>CM068875.1:10352349-10411013 GCA_035149815.1 Branchiostoma lanceolatum | reverse complement strand
CTGATATATTTGAGGAAACTATTCTTTGACTGAGATTATCTCAATACAATTTGAAGCTCTTATTTTCTATCATTCTTTTGACCTACATCATTTCTAAGATTCTACATCTTGTGATTTCCTTAGGGGAGCATTCAAAGATTACCCTGAACACCAAGAACATTTTCATCGAGTGTACGGCCACCGACCTGCACAAAGCTAAGATGGTGCTGGACTCTCTGGTCACCATATTCTCAGAGTACTGCCAGACACCGTTCACGTGAGTTCAACCTGGCTGATTCCAGGCTGTGTTATTTTGTATGGCCTTTGAATTAATAAAATATCATGAAATCCCAAATTACTGGTTTCTTAATGAGAATTTTTGATTCAAAAATTGATAATTTCTTTCCTTGTTTTAACTCCTTACAGAGTGGAGGCTGGGGAGGTAATTACACCAGATGGTACCAAGCTCACATATCCTGTAAGTACACAATATGCCTCTTTGAGAAATGCAGCATTTATGCAAAAGACCAATAATCTACTCATAGCATGTGTTTTATTTCCTTGTTTATCAGTTTAGCAGTTTGCTGCTGATGTTAGGGAAAAACATGCTTTCTTATACAGTCAAACCTGTATTAGCGGTCACCTTTGCATAGCGGCCACCTGCCCATAGTGGTCACTTTTTGTCGGTCCCTTGGATTTTTCCCATTGACATAAGCATTAAGAATTAGGCTATAGCGGCCACCTGTCCAACGCGGTCGCGGCCACACGATTTTCGGTCCCGCGAGTACAGTAACACTGCCGATAACGGTCAATGTGCGCCGGTGGAAGCTGCATCACCACCGCACGCCAGGTTCAAAATCTTCATTTTTTCACGCAGTTATCAAGTTTATGTGAACTCAACTTGACAGGATAATAATAAAGAAAACAAGAATGTTTCAATGTCGGCCCAATATTTCCGTTTCCCCGGGAATTCATCGGAAAATGTGCCCAAACACGATTTTCAAAATGGCGGAGCAGCACAAAGGTCATCGGAAGACACCACTGTTGCGGAGGTATAGTGTGTTAAATTTATTTTGCTGCAAACTATCACTGAGGATAATTACTTAACCAAAAGCTTCAGACTAGATATAAATAACATTACTATGATGTAAAAGTTGGGCTGTTGCAATTTTCTGAAAAGAAAAAAGCCCTCAACAGAGCGACCTTCCTCTCATTATCCTATTAGCATAATGGTAGAAGCCGATCATGACAAGCAAACAACAACAGACTAAGGAAAATTGTCGCCACGATTTTATGTTTGAAAACGGTCGAAAACAAACAGTAAGTGGCAACTGAGCAACATATATTTTGTTCTTAACTAACTAGGTGGCATTTTGCTACGAAGGACTTTGTTTCATATGATTAAAACTCGTTGGTGACGCGTGTGCCGGCAGCGAAGCAGTCGCGAAGGATCAAGAGTAGAGTGTGGCGATGCTGGTCTGTTCAGACATGAAGCTCGAGCAAGCCATGGATTTTGGAGTTGGCAGATACAATGATTCTTTTTTCGAGCCCATGATAGAAGTAAAAGAACAACAATCGAATTTCTAAAATGTGCCTTACCTATGTAATGTTTACATGTGTACTGTACGGTGAATAAATGTATCTCAGTGGGTACTGAAAACATGTGTCACTCGTGGTCAATTAATCAACATTTTCTCCATAGCGGCCACCTGTCCTTAGCGGCCAGTTTTGGCCAGTCCCTTGAGTGACCGCTATAGACAGGTTTGACTGTACTAATCTTACAACTATACATCATATACATGTAGTATACTTTTCTTTGTACACTGTGGTCAGTCAAAAAAAATTATTTCAGTGTACCATACATAACATGTAATTCATATGTATGTTTTTTTTCTGACCAGAGGTTGTCAACATTCAGGTCTTTTTTTGCCACACCTCAGGGGAGAGCCTTCTTTCCCTCTCTAAATGTTATACTTTCTTTTACAAGGCTCTTCCCTACAGAGAGGAGATTGTTGATGTCGCCTGGATCAACAAAAGTGTGGGAATAAGGTTGGTCATTTCCACCAAGGAGGTTCCATCTGGAATCTCAGAGTCTGTTATTTCTGCTTATTATGTTTAGCCATACCTAGTATGGCTCAACATATTGTTTTTGTTCACGTTCTTCTTCTTCTTCTTCTTCTCCTGCCAAGTCTTCAAATGGAATCTACTCCGTCATTTTTGGGCCAAACGACCTGAAATTTGGCATGTAGGTAAAGATGGCAAATACCCTTAGGTGCTTTTTCATTTCTTTCGAAACAGGCCTTAAAAACATTTTTATGGAGGTTTTTTGGGGCATTTTTAGACAATTTTTATATTTTGGGCTCCTGTGCCCTGGTATTGCTAGCAAGTGACCTGAAATTCGGTACAAGGGTGCCTTGAACATGTCCCTACAGGATTTCAATCACAATTCTGGTGTACATCACTTCAGAATGCTTCATTTTGGGGACTTTTGGACCCATTTTCAGACCAAAAACAGGCCAAAAGTGGTATCCACGTTCCATGTTCTATTTGCTGCTGGCCAAGGAATCCATGTTCTATCTAAGGATCCCCGCGTTCCATTTGCTACTGGCCAAAGAACACTGTTCTATTTAGGTCACCTGAGGTCATATTGCAGGAACACACGCAAGCCTTTGCAGTAAGAAGCTCTTGGGGTCTCGCAGAACTTGTAGAGAGAGTTTTTGTACGGGTGATTTTGGAACAGTCCATTTATGCATCAGGAGGGAGATTGTCGAAGTATAATGCTCTCGCAAATGTTGCCTTTCTACATGCAGTTAATATTTCGATTTGCCCAGGTGTTATTTTGGGACAGCCCACTTCTTGCATGGGGAGGAGTATGGCTAAACATGCTGTATTTGCTCAGGGGCAAATGACGGCCTTTCTAGTCTGTTTTGTTTTGTTTTTTGAAATAGTTAACTCTAAACTATCTTTGTTGACTTTACAGTATTGTTCTGTAGGTAACCTGTTGAAAATGTGTCCTTAGTGAGAATAGTGATGTGTGTTACACTTTTTCTAGCGAGAGTCCTGAGTCCATAGCCAAACTGCTGACCAGGATGTGTTTGTCATCAGAGGTCATTGAAGAGTCAAAGGTCAAAGTCGAGATCCCACCCACCAGATATGATATCCTTTGTGGTCACAAATTACTTAAAGCGATAGTTATGTATATCAAATGTCATTCTTTCGAGTCAAAAGGGGCTGAACAACTGGTCGTAGTTAAATTATCACACTTCTAAGACTACAAAGGTTTCTATGACGTTAGCCAATGTCAACCAAAAAGCTTGTTTTTGTGTGTGTTCCTTAACTATCCTCACATATCATCCATGCCTGTGATATCATGGAGGATGTGGCTATAGGATTCGGCTACAACAACATCCAGAGGACCATCCCTAAAACCAACACCATAGGAGACCAGGCATGTCTTTAAAAAATCAGTAGTACTCTACTATATAACATACCTGCTATGTATACAAAGATGAAAACAATGTTGTTTGTTGCATTTGAAAATGTATTAAGAAAGGAAGAGCTAGCAGCAAATAGAATTCTTTGAATTGATTCTAAGCAATTCTGGCCCAAGTAGAAAAAATTATTGATAATACCGGTATGTTATACAGATTGAAGTTGCTCTGGGCATGAAAAGCACTGTAGTTACTGTACTGATTGTGTCATCTGTGTATACCATCTTTCTTATACTGGACTCAATTTGTCTTGATCTTTTGTTTTTGTAGTTTGGGCTAAATAAGGTCACCGACCTCCTGAGACAAGACATTGCAGCTGCAGGCTTCACAGAGGTTCTGTCCTTCTCATTGGTAAGAAAACATCAACATCATTACATTAGCTGATGTGTGACCAATCTGAAGTTGTGTTACATATTTTCCTTACAAGTAAAGTATGCAAAAAGACATGTAGAGTTTAAGTTTGTGTAATGTAGATACTTAGTTGAATATGTATATCTCAGCAAGTTACATGTTCTTCAGTGTAATAGAAATGAAGTCCTTTCCATGATGTATCAAATTGAATATGCCATGTCATATATATTGTTTTTATATGAAAGAACATTGTTGGTAGTTGCTTGTTGTGATTCTGTGTTACCTTCTAGTGTTCTAGAGATGATGTAGCAGGGAAACTGAACAAAGACATCGAGTCCTCTGGTGCTGTCCACATCGCAAACCCCAAAACCCTAGAATTTCAGGTAAGACATACAAATTTTTCCTCACTGATAAAAAAAGTTAACAATTTAAATACTCACTAACAACCAACAATTTGAAAGTAGTAGTCAATATTGTGTTTAGTCTTTAGACACCACATAAAGATTACTCTTCACAAATGATAGTTTAACGGATTATGACTCTAGTTGCACAATGAAGTTGCTGTCAGTAACTACAGTAACTGTTGCTATGGTTACAGATTGCTAGAACAACCTTGCTGCCAGGCATTCTGAAGACCATTGCCTCCAACAAGAAGATGCCCCTCCCCATGAAACTGTTTGAGATCTCAGATATCATTCTACAGGACAAGGACAAAGGTTTGTTAGATACCCCCTCTACAAGTTCCTTTTTTTAACCATTTTCTGTCACACATTTTTCCCATTTCCTCATACTTTGCCACAATCTCGTCCAATAGACCAATCCCATAGCTCCACATACCTCCATCAAAATGTAGAAATGCAACATAAAAAGATGAAAATGCAAATATGTGACAGACATGCAGCCACTCTCTCATTTGTCAAATGGCTAGTTGCTATGCTGTCATTAGCTGAACTACATAAACTAACTGTGATGGACAGTCAAGATTGGTCTATTTTTAGACATTGTGAAGTAACAAAAAGACACAATAAATGTGAAATTATACATGTACCTAGTGTTAACAGTGTGAATTTCAAAAGTACAGACCCAGAAATTTGATTTTACAATAGAAAACTATGTAGCTGCATTAACTGAATATACTACATGTAGATATTTGGTACTGATGTAACGTTATGATAACCAGGCCTATTACTATTCCGTAACTCTTCCTACTTTGGCATAGATGTTGGTGCAAAGAATGAGCGCCACTTCTGTGCGGTGTACTACAACAAGAACCCCGGGTTTGAGATCATCCACGGCCTGCTGGACAGGTTCATGCAGCTGTTGGAGGTTCCCTACAGTAAGGAGGGGAACGGCTACTTCATCAGGGCAGCTGACGGTCAGTCATGGACTCTAGGCCTTTTATTTGACATTCAGAAATTATTAATCCTTAAAGTGTATTTTTAACTATCGTAGCAATTTTTAAAAGTACAAACATATCATATTTTCCAACTGTTGCAATGATTTCAAATTTGCAATGAGTTAGCATTTTTGCACTAAAATCTGTTGCATGAAATCGCATACCACTAATCAAGTGTTCCAAATATCAAAGCAGGAAACAAATTTTCAGTTCCAAACAATTTTCCATCAGATCTTAAAATAAAGTACAGTTACAGTTACAGTTATAGATGTAACCCAATGTGGAAGCTTTGTTGTTGAAAACCGTTTATCCTCCCCTCAGATCCCACCTTCTTCCCCGGGCGCTGTGCGGAGGTCGTGGTGAAAGCTCAGGTCGTGGGAAAGCTGGGAGTTCTACACCCTGATGTCATCACCAAGTTTGAACTCAACAATCCATGTGCCGCCCTGGAAATCAACTTAGAAGCGCTACTTTAACCAATCATCTGTTATCTCTAGGCTGGTGTTGTAGTATCCAATAGAAAGTGGCTATAATTATCCCATCATCAACATATTCATGGCATTGCCAAATATGGGCATGGATCATGTGACCATCCAATTCTGTCACATGCTAAATTGTCACCCCTGTCAACATTGCAATCTTGTGTCAGGTAAAGTAGATATGCTAAGCAATTGCACTGCATGAAAATGGCTTTAACTCACTTTAAGAATGTTAACAATTTGCTAGAATTCGAAAAAACGATACTGATAGTTCAATGTGTACTCAAAGCTGATACAAATGGATGGATATTGGAGGGAACAACCACAGTAAATATATATTAAAGGGAAGGGTGGGGATGGATAAGAGTGATATTTAGGCTACCTTGTTCTGAGACAGTGTAGGATGTAAATTAGCATGTGGCGCAAGTATGGCCACAGACTATAGTCAAGGTGGGAAAATTGTGTACTATGAATAAAACTGGCTACTTGGTGAGGTGATACTACTCCTCCATACATTTTGCATGTGTGATGCTACAAACAGTATGAGGAATCCACAAAAACGAATTTCACAGAAATGTCCAATTGGCAACGTAAAAAACTCAGATGAACAATTGTTTCTTGAATGTTTATAGATAGCGTTAGTAATTGTCCAAAACTATGATATGTATCCACCAGCCAAGAATGACGGTCCTTTTGTTTGAAAAATATCTTGTCACTGGTGACATTTGGCTGTGGGGATCACTTGGCAACAATCATGCTAATGAGGGGTACATAATTTAAATGTCTAACTCTGGAGATGTTTGAATGGACGATAGGACTTGGGAATGAATCTTGTTAATTTCAGAAACTGTTGAGTTGATACAAATCTTATCTTCAAAATCTTATGCTTGGAATCAAAAGTTTGTGTAGTTTAAGTCTGTATGAAAATGAGTTTTAAAGTCTACATATATGCCATTACTTGATATGACGTTCTGTAGACTTACAGTTGACACAGAAAGTGCATTATTAAGATTTTTAAGATGGAATATTAAACATAATGGTGTTCATGGTCTCAAATGCTGACAAATAGAGTTATTAGAATCTATACTGTTTTGAATAGTTTACCCAATGACAAGACCTGTCTGTTAAGACTTGTAACGTTACTTTGACCTAAAGCCTGCCCATTGCCATGAATAAAGGACCAAGTTTCACAACTCTTTATGGCGGAACATTTGTGTTCCTTTGAAAACCTGTGGAATTTCACTTCCTATAATTCATGATAGCATTACCAGTAAAAATCATCAAATCCCTGTTCCTGCTGCTACTTTTACTGCAGACAACGCAATTAATTCCTGTTAAGGACAATAACTACAGACACAACTGATGCTGAACGTGTACTACTGTGACGTTGTCCCTGGTGCTGAATACGTACTACAGGTACTACTGTGACACTGTCCCTGGTGCTGAATACGTACTACAGGTACTGCTGTAACACTGTCCCTGGTGCTGAATACGTACTACTGTGATACTGTCCCTGGTGCTGAATACGTACTACAGGTACTACTGTGACACTGTCCCTGGTGCTGAATACGTACTACATGTACTACTGTGACACTGTCCCTGTTGCTGAATGCGTACTACTGTGACACTGTCCCTGGTGCTGAACGTGGGAATGACACCATATAAATGATTCCAATAAATACGCCAAAAATAGTTACTCAAGGAACTAATAAAATGTTGAAATAGACGTTTCAGACAGCATCCGCTATCTTTCGTCCGTGACTAAGGAAAGAACCAGGTTTTATACCAAAACTCTGAATAAATATGTTAATGAGGTTAAGATAATTTAGGATGATTTTGGCGTGTTTTATTATCTAGATGTCTAACCTTCATCAACGAATTTCAATAAATAACTAGAATAAATAAATTGAAGATGGCGCCCCCGGTGGTGAACATGTAACGTTACTGGTTCTACTGTCCTTGGTGCTGAATAATTACTACAAACACTACCACCCCTGTTCCAAGCGCTGAATACGTTTTACAGACACCACCGTCCCCGATACGTACTACAGATAATACCTACAGCCGAGTAAATATTACGGACACGGCCGTCCTTGGTGCTGAATGCGTGCTACAGACACTACCGCCCCTACTGGCAGTACTGCAGCTATCCACAGCTTTTGAAACGTTTGGAGATGGCTTCGAATGACCCCGCGTAAGGTCATAATCGAACAATAGAAAGTCCGTGATCTTCGATACTTATGAAATCGTCACCTTCGAATTCGATTGGTTCCATTCGAACCTTGATTAGAACAGAACAACTGGTTCTTCGAACGCGAGGAAATGGAACGTTCATTCAAATCGACAATTAACGGTAATTACAGTAGTACAACAGCTAAAGATGGTAAATGACTAGACTTTCAGTTGGGACAAAGACAACAAACCGTGTGTTTCGGGAAAGATGTTCGACAGAAATTGTTTCAGAAGTATTTAGTAGTGCTTTATGAAAGCAGTTTTGGCTGGAAGGACGGGGACACCCACTGATGAAATGGCGGAGGGGGACCAGGTGACTCGTACTAGCGCCACAGAACTTGTGCAGAATCTAGACATCTCATCTTTGGATGGAGACACGGCGAAAGTACTTCTCAACAAGATTCTCACAAGTCTTGAAGATGTCGCCAAGATGAAGTCATCTACGACGACCACTGAGGAACAAAACCGCCCCAAACCGGGTTCTTCTTCTCCCCCCGAAGAAGTCAGACGAGCGTCTGAAATATTACTGGGCATGAAAGGCGTCGACCAATCAGGTACCGCCTCGTGTCAGGACACTGAAGATGTAGAGAATCGAATTCAGATCGGAAAGAACGAGACCAATGGTACGTAATAATGTAGGAAAGTAAGATCTACTCTAGGGACGAACCAAAAGGCATATATGACGTACTTGTTATAGATGGTAATTTTGCACGAACAGAGAGTGGGAAGAGAACGTTTTCAAAAGAGACTAGTAAAGTAGAGGGTGGCATAGTGGGAATGTGTACATTGTACAACGATAGGGAAAACGTTTCAAATGTTCACTATTGTCAGGCCGAGGGTATGTAGCTAGTTGTACTCTAAGACTGAGAAATTTCTTGAAGAATGTATGTACATTTCTGTATCTGTATCTGTATCTGTATCTATATAGCCGGTATAACCGCCATCAGGCGTAACACACATTTATCCCTTTCCAGCACCCACATCTTCCGATGATTTCGCTTCCCGCACCAAGAGCGCCATCTCCACACTGGCAGATCTGTGCACGGCGTTGAGAGATGTCGAGCCGCAGGTAACGTTGCTTCTGTTGTATTATTTAGGCCACACTCGAGTCATCAGAGGATATTTTTGATCCCGCCAAAGTGTCAGCACATCGAAAAACTCCCCTGGCGCCCCAGGTGATATTGCACCATAAAATGCATTCACCTTAGTGCATTTTGAAAGAAATTGGGTATACTGATAAACAAACAGACAATCTCCATTTCATTAGCTCAGTTTCTTCCTGTTTCGATAACTTATTAAAAAGTGGATGCGGTAGGCCGGTAGCCCTTCAGAAAGTGACAACTTACAAGAATTATACACTCTACTATTTCGTATTGGTAAAATGCGAAGGAAACACATTATTCATTACTTAACATGCCATCGGTTTGTTTCCCAAATGTCTTGATATTGTTGTTCCTAATTCTAAAGGGTCACATTTTCATAATAAAATTCAGATAAGCATCAAAACTTTAACCCCTTTGGGAGCCTTCCACGGATTGCCAATTCCCGAAAAGACTGAAATTTGGCAATTTCGAGGTCGTTTTGCCACTTTTTTGGCTGCGGCCGGGAGCAGTACTGCAGATTGGGCTCTCGTAGAGTATATCATCCCGGAATGTAAAATGTGAACATATACAATACATTAGGCTTAAAGTCAGCAAAAACTGTATTAAGTAGCTACAAAAGTCTTCACGTACATTAGGAATGACTCTTAAGACTATATAAAACACTAGTGGACATGAAAATAACAATTTTTTGGTGACCTGTGATTAGACAATGTGGCACCATCGCCGCCCGCAGAAGCGCCACCTATAAACATATCCCAGTTTATTTCTCCCACGTTAGCAAAACCTTTGTTTTCTTCTGCCATTTAGCATAAACCAGCCATTATCATTAGCATCGTCATCATTTTGGCTTAAGTTCTTGTGCATTCTTCTTTTCGTTTAAAAGCCTTTTTGAAATTGATTTTCCATAAGATCTGTTCCATGGTTCCATATTAATTATCTCATATCACTTCACAAATTTGACTTTTTTTTAACTTTGTTACCAGGTTGTGAACGAAGTCCTCCCTCAGCGATACCACCACTTGGTTCCGTCCACGTCGGCACCAACTGTTGTTCAAGAAGTAACGGTTCCTGTTTCCGAAGTCAGTTCAGAACACACAGTAGCTACTAGTACTGAAACACCAACACTTCCATCCCCGGCCGCTGTCGGCTCTCAAGTTCCATCTCCAAAAGTATGAAAACCTTATCAATTTCCTTTGGAGTTTTTAACCTATAAACGTATACAGAGCTAAATTATAACTTCGTTTTAACAGGTTGACGTTATCAAGGCTTGTCAAACATTGTCGTCCCTTTTTTAGCAGAACAGTAAATTTTTAAAAACTACTAAGCTTTCGCGCATAGTTTAGATCTCCTCCATGCAAGTTTATGAAGTTTATTCTGTGTGTATCCCTCCGCAGAGGATCTTTATCCCCGGTAAGACAACCATCCGCCCGATGCCTGATTACTGCCGGGTAATCTTCCACCCATCCAGTCCAGACATGGACAACAGGAAACGTAGGGCGAGGACTGTCTTTTCAGCACAACAGGTGAACAACTAACTTAAGATTTAATCTTTAAAAATGCTGGGTATTTTCGAATTTGACCAAGCACTGTGAATATCATCAGGCGTTTAAGTATCAAAGAATTGTGTAATCTATATTTTCCCTTCTCCGAACTCTGCACAGTTGAAACGTTTGGAGGAAGAGTACAAGAAGTGCAGCTACCCTGACAAGGAGCGTCGCCAGAGTGTGGCGGATGCTACAGGACTGACAGAGGGGTGCGTGCGGATATGGTACCAGAACAGACGAGCTAAGGACCACAGGTAGGGACATTTAACTTCCGAACATCACCTTCCTATGCAGTTTAACGTCTTGTCTTATGGATAAGGTAGATGTACAGAATTGAAATTCTTCTAACGATATTGATATAAACATATCTGTTCTTTTATCTCTACTATAACTGACAAGCGAGGAGAAGTTGAATTGACCTAATGACAATTAGTTTATTTCATCCATGTCAACTGTATCTGTTCAACATGTTTTGTCATGTTGTGACCTGCACTTAGCCCAGTGTGGCAAAAATGTGTAATAAAGGACTTCATTGAACATTCGCTCTGTACTTATAAGGATAAGGTAGATGTACAGAATTGAAATTCTTCTAACGATATTGATATAAACATATCTGTTCTTTTATCTCTACTATAACTGACAAGCGAGGAGAAGTTGAATTGACCTAATGACAATTAGTTTATTTCATCCATGTCAACTGTATCTGTTCAACATGTTTTGTCATGTTGTGACCTGCACTTAGCCCAGTGTGGCAAAAATGTGTAATAAAGGACTTCATTGAACATTCGCTCTGTACTTATCATTTATGAAATCAGTGTGTAGATCATCAAATTGTATTATAGTACATGTATATGTTGGCAATAATCCTAACTCAAAAGTCCTGTAAATAGAAAATGATTTTGTTTCTTCTCTTTTAGGCTGAAGGATTCAGAAAAGCAGCGTGAAGGTATGTCAGTGTCGTCAACGTCACATCCGGAAATGCCAGGCATACTTTCGTCACGTCCGGTAGAACCTGCCAGGGTACCTCCTTCAGAGACGGCTCCATCCACGACACTTAATCGGGCTGAGGAGGCTGCGATGGAGGCGTTGGTTAACCTATCTTCTACAGCTTCTACAGAAACCATTGCTGCACATAACCCCCGGAATAACCTCAATTCTGCAGCACAGAGTGACGAAGCAATGTCTGATGTTGATACCAAGTCCTCCGCGACCGAAAGCATTTCGCCATGCAAGACCATTGATGCAGCTTCAAAATCAGAACGCGCCGAACAACGCACCGTCAGTTACCTTCAGTTAGCCTTAGAGAAGAAAGAACAACTACAAACAAGACAGACTGAGGAAAACTGTAAAAGCAAGTTAATCCCAGCGGCAGATCCATTTGCTGTTGACAAACCATCAGACGATATGCGGACTGCGCATGCTCCGAGTGAACAAGTCGAGAAGGCGTCGCGTGCATCTAGCCAACCAAAGTCACAGAGAGCGATAATCGCCTCCCTTGTCGCACAAACGCTGAAACGGTCGGAGGGATTGGACCATAGGAGAACAGTGGTACCGATTGCAGTGGTCAACATCCCCATTGTTCGAGTGGAAGGTAACGCAGGCAAAGGCACAGATGCTTCAGCGAAAGGCTCTGAAAAAATTAAGTCCGTGCCCTATGTCACCGTTGCTACAAGAATTCCAGTCGCAAACGAGGGAATCAGGCCTGGGTCCGGAGGCTCCAAGAGGGGGAATTCACCACAACACTCTGGAGAAGTACGCCGTGCTACATCCATCGGAATCCCCTTCCGAGCCCTTCAGTTTCGAAACCAGTGGACAAAGAAATCTTCAAACTTAAGTCAAAGGAACGATTCTTCAACGACTGTTACGTCTAAAACACAAACGGATGTCCATACCTCGACGGGAAATTTACCCTGCACTGGAGCAACTATCACCTGCAAGTCAACATCCACCAGCGCTTCAAGAGTACCTTCTCTTCTCGGATTCTTAATCTCAGATACACAAGCAAAGCCGAAACAGTCAGCCAACTCATCAAATCTAACGATACAGGACACAAGGCCATCAACCAAGGGAAGCGGCGTAGATACCGAAAAGGCTAAGTTGTCTTCCTATGATATTCCCTCAACAATCGTGCTTCGCCTACAGCCTAGACCTATGACTGTGACATCCAAGTCGTGCACTTCTTCTGGGGAGTCCCGAAAAGACTCTGAGAAAGAAACGGACCAACCTACTTCCAACATAGATGACTTCAACACCAGGAGTTCATCAACACCAGGAGTGACTGATCGAAAGAGAAAAGTCTGTCAGGAAGAAAGTGTCAACAAAGGGTGTAAAGTCGTACAGACTAAGATGTGGAGGGAACTGAAGGAAGAAAAGAGCGTAGCGAAGAGAACCAAGAACATGACCAAAGGGAGTAAGAAATCCAGCCCATCGCAAATGATTCAACCTTCCATAGAGGGCAAACAGTGTGGAGATGGAGCTTCGGATAAAGACATTCCAACAAAAGAAACTACGAAAGGTAGCAGTGCACACGTAGGAAGCACGCAAACAAAGCTGTCGACAGCTGACACCAAGGGCCTTACTAATGCCTGTACTGTGATGTCTGACGGCAATACGCAGAACCCAAAGAACAGCCATCCAACGACGCTGCACTACAAGAAGGGGCGAGTCTGCCAATGTCATCAGCTACAGGAAATCATCGACTACTGCGTCCGTAAAGGTCCAGAGACAGCAGCAAAAACGGACAAGTTTTGCTCGACTCCCAAAGAAGTTGGATCTCTCCAAAGACCACGAGAAGGGAAAGGACAATGTGAGCCACCACGTCAAGTTCCGAAATCCGGCGATTCTGTTCCCAAAACCTGGGCACCGGGAACGGTGCGACACTTGAAGATAACGGCGCCGATATCAATAGCGACGTCTAGCAGTTTGACGAATGTCCGCAGTTTCGAAGCTGTCCCAATCGGATCGGTCAGGGCATCACGGATCGCCAACACTCAGCACGGTGGGAGTTTTCACCGACCAACGCCAGCTAGTTTTCGTCACGTCCACTTCTCGAAGAAACCATGTCCCATACCTGCTGCAGTGATATCAAAGTCTTCACCGGCCACTGGACAACTGTTCCTCAACAAAAATCAAAAAGCGGCTGTTCAGCTGAAAGCAACCAGAGGCGTTCGCGTCGTTGTTTCTCATCCCTCCAACAATGTTACGCTGCCAACGGCACGTCCAGTGTGTGAGGCCTACACAACACCCCCGACATTCACACGGCCAACGGTCAGTGCGGTCGCTCAGCGGGCACATCACACATGTGGAGCTGCAGCGATGTTTCGGTTAGGGTCAGTTTTGAAGCGACCCAATGCTAGTAGCTTTAGACTACCATTTGTCATGAAGCCAGCAGAACGCATAGCTACAGTAGTAACCACAGGATACACATCAAGCGGAGTCCGTCTGCAGCCTGTCCAGAACAGAGGACAACCTACTGGACAACCTGGAGGTGTGAACAGACAGCCGCCTCTCCCGCAAGGGGATGGAAACGCGTTAAGGAGACTACAGCGATTCACCGATGTGTTCATGGAGAGGCACCGCTCAAGTGCGCCCTCTACCGAATCGCGTAGAGATGACAGACCACCGCCTCCTAAAGTGCGACGCACGGACATGTGAACTCTCCACCAAGCAATGGTCGATACTCTGAAAGCTCCAGACTTTGAATTCTGACAATGAGTAATTTTGTATATAATAACAGCAAATGTTTCGACTTTCGATTGTTGGTTGAAGGGGACAGGGTGAACAATAGGTTTTGAAATTAAGCTGAACTTTAGCATAGTTTCATCAAAAGTTTCCCTTTGTAGAGAAGATGGAATTTTAATATTTTCAACATTGACATGTTTTGCTGATATAACGTTGTATAAGATAAGCGAAACGTGACACATTTACCTCCTGTTTCTGGAACTGATTGTAACATACAGAATGCCTGTAGCATACTCTATGTATGTATAATAACATTTAGATGCAATGGTTTGTATTCATTGAATGTTACTGTTGAAGGTTTGGAAAATCCACCCATCAGTTCAAAGAAGTCAATATTTGCTGTTTATCTTGTATCACAATAGAATTTTGTAGCAAGGTATCGAGAAGACTACTTGAGAAGACAGAAAGCTAAAAAATTACATTCTATAAGAAAGCCTTTGTAAAACGTTTAAAATACTTATTTATTGCAAAGTTCATTGTATTTTACATACAGTAATTTATGTACAATTATTCGCAGTTGCATAAGTTACATTTTATTGCTCCACGTCTAACTTCTTCCCTGTTTTAAACAAGAAGAAAATAAAGGAACTAATACATTCCATCTCAAACTGTGATTAAATGCATATATACTAGGGGTGGGTACCGGTACATAAAATTCAGGTTCGGTCCAGGTCCAGGTCCAAATATACCACAACAATCACCTCCGATGATACACATATGGTGATAAAATATCTATCTAATCAATATCAACAACAAAGTTTAATGTATATCCTAAACATAGCTATATTACCTTGTTACCCATATCTGTACACAAAAATTCTGAGGGTACAAAAATAATAGGGTAGAAAATGTCTTGAGGCACACAAAATATACAAACACCGTTTCTCAACTTGTAAAGAAAAAGCAGTTGTGCTGAAAACTCAACAGACTTTATATAAACATTGTCAGCATTAAGAACAATCTAGTCTTTCATGTCTGTGCATGGTGTCATAAGATGCCCAGTCGGTCAAATCTAGATCTGTCCCGCTGACTTGTGTCTCTGGACCGGTCCCTGGAGTCTGCCTCCAGGTAGTCTGCGAGTCTCGTGATCTTTTTCCTGCTCTCCTAGAAAGAAACACGAAGAGTCTTTTTTTAATACTGAATTCATCATTTTTGTTTGAAAGAAAAAAATATAAGCCTGCCTTGTTTCAGCAAATAAAGGTGAAAATAGTGAATGTATATTGTAGTTTCCTTCTAGTTCTCTATGAAATGGACAAATTTCTGTCTGGTTTTGACAAGTTGTAACTGTTACAAAGCTATTCCTCTTTTGCTAACCTTGATCATTTGTTTGGCTTTCTCGGCCTGTTCATCAGCCTTCAGCCTCTCCTCCTGCAGTGCGAATCTGCTCTCTAATGTCGTCTGTTGTAAGGTCTCCTGAGTTTTCCTGCACAACAAACAAAAACAATGCTTCACAAACATGTCAGAGTCCTTAACGATGTGCCTAACTTATAGACAGGCAGTAAGTGATGACTCACAACAACACCCACATGTCTGGACGCTAGAAACTAAAAGATCACCATGTAGCTTATTTCTGTGCCACTTTTGAGCACTTTTGATAAGAAATCCGCAAGCAAATGTGGTAAACAGTAGCATTAAATGTCAATTTCATAAATCTACTATAATATTTCCAGTTTTCAAGCCTCATAAAATGCTCTGGGTGCCTTTAAGGTTGGGAAGCTAACCTTGACCTGTCCAGCTCTGTCTGAAGGTTGTCAAACTTGGACTTGAACCACTCATGGGCATCCTGAAGGTTTTTGGACACCTGTAGGGAAAATAATAGTGAATGGTCATGTCCTAAACATCACAGTATACAATGCAAATCCCAGATACATGTATGGACCATACATGGTAGTATCATTATTAGAGTAACAATAGATGTGTATTGATAGATATGTAGGGCACATCAGGACTGATAAGTTTCTTATCATACAGACTATCTAGAAACTTGAAGATGACTGAAAAATGTCTTACCTCTATTGACTCATCATTAGCAGCAAGTAGTCTGTCTTCTATGTCTTTTCTTTTGCCTTCAATCTTCTTGGCTTTATGCTGAAAATATGACATGGATATAAGTCTGATGTTTGAGACTGTCACTCTCATGATCAGAATAAAAGAGAACAGTCTAAGGACCAGAATAACATATTAGTTGAACTAATAAGATGCCTACTGTCTTTTATATATGACTGTGAAAATGTTTAGACATAACCTTTAAAATAAATGGGACACTTTCCTAAATCCCAGTGACACATTTTGTAATTACACTTATCATGGCTACAAATATCTAGTATAGATCTAAATGATACTTAAATTAATCAAATTAAATTAATGTCAATTGTGATATTCATTTGGTGAAATGACGACTCACTCTGTATTTTTCTGTTCTTTTTCTTTCCTTTTCAAGCTCATCTTCTTGGTGCCTGCAGAGAAAATGGATATCTGTCAATTAGTGCTGCGTACCTAAACGCAACATCAGGTACAGGTACCGGTACAGAGGTTTAGGTACAGGTCCGGACCTGTACCTGTACCTGAAAAATTTGGAAAAAAAAGTGTTTTTCTGAACTTTTCAATAGTGACTTGTTAGTATCTTTATTCAAGGAACATAACTAAGTTTCCTACTGCCAAAATCCCCTGGCTTTGCTACCAAAACTCTCAGTCGGCCTAAATGATCTGATGCATATTAGTTACGCTGTTCCAATGTGCCACTTTGGTCACGTTTGGTGTTGCATGAGGTTATTAGGTTAGGAGATCAGTCACAAAATAAGCACATGTTGGTGTAAATTTATATCGGTACAGTACCGGTACTTCGTGATTCAGTATTTTGGACCTGTACCTAATCATTTTTTACGGTACAGTACCGGTACATAGTACTGGTACGCAGCACTACTGTCAATGGCATAGTCTGTCTTATTTTCAAACAGATGCTCAAAATACTGGACTTTTTACAGTTTTTCAGAAAAGGATCAGTACAAAATACAAAAGCTGGGTATAACTCACTTTACCACCTCTGAAGCCTCTACCTGAGCCCTAGCCAGGGCCTTCAGTTCCGACTTCAGATTGTTAATCTCGTCCAAAAAACTACTGATAGTTTTTGCCTGTAAAAGAAAACCAAAATGTCATATTTTACCAGATATAGGACAAAAAAATATCGATAAAATGACAACAATTTGATCAACAAGGAGAAAATGAAATGCAGAGAAATGTTCTACCTGTTCTTTGTTCTTGCTGATGTATTCATTCTTCACCTTTTCCAAAGACTCCAGCTCAGCCTGTATGGACTAACAGACGGGGGTAGGAGAAGTCATGTAGTTTTCAGACTGGTACACATTTTCTCCTTCTATGTTTTGCTTTGATATCATTTGCTACATGGCATGTCATGCTGAGGTACAGCTTTTTCTATATTTTTCACCGAACAAATTAGATAAGCTTTACTCCAAGTTGGTACAAATAGCAAGGTAGACTAAGTTTTCTGTTTTCTTAACAACAGAGAAAACTAAAAAAACATGACTAATATCTAGGCTACAGGTAACTTGAGATTCAAACATAATCAAACAAAACGGGCCTGTTCTGGGAAACTAGTGACAATAGACCAATGCTATAGTCCTACCCAAGTCCGTCAAAACGTAGAAATGCAAAATAAAAACATAAAGATTCAAATATTTGACGGACATGCAGCCACTCTCTCATTGGTTGAATCGCTAATTGTGATGGACAGTCAGGATAAGTCTAAAGTGACTAGATAATGAGTCAATCCCTTGTGTATTGTGGGACCCATACCTTGACCTTCCCATGAGTGTGTTCGTGGTTCTTCCTCTCCTTCTGCAGCTGGTCCAGCTGTACCTTCTGGCTCCTGATGCGGTCCTTCAGCCTGGCCAGCTGCTGTTCCAGCTCGTCTATCCTGCCCTGCAGCTGTTTGTTGGTACGCGTCAGGTCGGAAACACGAGAGAACGACTCCTCGTGGACTCTCCTCAGCTGTAGACATGAGAAACAACTGATTTGCTACCCATTTTGCAACGAAAAAACGAAAACATTTCTTCACATTAAGGCACAGTATTCTTGAATAAATATAAATCTAATTGATATTATGCCAGGTCCTCTGCCCCACTCCCCCAAATTGATTAAAAAATTATACATTTTGCAACAGACAACAACACACGAGTATGAAGGCATGAATGAATGCATGAATGCACAGGAAAACTGCTGCAATACAAGTTGATTGTTTTTATATAATATTGTTTATAAGCTTGGAAGCTCAGTGTGAAGACCAGAAGCAGTATAATCAAATACTTGGCAGGATACTACTACTACTACTACTACTACTACATTGTCTGGCTGGATCCTTGCCTCACCAACCACCCCCCTCCCCCTTACCTCAGTCAGTTCCTTTTGATGTCTCTTCCTGGTTGTCTCCCTCTCCTTGTTGAACTGTTGTTTGAGATTCTCCAGTCTTTCCTCGTAGTTCCTGACCTCATGTTTCATCTCCTCACTCTCCTGGGTTCTGATTGAAAGATATATAAAATTTGAAATTGTCATACGATTTCATACAACGTCATACAAGAACAACAGAATTTTTTCTACAACCTTTATTTTCTGTTTTACCGGAGTGAATTTTTTTCATTCCGGTGAACAGTTTTCTGCAGTTTTTTAATTTTTATTTTCCTTCATGCAGTGATTTTGTGTAATTTGTCCTAGTTGTACATTTGGGGTGACTTAAAAAAGTTTACAGAAAGAATACATTGGTTACCTGGTGTTTTTAATCTTGTCAAGCTGGAAGGTTTTCTGTTCGAGTTGATCCTGTAGTTTGTCCAGGTTGGACTGTAGTTGAGAGTTGGACTGTAAGATTCCCTCCAGTGATGCTGCCAGCTTCATGTTATCCTGCTTGGTCTGGTCAAGTGCTAACTTCAACGGCTCCACCTATGTGTTCAGAATGGAAGTGCAGTAAATTGTTAATATTTTTTTATGTTGGTCAATTCAGTCAACATACCTTTACAGTCCACATGAGAAAATCATGGGGAGAAGTAGTTAAGATTGGTTGGACTATGGAATACTTAACAGAAAATCTCTAACTGTAACCATAACTATAAACTGACACTACAAACACTTGTAACTAATGGGTCATTGTACTGTCCCTCTCCCTAGTGCTGAAAAGCTATCAAACTGCAACTTTTCCTGGAATAACTATCACAAGAACACATTTGGTCATGTCCATGGTGACAAAACTAAAAAGAAGTAACAAAAACACTTTTTTTCAGACCAAGGAAGTCAATGTAATGTACCATTTTATTTCTCGACTTGACAGTTACCTCATTTGACTCCATGGCCTCCATCTCTGCCACCTGGGACTGAAGGGCCTCCACCTCTCCCTGTAGCTGTCTGATGTTCCTCTGGAACTGCTGCCTGTAAAAATCACACGAAAACATATTAAGAAATTAGCACTAGTTTACAATTCTTATTGTTAAAAATCCTTGAAAAGCTGACATCCTTGGGATGGTTCAATATCGCATATCATATATTGTACATCATTCACAACATAAAATGATGAATTCATAGGGTCTCAAAAAAGACACTTAATATGTAGCAGTTCACAAGAGTCAAAACACAGAGAAAAAATCAATCAGAAAGAAAGACACTACTGTCTCTTCTAGTCATTACCTTTCATTTTTCATGGCAGCCAGCTCGCTGTCCTTCCTGCCCAGCTCAGTCTGCAGTGCCTCCACAGCGTCCTGTAGCTGTGTGTGTGACTGCATCACCCCCTCCAGGGTACTGGCCACACGGGTACTATCCTGCTTAGCCTCAGACAGGCTTCTCTTGTACCCTTCCAGCTGGAGATGACAACAACAGAGAGATGCACCCTTCTCAACTTTAAAATAGCACAGCCCTACATGAATGTCCAGGGGAAAAGTTCAATGTACATTTTGTATTCCTTTCTATATTCCAACTGTGGACGAGAGTAAAGTCAAAATTAAAGCTGGACAAAGTATATGTCAAAACACTAAATTGTCATTAGTTATAAAATTATTCCAAATCAGCAAAAACTAAGCTGAACAATGATCAATACTCTGCAGGCTACATACCTTCTGTCTTTCCCTTTCCTCCACAGCCTCGATATGGTCCAGTAACCTCTGACCCTCCTTGACAGCTTCATCTCTAGCCTTGATGGCCATGGCAAACTCCTCCTCTTTCCTCTCTATGGCTGCCTGGGCCTGGGAGTGGAGAATGGAAAAGCAGAAGGTCAGAAAAAAATAGATTAAGTACAGGAATTGTAGGTCACTAGTAATTATAAAATGCCATTTACAACCCAGTGGGGATGTCACTATAGCTCAACTGTTGAGCCTCACAGTTGGGCTCCTGGTTACAATTAGCTAGTTGGTAACTAGAAGACCCGGTTCAATCCTGGGCTAGGTCATCTCGGTTGGGACTGCACCCATCCTTTGGAAGGGACGTAAAATGGAGGTTCCGCTTTTGAAGAGGTTCCTCGAGCTTAAAGGGGAGGGCTAGCAACCACTCCCTATGAAAATATAACCTGCTACTGAAACAGCAAGGAAACTTCCTGTCCTACAATGTAAGTGTCACTAGGCACTACAAGGGTCTGAACGAACAACAAGCAAGCCAGCTACAAGTACATACAAAACAATTTCCACAATTGGTACAGTTGTGACTACTAGTAAATATTTTCTGTGTTCAAATTTTCCTCAATTTTTTCAACATGTTTTGTTAACTTCTGACTCAGAGCTTTGGAAAAGATAAGACTAAAATAGCCTGATGTAGAAAGATAAAAGATGTCTCCACATTCACCTGTCTGAGCTGACTCTCGGTTCTCTGCATGTTGATCCTGCAGGCGTTCAGTTCCGCAGCTGCCTTGTTGAACTTTGCCTCCACAGCTGCGTTCACCTTCCGCAGGTGCACCACCTCCGACTGGGCATTGGCTAAGGACTCCAGCTCCTGTTGCAGCTGGTCAACTTTAGTCTGAATGAAAGATGAGACGTTTGGACATGTGACAGATGTTGGACAGATGTTGGACACATCTTGTTCAGTGTCACTGACAAAGAGTAGTGGATGCTAACTGAAACGTCTGACCATTTCTGATTTTTATCCATTTGGCTCATTTGGTACATAGTTGTTTTTTTGTGCAGCCATACAACACAGCAATTTTCCAGAAAAGAAATGTGCATGTAGTATGTTGAAAATACGAAATGTTTTCTTTTTAGACAGTAGTGCTCTATACAGTACTAGTATAATACAAACAGGCAAAAATTGATATCTAGTAGGTATGATACAATCACATCATGCTTGTGACCACCACCCCCCTCCCCAATAGATCCTCCCTTTGAAAGTGATGTCGATGTTGTCAAGCTTCTCTGTTCAACAACATGTGGCTCCGTACCTGTAGTTTCCCCTTGTCGTAAGCTAGTCTGTTCTTGCTGTCAATCATCTCAGCCATGGCCTTCTCCACCTGCTTCTGGGATGCCTGGACAAAGTGGTTTGATGAAATTCATTATGATTACATATTTGGAATGAATACCTTTAAAAAATTCTTAAACAAAGGACCTTAACTAAGAAATTTAACATTATACTGCTGCTGAAACAGTACCACTGACAGTAGTACTTTTCTCTTAAAATGTTGGTCTGATATTTCACCTATCCAGGTTCAAACTTGATTATCATAGAGAAGTTCATCCAGTCCACATGTTAATCTCTGACCTGCTGTTGTTCCACAGCTCCCATCCTCTCCAACAGACGCATGTTCTCCTGTTCTACCTGCTGTCTGGCATTGGACAGGGCTGAGATCTCCAACTGGGTACATGGGAGAGGGTTTTATACAAGGATGGGTGTCAATAGTGTATGTCTATCTGGTTTTGGATGGGAAAATCTTGTGTTGGATGCATTCAGTTCTAAATACATTCTGTCATAGATATATGACAGATGAATAAACATTTCTGTATTATCGTACAATTCCACCTTTGACAATATGTATTTCTTGGGACATTTTTTTAAATCTTTATCAATGCACATTGTTTAATTTAAAAGCTTTTGCCAGAGCTTTTGCAGTTACATCAATTTTACTCACAAGATATGGCATACAGTAGTTTGTCCCCTCTGTCATAATTAATCTTTCACAATTCCTCCAAAATTACTACACGATATAAAATTTGCTCTTAAAAAATGCACAATGTTTAAACATTTTTTGCCCAAGCTTTTGTAGGCAAAAATGGAACTTTTTACTCACAAGATACAGCGTACAATAGTTTGTCCCCCAAGAAACTGTTGCTAGCTGACTAATTCATGTTAGACTTGATCAGATATATGCCCCACCTTGTACTGCTGCATTTCATCCTGTAGTTTTTGTCTCTCCTCTGTCATCCCATCTACAGCCTGGTTCACCTCTTCCAGAAGACTCTGCTTGTCTTTCAGGACTTGTTCCTTCTCCTGGATTGGTTGATGAGTTAATTAGTTTAATAGTTATTAAGTTCATAGACCAATTAACATTGTAAACATATCTGCACTACAATGCTGGCAACAAACACGTTGGTTGATCCTCTTTGCTGCCTCAAAGTTCCGATAAAATATGACCAGTTATGGCAGGTAGTTTTGGACATCCTCTGCAAAAATTAATTTAAGTTGATAAAACGGCACTTAAAAAGGGCTTTAGACATAATAAAGTAAGAACACACCTTGGTCAGTTGTTCTATTTCCTTCTTCAAAGTTTGAATGACAGAATCCTGAAAGTGAGGGAAAAGAATGTCAGAAATGGTTTACAACCAAGATTTTTCTTGACATTCAGAATACATACATTAAAAACATTACCCTGGACTTCATGGTAAGACTTGTATCTGGCTGAAGCTTGTACGCAATGCTCCTGCGTGCCACAGGTAGTCCCTCTTGAAACCATCTGTCTGCCAGTGTCCAGTATGATTGCCACTTGAGACTGGAGACAAGAAAACCTTCCAACAAAGACCTCCTGAGCTGTTCAAGTAACAGTTTTCTTTGTTTTCTTAGCAATTTGACTTCTTCCTTCAAGCTCTTTGCAACAGGGTCATGGTCATCCTCTGGGTCTGTTATTTGAACCATCCTTTTTCCTCTGGACGTCTTAAGAACAAGAGCTTTGGTGTAAGAAGACTTGTATTTGTGAAGAGAAAGTTGTGCATTCTTCAGAATGTACTGTTGCCTCTTAAAAACTTCAGTGTCTTTTTTTTTACCCTTTCCAACAAGATCTTGCCTTTTCACAATTTGAGAGGAATCTATTTTTTCCAGGCTATGCATACTTGTTCTTGTAGTTCCTCCTTTCTTCTCGAGAAGGCGCTTCTTTTCTCTCGTCAATATCTTGATTTCCGTTTTGAAGCTGTCTAATACAGGGTCCTTTTCTTTGAGGTCGGTGACCTCCATTGGTCTTGAATTTTCCAAGTCAGCACTAATTCTGTTTGCTTCAAAATCTTCAGACGAGTCTTCCTGGTCATTCTGTCTCAAAACATATTCCTTCTTCCTCGCTGAGTCTTGCTTTTCTTCTTCTAAGACATGGAACAAATCGTCGGACATCTCATCGACACTTGGCCTGAGTTCTTTCTCTATTCTAGAAGCACCAATATCATCTGCTTTGTCAATTGTACTTCCCCTGCTTGGTGGAAAATAGTCTTCCTCCAAATGGGATTCTCCCAAGTCCTTCCGAGATTCCTTCAAGACATGCACTTTGTTCTTCTTAGGACTCTTGCCTACAGGAGACTGCAGATCTAAGACTTTAAGAAAGTCCTGCTTGGAGAGTTTCTCCAGCAGAATTGGGCTCATTGGAGCAGTATTTCCTACGTGGAACATTGCTGGAGTTCTTTGTATTTGTGCCAGTATCACCAATAACACACACTGACAGGGACTCACAACAGGCCGTCCTTCTGGGGGACGCTAACTTCCAGGATGGGTTAGACCATTCTAAGACAGGGTGGAGCTGTTGTAAAAATTTCATTTGATCTTGCTAGTTCTTTCACATTGCCAGTGAATCCTAAAATAGATTATGAGTATGAGATTCATACCACTGAAAATATATGTTTACATAAAATAGATCTATCTTGATTTTGTAGAAAAATCATGTGCCTGACACCCCCTGTAGTTGAATGGATGTTCCTAAGTGCTGACGCTTTGGCTAACACTGGCTTGTGTGTGGCATGTTACTTGTCCAACCACTCTTTCAAACTACATGATGATGTACATAGCTTCTAACAATTTGTCATAGCCCCAATGAGATTGTAGCCTGGGGCATCCAAATCCAATATGGGCCAGGCGACGGGTGCCAAAATTGCTGTCAGAGGAGGATAAAAACATGAAACTTGGCACAAATGTCATATACAACATCAGAAACCACTTCCGGGGTGGAACCATTACAAACTGTCCTTTACATGACAACTGTTGCATCTTTAAAATCTCAGGCTATAGCAGTAACAAAAAAGGAAAATCACAAGATTTTACTAGAAATAGTAAAATACAGAATTTAAACTAAAACTATGTTTGGCACCTGTTCTTAGATTCATCTTAAAGAATAATAATAATATCTTAGGACTCACAAACTTATAGGTACTTTTAACTTACACTAAGTTACAGCAAGCATAAACAGTGAAAGTACATTTTGTAGTCTACAAAGCCAGGTTTCAATCCCTATTTCACAGTTGGATCAACAGTTGCCAATATTGTACAAACAGTCCCTAGACACTAATTGGTTTTGCCTACTTAATTTCCCTGTCTGTTTACAATTGTGCAATAACAACAGTTAATTGCATTTTGCCTCCAGTCAAAAGGCAAAGAATGCTGTTGACAAGATGACTGCTTAGAAGAATTTACATTCAGTCTTCTTTTGTCATTCTCAAATTGAGGTGAAGCAAGTTGCATTTTGAAGTAGCCAGTATTGAAATGTGACTCTACTGCAACTTACATTTTTAGACAAGCACACAGGGACACCCCTACTCAAAAAGTATGTTGTGTTCTTTTACATGCAGATGTTTGGTGATCGAGGCTAATGCCTGAAGCTTCCTCATGCATGAGGCCGCTGGCATTTACAACAAATTACATCACCATCCAAAATGATGTTATCCCTTACAACATGTCTAAGCTGGGGCAAACCCTGGGATAGAACCCCCTCTCTTGGATCAGTAATCCAGACAAAACATCTGGTGTGAGTGTACATTGCGTTTTTTTTACAGTAGAAGTGAGCAGTCTTTCTAAAGGTAACGGTACATTTTCTAATAATGACACTCAAATTTTCTCTTGTGTGTATATGAAAAAGGTCATAAGACAAAGGTGACCCAGCAACAAAATCAACAAAAACATCATTATCTATCAACACACCATCAACTTTAGGGTATGAAACTCAAGAGCAAAAGGGAGCTTTTCTCCTAACTTAACCAAAAATAATACAATGTTCATGAAGTTTCTCACCAATTTCTTGACTTGTTCCAGGTTCTTGTCTTCCTTCTGATGTAGGTCCCTCTCCAGACTAGAGATCTTGGACTTCAGTTCCTCACTTATAGAACAATAGTACATGAACATAAAATATACAGTGTGATTTAGCTTTCATGTTTCTGTTATCTAAAAATCACATGAATATTATGTAGTCTAAGAAAAGGTGAGGAGTCCTTAGGACAAGACGTAAGCCGTGGTCCACTGTTCACTGTACACTAAGCATGTAACAGTGGGGATCAACCTCCACTAACTGACCAGTCTAAGTGGTCCGAACCTTTTAGCCTAGTGGTTAGCGTGTTGGATTCCCAAGCCGTGCGGATCGGGATCAGCGCGGGTTTGAATCCTGGGAGCGACGTACTTGCCCCTTTGGATTTTTACAGTGGTTCTCACACCAGCCCTGTGAGTAACGACAAAGAGTGCCACACAGGGATGTCGTACTCGGAGACGCGGGACAAGTCTAAAAAGAAAATGGGGAGTAGTGTAACAGTGGGGATCAACCTCCACTAACTGACCAGTCTAACGGGTCCGGACCTTTTAGCCTAGTGGTTAGCGTGTTGGATTCCCAAGCCGTTCGAATCCCGGGAGCGGCGGACTCGCCCCCTTTGGGTTTTTACACACTGTCAAAAAGAGCTAGCTTAATAAGGGCAATTTCTAATAAAAACCAATAAATACTGCACATCATGGACAGTATTCTATCTTCTCTGTAACGACCAGTAGAAGATAAGTTCTGCAGTGAGCTGAACAGGTTCGAGATCAAGTTTCAATTTCTTTCACTTTTTGCCAGCTTATCAATTTCACTCAAACCATCTGACAGTCTTTTCCTTACTTTTCTCTCTGTACCGTGGCCTTCTCTTGTTTCTGTTGTTCCACCTGGTCGGACACACTGGCCTTGTGCGTCTGTAGTGCCCTGTCCTGTTCCCTCAGTTGAGTGGACACTTTCTCCTGCTCCAGCTAACAACACAAAAACATGAAAAGCCCTTTTAAGGATTAGACTTTTATAATCATTAATACCAGTGTGATTACTCTGATACTGAAAAGTGTGTAGACAGTGCTGTGGTACACCACCTATCAGTTAAAAAAAAAACTGCAACAGATTCAGACGTAGCGATGTTAGAACTGAGTGGTCCCATATAACTTCAGAACATTTCTGACCAACTTAATTTCTACTGCTTTCAATTAGATTCACCTCAATGTATGAATTTATTGATATCAAATGATGCTTTACTTTGAACATATCTATTTTCTTGCAGTAAGAAGTGCAATTCTGACCTTGAGTGCCTGTTGGTGGTCTGACATGAGTTTAGCGATCTCTCCTGAGCCTGTCTTCAGAGCTTCGTGGGCCTCCTGGTTCTCCTTCTCCAACTGGTGATAGGCTTCCTGATGAAGAAAGAAAGAAAGTATAGCTGCCAAGTCTCTTTGGTAATCTCAGAAAAATCTATTTGCAGAGAGGACAAAAGAGACTCCGAAGCTAAAGTATGTTTGAATACCACTTACCAGGCTAGCTATATACATGTATATAGTACCAACAAGTTTTACATTTTCACATCACAAAATCTGGGAAGTATTCCAGTACAATTCTTTGACTTGCTTGAATAGTGGAATGCTTAAACAAATTAAAGCTTATCCTACCTTTTGCTCCTGGAGGATCCTACGAGCGTTTTCTGACTCTCCTCTCAGCTCCACATTCTGCCTTTTTAGGTCAGCAACTATCTTCTGATTAACCTGCATGGAAGCAAAAAAAGTTGGACAAAATTTGACCTGGTTGAAGTTATCAGGGAGAGGAACAATATCATTGAGCAAAATGCAGCAACAATTCCATGTCGAAAATCATTACCATGACATTCAATACATCTTACTTTATGGCGATCAAAATAGAAAAATGTGTTTCTTGGTATGATCACCTGAATACAAAGTAGTATATACAAATTGAATATGCAATGTACATGATTGCATTTACCAGAAACAATAAGTAGTTAGCCAAATATTGACAGGACTTACCTGATGTTCTCCCACAAATTTTTTCATCTCTCTTTCCCTTATTTCTGGAAAATGAATATACATATATATAGATTCAAATTATAAAAAACTGAGGTACAGTAAGATTACATTATTGGTACACAGAATAGACTTAAGATCAGAATATAACTCAACCCATACTACATGTATGTTGGTGATGGCTATGTGCGTGACCAAGATTTCCAGACAAGAAAAACAGAAATACACACACACACACAGATAAAATAGTACAAGAAAGTCCACAATATACCGCAAACTGACCAGTTTCTGCCCTGAGTGTCCTGACCAACTCTTCCATCTGTTCTCGTATCATATGTTCCTTCTTCAATTCATCCCTTGCTTGCATGGTCTCCTTCCTCAGTACATTACAGTCTGAGGACAGCGTCTCAACCTGGGAGTTTACAAAAGTTCTTTAATTGTAGTTCAATAGCCTTTTGCTTGGCATCTAGAGACTGAATAAGTAATTATTATGAAATGTGTCATCCAATATTCTTGCTTGTTTAATCTACTAACTGTTACAGTAGTTTCACAATGCCATGTACAAATGTACCTCATGCCTCTCAGTCTCCACCACCCCTTCCATACTGTGTATTCTGGCCAGGAGTGTTGCATGGGATTCTTCTAGACTGGCTCGCAGACTGCTTTCACGGGACAGCTCTTCTTTCATCTACAACAAAATTTACATTAAATCACTACATATTGAGCAATTGGCAATACATTTTGTATATTGATATGACAAGGAATGGCTGAAAATTGTCAAAAGTAAATAGGACACATAGATTTTGTTATTATTCCTACAATTGTAACTATTGATTCTACGGAAAAGTATAGAACTCACCTCATTTAATCTTCTTGACAACTTCTGTTTTGTGTCCTTCAACTCTTCATACCTAGCTGTCAGCTCACTCTGCACAAATATATGTGTGGTATTAGGGTAAAATGTTAATGGCAATGTGACATACCATAACATGACAGGGTGAAAAAAATGAAACACATGCAACTAAATGCAGTTATTCCTTCATCCTTCTATTGAATCCTACATTCATTCTATTTTCGAGTTCAATCTGTTCATTCATTCACTCCATCATTCCTTCCGTGGCAGTGCACATGCTTCCTTCTTTCCTTTCATCCTTACCTTCTTATTTAATCCTTTGGGTGATTATAATGAATACTACATGTTTGTACATGTTACAAAATCATTAAAGGTTGGAGAGTTCCTCGACCTTCTCAGTGTTGGTGACCTCCAGTGCGTTGTGTAACTGTTGTACGTCCAGTACGGCCGTCTCCCTCCTGTTCTCAGCCTCCTCCATGTCTCTCTGTAGCCGCTCCTGACGACCTTTCAACTTCTTCACCTCGCGGTCGTAAGCCTCCACCGCAGCCGCCATCTGTTCATTCGCTCCCTGGTTAGGATAAAAAATCGGACAAGGAAAAAATCTACAGTTGAAGAGCTTACTAAAGAGATTACAAGCTACTTTGCACTATAATTGTGTTGACCAGTGTCCTTTTTTAGGTGAATGCTTACAGGCAAAAGATTTGTTAGACCTGTAATAAAATTACTGACTAAAATTGTGAATGTGAATGATAACACGCAACGTAACAGACATGAAAAACATCAAAATCAAAATCACCATAAGATCCAACACGGGAAGTTACAAGCCATTACAGGAATATCATTAACACTAAAGTTAAAATGTAATTTATTTTTGCTTTCCAACAAACGTTACCTGAGTATCTTTCCCCCTCAAGTCTTTCTCCGCCTGTAGTGTGACTAGGTTCAGCTTCAGTGACTGTATCGTGCTCTCAGTCCGGCACACTCTCGCCACGAGTTCTTCATACTTTTTCTGCAGCACCTCGGGCGCCACTTGAACCGCTCTATGCTGAAACGGACTTATGGGATCCTGTATGCCGTGATCCAGGGTCTGTGATCCAGGATGTTGTTGTGACATGATCACACGTGGATCGAACCCCATCTCCGCCAGTTGTGACAGAAGATCGTGGGTGTCGCCTTCCGTGGATTGGAGACGACCTTCTAAGACGTGTAGAGTGTCCTTGGTTGGTGACCCTGGGGGTGCTCGAGAAGCTGGGATGACTTGTCGTTGGCGTGACATTTCGCCAGGCACTGTACTTGACATTGTGGAGACAATTTTACTTTGAGTATGTGACACTATGTCTTACAAATTGCTGATGACAACTTGAGAATCAAACAAAAATGTTTGTAGCCAGGCAGAATGCTACAGAGGCCTTCAAAAATTATTATGTTAGTTTAATCAAGGACAACTTAGTATGTAAATTTTACCAACGAGCTTCAACAGAAGCATAATTTTGGGTATTACCATGCCCAAAAACGTAAAATTATGATTTTAATTTGTTGTTGCGGATCTCTCTCTTGACTAAAAGTAATGGGCTATACCAAATAACTTGATAACGTTAATCTGATTCAAATACAGACAGACACATGAAGTTTGTACTGATTTCTAATAAACAAAAACAAATTACCCCCCTCCCCACATCTCACTATTGAAAGTATAAGTTCTTTATAAAGACGCTATGACAAATCGAAAGTTATACTACCTACCTTTCGAATCAGGCAATCTTCAAAGTTCAGTTCATGTGGCTTTTCCTTCTACAAACTCGAAGAAATGCCGGTTTTCGTGAAATTTTGTTTTTCAAACAAAAAGTTGAACTGGCGGCCATTTTGGCTTCCCCGTCGTTATTGGTGAGTCCTCACGTGATCACTTAGGACGGGAACGAGATGACATCTCGGTTCCAGGGTAGTTCACCTGCGGTCACAACAGGTGGTTGTTGTGTTCTCTGGTGTTTTTAAGGAGTGTAGAAATGTTTAAAGTTGGTCTGAGACATATTCGTCATTTCTTTTATGTATGCTTTGTAGTAGCCTACGTTTCTCAGTGTGTGCGACTGGTTGTGTATGATTTTTCAAACCGTTTGAATTTCACCCCACAGTACAATATGTGGAAGAAAAGAGGAAAATCGAAAAAGTCCAGAAAATGTTTTGAATCAGAGATGTGTGTACCAAAACACAAAAGTATAAATGGTATATGGCCAAAAAAAGGAAAAAGAGTTGGGTCCCACTATGTTGGCCGGGCTGAGACGCAGTGCCTATTCACGGGCGCGATCCCGCTACTGATCGACACGGGGACTTTTGCCTGCTTTGTTTCCAACCTGGGCCGGTGCGTCCCTCCTTAGACGACCTGGTTGCCCTGGGCTCCCCCGGGGAAACCATATCGATGCCGAACTTAGCGTGGACGCCCGATCGCCATAGGACAGCACGCCGCAGAACCCCCGGCCTCAAGCGGTCCACCAACCCCAGCCTCCAGGTAGCTGGATTACAGGCGCGCGCCACCACGCCCAGCTGAGAGACGGGCTGCCATTTTGAGTGTATAAGCTGTACAGCACGTGATCAAGCTGTACTTCGCACAAATATCGCTAGGTGAGTTGGTGCTACAAATAACGCTCCCTTGTGAAACTCATGTGAAGTACCTTTGTGTTATAACAAATACACGCGTTGTCTCAATACTACCAGTATTATTAAAATGTAAAATCCTCTTCGCCAGTAAGATGGTAACTTGGGTGCCATCCTTCTTAGTTTTCCGCAGTTGCCCTAGCAGAGAGTATGGAAACCTCGGAAACCTAACAAGGATGGTACCCAGGCTATAAAAATGGTAGTCCACACATTTTAGTGTATTAGATGTGGGCAATGTATTTAATTTGATACATATCTGATATCTCCGTGTGAAATTCACACGGCCTGCGCTCCCCATACCCACTGCTTAATGTTAATCACAACCGTCTCAACAACAACATGGCTTGGCCTCGATCCTCGTGAGAACTTGTGAGCTTCACCTGATGACGTGGTCTAACTGTCTGTCAGGGATTTTCCATTATTCCTGGGAAAGATATGACAAAAATGCTACACGTTATAAATCTACGCAAGGATCACCTCCCCGTCGTTCAGTCATTGAATCTCCCCTTAGAATTTTTCTGTTCTTTGTTGGAGAAGAGGTATTGTCAATCTGCTCTCTAATTTTCAGGTAAGAAGAATCTTTGAGCTCTTTCTGACTCTTTACACCTACCCAAAATGTCTTGTACTTCTGGCTGTTGTAAATCTACACTTCCAATGGTTGAAATGGACATTATATATTCCAATCTTTAAAAATCGTCAGTAGTATACATTCTTTTCATTGTTTCTCAATACGGGCACTGTCAGAGACCAGGGGCGAAGAGTCGCAATGTTTTTAGTTGCAACTTTATGTTTCTAACGATTTTTCTTAATATGATTCAACGTGTGATTGAGTTTCTGTGTGCCTTTGTGATAAAAGTACGTAGGGTTTGCTTCTCGTAAAAGAGTGATTCACTTTCAACATATATGGCCATGAAGAGAATGAAGTTTTGTTAAAACATCCTCATTCCATATCACGATGAACGCGAGTCTGATCTCTTCTGATATTTTTAAATTTAAAATGTATGTAGAAAATATATATGTAGAAAATGTATGTAGAAAATATATGTAGAAAATATATATGTAGAAAACATATGTAGAAAATATATGTAGGAAATGGTTAAAACCATTTTCTATTACATTTCAGGTATTCTCCGTTAGCCCTCAACATATGGCTGTATGAAAAATAAACTTTGAATGTGATTACGTTGTCCACAGTAACGACAACAATTGTTCTTGTTAATCCCGCTAGGTGTCTCTTGCAGAACAACAACTGACGTAAAGGATGATGGCTCGCCCAGCACTTGTCATTATGGTGGGACTGGTCATCACATGTCTCCCGGTGCAGTCGTCTGTTCTACCCAACTCAGAGTTAGGGAATGCAGACGATCTTAACGCTCCGGAAGGTGCAAACCAGCGGCATAAGATCAAGCTGGCACCTGCACCTGTGCACGTGAAGCTTCGCCGCCTACCCAAAGAAGGGGAAGTTGTTGTGGTGGTAAGAAGTTCAGCTTTTTCTACAGTAGTGGGTAAAAATGACAAAAGGAAAGCCTCGCCACACACACATATGCTCACACTTGCACGTACACATACGCACACACGCGCGCGCGCACGCAGAAACACACACACGCACGCACGCACACACGCGCGCGCACGCGCACGCAAACAAGCAAACATTCCTGCTAAACCAATATGCTGCGCTATTCGTTGGCAAAATGCCTATGTGTTACATATTCAACACAGAGATATATAACCAGCAGGGTTTGGGGGTTTGTCTTGTCCTATTTGCGCGGATCAGTCCATCACGATGCCATCTGAATCTTTTTTTTCTGTCAGGCAAAGAAAGATGCTCTTAAAATCGAGCATACCGGACAGCATCACCAGCACCACACCGAGCGCCAAGACCAGTCCAGCCCCACGTCCGGCAAGAATGAAAAGGTTTTCTGTTCATATACGTGGATTCCAATTGGTGGTCGACAAAGTTCTAGACAAGAAATATATCCTCATCACGCAAATTGGAAACTGTTTTCGAATAAAATTACTCTAAAATCCACATGATAAATCTGTTCGTATTTAAGTTCCTGAATCAGTAACGCAGTGTACGTTTTTAAAAATACATGGTAGCCGCTATCCTCCGCAATCTTCTTCTTAACCTCCTTGCTTCTAAAGTGTATCAATAATCTGCAAACTTCTGAGTTTAATTTTCTGTCTTTCACATTTCAGCCCAAAGCTAACAAGGTTCACCACCTGAACAAGCACGGGGCTCACCATAGTGCACATGAGTCTGTCGGGCCTCGTCACCATCGCAACCACAACCGCAACCGCAACCTGCGTCAACAGAAGGTAAGACTCAAGCTTTTGCTTAGAGGAAAAGAAAATGTATGCAGTGTAAGAGGTGCGTATGTGTATGTGTGTAAGAGCCTACCTGTCACTTCAGTGGATTTCGATTAACTAGAGTCACAAGTATCAGTCTACAGTAGTTTCACTACAGTTCACCATTTTGGTTACGCCCCAGGGAAGGAACCTCTATCAATAGTTTTCTGTTTTGCAGTCTAAGGGAAAGCTTCATGTCCAGACAGAACGCCTGAACAAACATGGAAGCCATCCGTCAGTTGGACATCACGTCAACTCAACTGTTGACCGGGTAAGATAGAGTATTCCCAGGTCTAACGTTGTACTCCATTGATGATGATCAACTGTATTCTGCAGCTCAGGTAGTTGTAGAAACAACCTCTGGCTGCATTCAGTCTTTCTTCATTTCTTTCCACTGTGTCTTTTTTCCTGCAAGCTGTCGTAGCTCTCTGAGTTTCTTTGCAGTTTTTAGGTTTCCCATTCCTTTGTTGGCTAATGTAAAGTTGGCGGTCTAACAAGTCCTTTTTTCGGTTCGATAACAAGGCTGCACGGCGATGGGTCAAAACTAGAGTCGATGTCATTGCCATGACGGCGTTTGGATTTCGACCGCGATTTAGCTGTCGTTAATGACAACACTTACCTTACATCGCAACCGATCATAACACTGCAACCGACATCGCTATCTTTACATATCGCAGCAATCGAGTCTTTACATCGCAATCGAGTCCTTACATCACATTCGAGTCACTACATCGCAACCGAGGCCTTGACACCGCAATCGAGTTCTTAAATCGCAATCGAGTTTTAAAACAGCAGTCGAGTATTTAAAACAACAGTCGAGTTTTTAAAACAGCAACCGAACCTTAAAAAAGCGGTCGAGGATTAACTCCACGGGAGCCTAATTACATGTAGCACCTCGTTCACTTCACACCTTCTTAACACCTAATGGTTATAGGCCACCGGAGGGCGCAAATAATCGACTATAGTTAGGCACATCTCCGTTAATTGGACACATTAGCCTTTTTTAATGTTATAATTTATGAACGCAAAGTAGAGTCAAACCTGGATTCCGCAACCACTCAAAGGACTTAAGTTAGGAGGGGACAGGATGGGGTTAACTATATAAACATGGATGAACTCTTAAAATACGTACGTCGGAACTTAACCTGCGTCGGAACTGAAACTTCGTTGGGGCTTTACACTGCGTCGGGCTTTTAACCTGCGAGGATTAACTCCTTATCTTAAACTGCGTAGAGGATTAACTCAACGGGGACCTCTTTCACACCTACATACAGAGATGTGTATTGATACCAATGATACACTGGACGTGTCGTGTCTACTAGACTTCACAGGGTGACCTGACTTAGGTCACCTTGAATATCAACCTATCGGGCCGAGAGGGGGAAGGGCATTTGTATTCATACAACTTAAAACGACTAACCGTTGTCTATCCCAAGCTTTGATGTATGTTTGCCCGTATCTAGTTACTAAAGTGAGAATCAAGGAAATGCAGCAAGAGACTCATTCAATCAGAAATAGACCCTTCAATAAATACAAAGCACGTCAGATGACATACAAATCTTTGAAGCACATACATACACATACATACTGTATATTTCATAACCTCTGTAGGGATAAACAACGCATCACTTGTTTCCACGCATTAACCATAACTATACAAAACTGATTACAGTCGTACTGATTTAATTTCTTTGTTCTTAGACTATTTAGGAAAACAAAGTTAAACGGACATACAACTGGGAGAAACTGGTAAGACAAAATAAGAAAACAGTTTATTTATTTATTTATTTATTTCATCTTGAGACTCCTGGGTAGCCCAAACAGCTAGGATACCTGATTTCCATTGGGGCCCAGTATAATATATGCACAGACAATAATCACAATACGTGTTACAGTTTGGCAGTAGAACGGAAGCGGACAACATGCAATGGGTACAAATAAAATCTGGTGCGTCAAAATCAAAAATCCATAAATCAAAGTTTGATAGACCCATTTACGACCACATCAAATATATCATTTCTATGGACAACACATTTTGGGAAACTGTAGAAACTAGGAAGACAAGGACAATATGCAATTGAAAAGCAATGGAGTGAGCAAATTTTTGAAGGAAAAAACAACAAATTGTTGTGTCCTAATATACAAACACTTTGATGATAGAGTACGTAAGAGTTGTGCCAGAGATTGCTTTATGAGGTACTTTTGAGCCTTTTCTATATTTCTGTAGTACATGTCTTTGTGTTTGTGCACCAATGTTCAGCAGTGATTGATTTATAATTTTTCTGAATGTTTGGCAAATCCTGTCATAAAGCTTCTGAACCCATTCATTTTAAAGCCTTGATGGGCACAGATTAGAGGAATTGGTGTGTCATATGAACATCAGACACTGGAAAATGATCTTGTGATTGGATTAATAAACAAACTATCAGCTTGTAGTGAATTATGTGTTCCATTAGAATCTTCCACATAAAATACAGATCTGTCGCTTAATCTTATCTCATTAAATTTAGACTTCAAGCTTCACATTTGTGTCATGCTAAAAGTGTAACTACATTACTGGCAGCACTCTTCTCAACTCCTTCAAAGGTCTGGATTAGATTGGTAGTTGATAGACTTTCAATCTGCAGTTGGTCTCCTTTGGTTTTCAACTAAAGGCCTGATTATACCTTCTTGTGATTGGAACCTGTAAACAGGAGAATATAGCATTTCCCCCCCTCCAACCTCTACTTGGAGAGTAGTCTTGAGTTAAGTCATGATCTCCCTTACAACCTCTGCTTGAAGAGTAGTCTTCTCAGGCTCACATCCCAACAGGAAATCCCTCAGCTTAGGTCCTTCATACCACTGACACTGCAAACACAAGCGTAAAATACATAAATGAATGTGCTTTAAAAAAGGATTAATTTCTTATGAATCTAGAATCAGAAATCTTAATTTGCATGTTGATCAAGATACTACTCAGTTCCGTATCTGTATCTGTACAGTCAGTATAACCACTCGTAAGCGTAACACACCAGCTTCGCAGGTACATGCTGGGCATCAGCTATAGATACAGTACAGACAGATGCATGTATACATGCATATAGGCAACCCCAGAAAAAAACAGAAGCAGGTGTGATTTGTAATAGACCACATCTTTATAAATACAAAATCAACCAAGTTGGTAAAAATTATTTACAGATGAACATATAAATGAACCATTTATAATCCAGGAATTGAGTAGTGCCCCTTCATGCAGACCCATGGGGTGTGATGTATGATGGGAATCATCCCTTAAGTACTGGTTCTTATGGGATAATTGCTGAAGTTCCAGGTCAATTTTTGGGCCAACGCAATAGAAGACTTAAGTTGTTAAAGGGTGGAAATTGATGAATAAATATTCACACAAACACTATAAACATTATTTTCAACATCAGACTAGATATCCTAAGAGCGCATTTTTGGAAGGGCCTTTTTTTCAAGTCTTTAAAAGTATGGGTATCAATGGGATGTTTGACTAAGATGAAAGTCTAATTTTGACCCAAAGCAAGTGGAAAAAACATTTACTAAGGCTATAATTTGACAAACAAGTATCCAGAAACACATTGAAAATGTAATTTTTAATTCAAGTCAAGTCGCCAAGTTGAAGTTTGTCCAAGGTTGTTCACGATATAACATGTAACACCTGGTTAGAGCTGTGTACCTAAAGAAATTCTAGGTACAGGTACACAGGTTTAGGTACAGGTCTGGCCCTGAACTACTAATGTTCAAGTAATGGTTGATTAAAGGACAAAAACAACCGATAACAACATAATGTTTAATTCTGCTAGACACGGGCCTATTACATGGCATCTATAATGACCATCACCCTCACCAATAGTCAGCTATGACTCCAGTATTGAAATAAAGATGAAAATTTGACTCAGGCACATTTAAAGCTCAGTCTGTGCTACAGTACAGTACACTTCAGTACACTGCCACGGTAATTCATGGTGATTCTATCTGTCAAAGTTGCCTTCCACTGATCTGTAATCCTCAGGCTTGACCTGATTTAGTACCGGTACAGCACAGGTACACCAGGATGGCTACCAGGCAAAACTATAAATATACAATTCATTTCATTTTTGAGGGGATTTGAGGGTAAAGGAGCTTTCCGTAGTGCTCGTAGTTCGTGGCTCAAACAATTTTTCAGTTTATTTGTTAGTTTGAACCTTTATTTATTCATGAAAAGCTCAAATAGGTCTGCAGACTGCAATTACAAAACACAATTATTCGCAGGGTCATGATTTTGCCAACTGCAGGAATTTGAAGATTTACTGTTAGTAAGTTACCTACACTGGACAGACTGCTGACATCTGAGCTGCTGTCTCTGCCATGGCTCCTCTTCTTCTTCACATGTCCTACACACAAGAAATTCAACAATAATACAAAATTATACACATGTACACATGTATTCTTCATTCAGTTGTCAATCTATCAAGTTCACATTCAATACTGTACTGTACTCCCAAACAATTGTGGAACATGCTTTACGAAAGGTGCATTAACCCATTGATCTGAACAAACTGGTAAGTCTTGCGTGGATGGTGTGCTTCTAAATACAAACCATGCCTTCGGCAGTATTACCTGATGCTGTCAATATCCTCTCCAAGCCTGACAACGATGAACGCTCTCCTTGTTGGTGGTTCACCCTGTTCAAAGACACATGAACACATTATCAAGGTCTCATTCATGAGTTTTTTTCGCCCCATAGCTATAAAACATGTTTTACATATGGGCGCGTTCGTAATGAAGCTATAGGAAATGCACCAAGGTCATTCATTCTATGTTGAGCACATGTACCCTACATCATGTAATAAAATTGGCAACAGTTTCACTACATACAATCTCTTTTTATAGCAATTACACACTGCACTTAGCTACTAGTACACCCCCCAAAAGGCACTTTCCAGCTGAAAGCGCACGACCGCATCCCCGACAATGCCTGGCTGTGGACGTCCGACATCGCGCATGGCTGCCAAACTTTACCTGCTAATTTCTTCAGTTACAAACAAGCTTTTATCAGTTTGATGCTTGAGATCAGTTGGGGTGGCTAAAAGGGAATTTTCCCACCAATCTAAACACACGTTCATGCAGTCGTTAATATTTTGGGGTACATATTCTTTTAGGGTACCCACTCGGAGTAATACAGGAATGAGACCTTAATGTCCGATGAGAAGGGTGTACACCAACCATCTATCCTTGTGTCACTGTCCCCTTATGTCGTTTGGCTGGCAAAAAAAATGTTCATTAGCAAAAGAACCAGAGAATCTGCACAGTTGACAGAAAGTTATTCATTAGAATGTGCAATTCGCTTGTACCTGCTGAGATGGGAAAAACCATTCATCAAAACAATAGAAGCCAAATACCTGTGTATTCTTGGAGGGGGGGGGGGAAATCATTAATTAGGACAATATAAACCAAAAACCGGTTACTACTCAGATGAAAAAAAACATTCAAAAGAATAATAGAAGCCAAACACATGTGTCTGCTATAGGAAAAAAAATCCTTTATCAGCACATGCAGCCAAACACGTGTGTGAGGGTGTGTCTGCTCAGAGGAAAAAAATCATTCATCAGTAGAACAGAAATAAAATACCCATGTCTGCTAAGAGGGAAAGAATCATTCATCAGAATAATAGAAGCCAAACACCTGTATCTGCTAAGAGGAAAAAAATCATTTTATCAGAATAATAGAAGCCAAACACATGTATCTGCTGAGAGGAAAAAAATCATTCATCAGAATAATAGAAGGCAAACACCTGTATCTGCTGAGAGGGAAAAAAATGATTCATCAGAATAGTAGAAGCCAAACACCTGTGTCTGCTAAGAGGAAAAAATCATTCATCACAATAATAGAAGCCAAACACATGTATCTGCTGAGAGGAAAAAAATCATTCATCAGAATAATAGAAGCCAAACACCTGTGTCTGCTGAGAGGGAAAAAGTCATTCATCAGAATAATAGAAGCCAAACACCTGTATCTGCTGAGAGGAAAAAAAATGATTCATCAGAATAGTAGAAGCCAAACACCTGTGTCTGCTAAGAGGAAAAAATCATTCATCACAATAATAGAAGCCAAACACATGTATCTGCTGAGAGGAAAAAAATCATTCATCAGAATAATAGAAGGCAAACACCTGTGTCTGCTAAGAGGAAAAAAAAACATTCATCAGAATAATAGAAGCCAAACACCTGTGTCTGCTGAGAGGGAAAAATATCATCATCAGAATAATAGAAGCCAAATACCTGTATCTGGTGAGAGGAAAAAAAATGATTCATCAGAATAATAGAAGCCAAACACCTGTGTCTGCTAAGAGGAAAAAATCATTCATCAGAATAATAGAAGCCAAACACCTTTGTCTGATGAGAGGGAAAAATGAGTCATCAGAATAATAGAAGCCAAACACCTGTGTCTGCTAAGAGGAAAAAATGATTCATCAGAATAATAGAAGCCAAACACCTGTGTCTGCTAAGAGGAAAAAATGATTCATCAGAAAAAATAGAAGCCAAACACCTGTGTCTGCTAAGAGGAAAAAATGATTCATCAGAAAAATAGAAGCCAAACACCTGTGTCTGATGAGAGGGAAAAAGTCATCATCAGAATAATAGAAGCCAAATACCTGTGTCTGCTAAGAAATAAATAATAATTTATGAGTCTAAGAACAATAGATTAGACAAATACCTGTATCTGCATGGAGGGAAAAAATCATTTATCATTATATGCAGCCAAACATCTGTGTCTGCTCAGAGGAAAAAATCATTCATCAGAATAATAGAAGCCTGTACTAGTATTTGCTTGGAGGAATGAAATCATTCATCAGTAGAACAGAAAGCAAATACCTGTGTCCGTTCAAATAAAAAAATCATTCTTCAGAATAATAGAAGCCAAATACCTGTATCTACTTGGAGGAATAAAATAATGTATCATTACATGCAGCCAAACATGTGTCTGCTCAGAGAAAAAAATCATTCATCAATAGAACAGAAAGCAAATACCTGTGTGTGCTCAAAGAAATAAAATCATTCATCAGATTAATAGAAGCCAAATACCTGTATCTGCTTGGAGGAATAAAATGATTTATCATTACATGCAGCCAAATACCCAGGTCTGCTCAGAGTAAAATAAAATAAAAATAGATTAGCCAAATACCAGTATCTGCTTGGAGGATAAAAAAATCGATATTATTATTACATGCAGCCAAACATACATGTATGTTTCCTTGGAGGAAAAAAATCATTCATCAGAACATAAAAAACTAAATACCTGTATGTGTCTGCTAAGACAGGAAAAAATCATTAATTACAACATTAGAAACAAAAAAACATGTACCTGCTCAGAGTAAAAATCATTCATCAGAATAATAGAAGCCAAATACCTGTGTCTGCTCAGAGGAAATATTATTCGTCAGAAAATGCAGTCAAACACCTACGTCTGCTCAGGGGGTAACAAATCATTTATTCAATCATGCATCCAAACACCCAAGTAATCAGAACAGCCAGAGTGTAGTGAGTTTGAATAGCTAAAAGTGATTAGAATTGCCAGACTACATAGGATGATACAAGTGAGTAAGAGGTGCTAAGATTGGCCAGGGTGCAGTCAGAGGTGCTTAGAATGGCTGAGCACATTGAGGTACAAGAGCTTGGAATGGCTAGAGTGACTTACAGGTGCTTAGAGTGGCTGGAATGACTTACAGGTGCTTAGAATGACTTGAGTGACAGGTGCTTAGAGTGACTGGTGTGGCTTACAGGTGCTTAGAGTGGCTAGTGCAGTGACTTATATGTTCTAAGAATGGCTGGAGTGACAGGTGCTTAGAGTGGCTGGAGTGGAGTGACTTACAGGTGCTTAGAGTGGCTGGAGTGGAGTGCCTTACAGGTGCTTAGAGTGGCTGGAGTGGCTTACAGCTGCAGGTGCTTTGAAAGGCTGGAGTGAAGTGACTTATAGATGCTTAGAGTTGCTGGAGTGGCGTTGTAAAGAAAATGGACATTTTCACTGAACTTTAACTTCACAGAACGGATGTGTGAAGAAATTATCAATAATCACAACAGATTTTCCATGATGATGATAAGTTCACAATACAGAGATGACAGTGATAACAGGGAACATAGAGTTACGGTGAAAGAAACAAGAATTACAGTAGTTTGAAGTAAATCACAAATGATAAACAGTTTTCAGTAAATCCTGAGAAAGGGGTTCATTGAGGGAAAAGTGTCACTTAACTTAAGGAATGCCAAGTTCTTGGGCCCAGTCTTGTGTCAGGAAAATGCTGAATTGCTGCATTTGAGAATTTCCCATGTTGGTATCCCTTCTGTTGATAGGGAAGCTAGCAGTCTCTTCTCTTGTCTTGGAGTGGCTCCACTGCTTTTCCTCTAGAATTCAATGTAAATGCTAGATAAATGTAAGGAAAAGGACAAATCTAAACTTCTAGACCAGATTGTAAAAGACACAGGATTAAGCTTACCCGCTGCAGACGCTATGGCTTACTATTATGAACCATGTAACTTGTAGAAACCAGACAGAGAGAAGCAAGGGGTCAGCCTCTGGTCTAGTTACGTAGGAAGCATGGTAGGAAGGTAGACAATTTTGTTTATTTCTTTAGTTTCTATTCCTATCATGTTCCACTAAGGAATAATAGCATGTTATCATGCAGACAAGCTCTTCATTTCCAAAATGTATACATATGTTAGTAATCTCCTTTCATTACATTTGTTGTACTTTAAGTATGACAACGAAAATCCCATCTTCTCATGGCCAGTCTCAGTTCTGCCCAGGTCTGAAAAATATTCTGTCATTTTTCCTCACATCTGGCACTGATATGATAGACTCCTTTCCAAACTATGGCACCATTTTGAATCTGCTCTTGCGAGAGCACAATTTGGCGCAAGTGCACATGATTTCACACGGGAGCAGAAAGCAAATACTTGTGTCTGCTCAAAGAAAAAAATGATTCATTAGAATAATAGAGGCCAAATGCCTGTATCTGCTTGGAGGAATAAAATTATTCATCATTACATGCTGCCAAACACCTGTGTCTGCTAAGAGAAAAAAAACTCATTCATCAGAATAATACCTGTGTCTGCTGAGAGGGAAAATATCATTCATCAGAATAATAGATTAGCCAACGTATCTGCTTGGAGGATAAAAAAATCAATATCATCATTACATGTAGCCAAACATATGTTTCTGCTTGGAGGAAAAAAAATATTGTTCATCAGAAGAACAATAGAAACTAAATACCTGTGTCTGGTAAGATGGGAAAAATTATCTAATAGAACATTAGAAACCAAAAACCCGTAACTCCTCAGAGTAAAAACATCATTCATCAGAATAATAGAAGCCAAACACCTGTGTTTGCTTGGAGGAAAGATCATTTGTCATAACATGCATACAAACACCTACATCTGCTCAGGGGCTAACAAATCATTTATTCGATCATGCATCCAAACACCCAAGTAATCAGAACAGCCAGAGTGTAGTGAGTTTGAATAGCTAAAGTGATTAGAATGGCCAGACTACATAGGATGATACAAGTGAGTAAGAGGTGCTAAGATTGGCCTGGGTGCAGTCAGAGGTGCTTAGAATGGCTGAGCACATTGAGGTACAAGTGCTTGGAATGGCTAGAGTGACTTACAGGTGCTTAGAGTGACTGGTGTGGCTTACAGGTGCTTAGAGTGATTGGAGCGACTTACAGGTGCTTAGAATGGCTAGAGTGACTTACAGGTGCTTAGAGTGACTGGTGTGGCTTACAGGTGCTTAGAGTGATTGGAGCGACTTACAGGTGCTTAGAATGGCTGGAGTGACTTACAGGTGCTTAGAATGGCTGGAGTGACTTACAGGTGCTTAGAGTGGCTGGAGTGCAGTGACAGGTGTAAAACGAGTAGGGGCATGCCCTGGTGTGCGATGGTCCAAATCCTTCTGTCTGGAGTTGGTGATTCACTACAAATCACCCAGATGGAGGCCTGGCGAAACCCCGTCTCGTATCAGCCATACGTTTATTAACACCATTCACCCGGACAGGCTCCCTTGGAAATCAGTTACATAGTAACTGAAGGGACCACCCTAAAGATTAATGATACTGGTGCTTAAAGTGACTGGATTGCAGTGACGTACAAGTGCTTAGAGTGGCTGAGGGACTTACATGTGCTTAGAGTGGCTGTATCGACTTACAGGTGCTTACAATGGTTGGACTGACTTACAGGTGCTTACAATGGCTGGAGTGACTTACAGGTGCTTAGAGTGGCTGATGTGATTTACATGTGCTTAGACTGCTGGAGTGTAGGGACTTACAGGTGCTTAGAATGGCTTGAGTGCAGTGAATTGGAAGTGCTCAGTATGGTAAGAGTGCAGTTACTGTAATTCACTTTATCTTCACGGTAGCAAAATTTCAGGGTGTAAGGAAAATGGACATTTTCACTGAACTTTAACTTCACAGAACGGACGTGTGAAGGAATAATAAATAATCACAACAGGTTTTCCATAATGATTATAAGAGGTGACAATAATAACAGTGAACATAAAGTAACAGTGAAAGAAACAAAAATTACAGTAGTTTTATGTTAATTACAAATGATAAAAAGTCCTGAGAAAGGGGTTCATTGAGGGAAAAGTGTCACTTAACTTAAGGAATGCCAAGTTCTTGGGCCCAGTCTTGTGTCAGGAAAATGCTGAGTTGCTGCATTTGAGAATTTCCCATGTTGGTATCCCTTCTGTTGATAGGGAAGCTAGCAGTCTCTTCTCTTGGAGTGGCTCCACTGCTTTTCCTCTAGAATGCAATGTAAATGCTAGATAAATGTAAGGAAAAGGACAAATCTAAACTTCTAGACCAGATTGTAAAAGACACAGGATTAAGCTTACCCGCTGCAGACGCTATGGCTTACTATTATGAACCATGTAACTTGTAGAAACCAGACAGAGAGAAGCAAGGGGCCAGCCTCTGGTCTAGTAACGTAGGAAGGTAGACAATTTTGTTTATTTCTTTAGCTTCTATTCCTATCATGTTCCACTAAGGAATAATAGCATGTTATCATGCAGAAAAGCTCCTCATTTCCAAAATGTATACATTTGTATATGTTAGTTATCTCCTTCACCCAAATTTCATAACATACTGTTGCAGCTGCTACCACAGGTGTGTCAAGTCGTCCATCCCCATCACCGGAGATGATGTCCGCCTGGTGGATTTGGACAATAACTGCAGGGCCGCGCTGCAGGCTGCCTCTCCTCTCTGTATCTATAGTAAAACAAGATGGGTTGGCAAATATTGAATCTTTGAGACATCTGGAAAATATGAGGAAAACATTCCATACATGTGATATCACCGTCATATGTGCCGTTAGTTTAAGCATCAGCGCCAATGCTTGCCTGTGTTAGTACCAGTACCCCAAGCACAGGGACAGAGGGACCCCTCCACCCACAAATGCTTGCCTGTGTTAGTACCTTAACCCCAAGCCCAGGGACTGAGGGACCCCTCCACCAATGCTTGCCTGTGTTAGTACCTACCCCAAGCCCAGGGACTGAGGGACCCCTCCACCAATGCTTGCCTGTGTTAGTTGGAATTATTTCTTCTGCTAAGTAGAATATTCCTTTACTTATGCTACCGGCAAATATGCGGGAACACTAACCGTGTTCGAGACAGACTGACCAAACATTTAAACACCCCCGTCCCAGCTGGAGCCTCTCCTCTCCTTGGAGAGTACTGACTACAGTCTAGTAGTTTGTAGTCGTTCCATGGTTTGATCGAAATTTACATTGTCCCAATGTCAACTGAGATAGACTCTTTGAGTAGGGGACAATTCAATTCACAAATCTGTGACAATTTTGAGACAATTGGAAAATTTTGTCTGTCCCGTCATTGTAGAACTTCATCCAGCATGTTTTCTAAGACAAACTTCAGCCTACAAAGTGCCGTTGAGCCGTACAAAGAGGCATGAACAGTCCTTCTTCCCCAGAACTCTAAATTTGATGCAACAATAAGCCAAAAGGTTACATTGATTGCCATCATCGCTATATCTGTTAATGTTTTAGCTTAGTATTTGCACGATGATCGCCAACAAGATTTTATATATCTAATGTGACTATGGTAAGCGTGCTTCAAAGAGATTTTACTTATCTATTGTGACCGTGTCAATTGTGATTTGCCTCTGTGTAGTTTTGATGGTTCATTTTCTTATCTAATGGTGACTTGTTGTTTGTGTAAATTTGCAACGCAATTCAGGTTTACAAAAAACCTGCGAAGTTGTAAATACTGAATAAAGTTTCAACTTTGGACTAGCTCAAGATAGCCATATATATTTGATACTCAAGTAGCCTTTTTTTCTCGGGAAACTTATGGGCCTGGCTTGGGGGCTACAAAGTCATAAAATCCAGTGGGGTGATGTTGGAATACTTACTAGTAGTAGTCGGCTGTCCCTTTGTGGGTAGAAGTAACATTTCAGGATGTTTCATTTCTAGTAAACATTGATATAAAAGTAAAACAGTCCCTTTATAGCAACATAGGAAGGGTGATGGATTGAAGTATTATATTTGCTGTCAAATGTGGTTTTTCTAGTTTGTCTGCTGAACAGAAACACAACACAAGGGGTGGTCATGTCAGTGGGTGTGAAAACTCCCTAACTGCAGATGCCAGGTTTCCTTTTGTTTTGGTAAGGTTTATGACTCTGACACTTGACACAAGCGTTGACTTGTTTGGCTGTTTTCTGTATTTTCCCTACAAAATTTCTCATCAACAACAGGGCATTAACCTTACATTAACCAACGGTTCACATCAAAGATAACAAACAAAAAACAAGTCGCTGTGAACAAAATTACTCAGAATATACAACAACAACAGAATAGAGAGATGCTCATTTCTCTGTTGTCTTGTCAAGATCCCCCACAGCCTCTACTAGTTTAGAACAAGGAGGAAGATTACTTTACCCGCTTTTTTTTCAACATGGCCAGGAGGTTTCAGAGAATAGTATCTGAAGAGCCATGACATACATTTCTTTATTGATTCTCATTTTCTTCAGATATCTTTTCAAAGCAGGGTATTTACAAGCTGAACCATCGACTTGTTAGATAAAAACTAATAGCATTAGTATATGTAGCTGATATAGTAGATGGGACCATTATTTTGGCGCAACACAACAACCTCAAAATATAGGGTTTTATCATACAACTGAATGCGGTTTTGATGTATTTTGAAATATCAGTTTTGTACATACCTGTAAACAGCTGTCACAGAAGCCTGGCTGTGAGTCTAGAACATTCCAACCTTTCCGTTTCACCCCCACAAATTATCTGGAGATAAGGCACACATGGCGCTTGTGACCTGTACAAGACAGAAGATGTAAAGTTACACATTCAGGTTCTCACTAAACAAAAACTTCAAGGTTTGGAACAGGTTTTATATCCGCCTAAGATAATGCATGCTGTCTGTGTGATGTGAGGTCTAACGGACAAAATACATATATCTCTTTGTTTGTCTGTTTTATGACCTACTAGTATGCAAGGCAGCAGTTGTATCATCAGTACTATCTATTCAAAAATCCTTGCTCAAGTTGGTCTAATTTTCGTCTCATATATATGATGCGTCATGGCGCCGAGGCGACTTTACCAGGTTCCGCGGATCGCTGGGAAAATAGTAGAAATCGGGTAAATAGAGTGAAAAGTATGCCAAGGGTACTCGGTACGGGTGGTACTCCGCTATACTGGGAAGCTCCGTGGGTCGCCTATTGAGCTTCCCTTGGCATACTTTTCACTCTATTTGCCGATTTCTACTATTTTCCTAGCGATCCGCGGAGCCTGGTAGAGGCTAGCGGCGACTGTTGGAGGGCTTTTTTAGTCTTGCAGTCTTATACATTAGCAGTAAAAAAAGCCCTCCAATAGTCGCCGCGGCTATCATGGCGCCGGGCCATGTTTCTTTGACTTGAATAACAGTTCACAGTTACAGTTAGTTCAGTTAGGGAGGCAGTTAGTTACCCCTCAGCGATACCCCTCCTGGGGTTGTTAGAGGGTATCACAAAGAAAGAAAGAAAGTTACGAGCAAAACATAAACATAAACTTACCGTCAGATAGGAGCTGTGGCGATACAACGTGAATTTCCCTGTCGCGTCGGTTCCTAACATGCCACGACATGTGCTCGTGTGCATGTTTGTGTGACGAACGGTTTTCACACCTCGCGCCAGTGGACATGAAAGGTCGGGGGTCACCCTCGTTCCCAGGACTTCACGTAACCAGGGAGCTGGAGTAACCTCAGTTTAGCTTCAGATATTAGACATATGGTCTGAATAGAGTATATTGAGTCTTCATGTGGGATCTTGACGACGCTTTAAAGGTAAATTCACCATGATGGAAACATCTAACTATGGTAATAAAAATCTGTGAGAGTTTCGAGAACGAGTTCATCGGATTGTTCCATTGTATTCATGGGGAGTCTATCAAAACTAATCAGCAAAGAACCTGATCCGGACGCTAAAGTTGTTGTCTTGTAACATTTTGGCACTTTCCAAACAGAAGTTAATGGCGGAAGATTGTTACCTTCTTGTCATGTACCCCAAGGGGGGCTGCGGACGCAAAATGGGGCATATGAAAAAAGGTATATAATCTTCCCCACCAACATCTGCTTGGAAAGTAAGTTTTTGGCTATTTGCCCTGCTTTCGAGACCTAACGTAGCGCAAGGTACCACTCCAGTTATGGTGCGCTACCAATTGTGGTCCACTTTGGGTCTTGCGATGTGTATTTTGCTAAAGGTAGTTTTCATGAGCAATAAAGAACGTCATAAATATGATCCTTAGTCATGCCTCTCCTTATACAAAGCAATGAATTAGGTTTACGTCCAACGACAAAACAGAATAAACTCCTGAACCTGTAACAGCAAGTTACCAAGAAGCGTCGCGGTGGCGCAGTCCTGGGTTCAAATCCGGGGTCCCCTGATTTGTCTCGTTGACGTTGTGCCCTTGGGAAAGGCACTTTACACGATTTTCCCCACTTTACACGACTTTCCCCACTCAGGTGAAAATTAGTACCCTAAGTTAAGCCCCGGTTACACATAGCCGAACATGGCCTCCCGACTCTCTCTCGACCATGGTTAGAGTGATTCGGGGGCTAGGTGGGCTGGTGTTCGGCTGAGTCGGCTGGCATTCGGCTGAGTCGGCTGGTGTTCGGCTGTACCAGCCGAATGTTTTGAAAATTTCAAAACATTCGGCTCTGCAGATGGACGGAGGGTCTGGAATGGGTTGGCTGGTGTTCGGCACGGTCGGCTAGTGTTCGGCTGGTCACGGTTCGGGAGTAATTCAGCAGTAAAATTGGAATCTTAACCACGCTATAACCACTGCTGAATAACTCTCAACAAGGTTGTAGATAAATTTCTGCTAACTCATTCCCAACCAAACTGACTACTACCAGAACATGGGCGAATCACCCCCTTCACACGACCATAAATCGAGAAGAAAGCTAAAAGCCTTTGAATGCGATCCGAATTTGATCTCTTTAATGGTGATGTTAACAACATAGAAGAATGGATTATTTTGATTAAAAAGGAAAATCACCCCTCTTTTAAAAGTCGCTGAATATGTCCATTTCAATTCGTGAGAGGGTTAGCAACCGGTCGGGAGGTAGTCAGGAAAGATTCGGCTAGAGGTCGGGTTGGTTGGTAGTAGGTTAGAAAGCCTTCGGGGTTCAGTCAGTTACTGGTTAGGAGATGGTTGGGACATGCTCGGCGCATGTTTGGCTCAAGTTCGGCGCCAAAAATAGGCGTGGCCTAAAAACTGGTCACACAACTTCCGAACTACCACCGACCTGGGTCGGCTAGCGTTCGGGAGCCATGTATGTTCGGCTATGTGTAACCGGGGCTTCAAGCTTTTAAGGACGTCCCTCGGATAGGACGTTAAATGGAGGTCCCGTGTTTGAGGATTTCTTTGAGGAGAGCTGACAAAGTAGCTGACATTAAACCTTTCTTTCACATTCAAGCTACTACTTAAGCTATGGCGATGCGAGATTTGAAAGTCTTAAGTCCCCCTCTCACTGAGCTGCGGCACTGTGGCGGTAGCGTGTGAATGGCTGCCGAAGCACTGCCGTGCACAAACCTAGCTTGGCGTACCGTCCTAGTGACGTCCCAGTGTCGTTCCAGTGCCGGTCCACTACCGCCAGCGTGCCAGTTAAAATAGCGAATTTTTTTTTGAATTTAAAAAAAAAACGCAAGTGGCAAAGTGCTGCGCGCACGACGGGAGCTTGCCGGGAGCTTACCGGGAGCTCACCGCGGCCAAAAGACCAAGGGTGTAAAAATTGATATGTCAGTTTCAAGGTTATACGTATATTCTATAACATGTTACCTATGTTGCACCAAGTGTCATTAGTGAAAGTCCAGTTATCCTTTGACATCCATTTGTAATGCACTTGTATGATTTTACATTGTAGTATTTTGATTCATTGACAGCACTGCGATTTCTGATTAATTGACTACCATCAAACTACAATCGGTCCATCTCCCTAGCTATTGATCTGTTTAAGAGTTTGGTTCAACCCATTTTACTGCATTGTAGTGAGGTTGAGGATTGTAGCTGTAAATGTTCTGATCTATTCATTGGAATATTGCTTAATCCCACTGAAAATTAGATCTATGCATTGTACATTTATTCCAGTACGGAAGTTGATAGAATGCGAGTTAGTCGCTTTGGAAAGAAATCAGACCCCTCGTCTACCTGTACTCGACCTGATCTTGTGCCATTCAAGAAATACAGTGATAAACTGAACTTGATATACCAGTCAGACACAGCTGTATCGCAAATTGTACTCAATGTTTCGCCGTAAGGGATGAATTAAGAGAATTCCTATTGATCGTTGACAGTCAAACACAGTTGATTATATACTCTCGCTAAGCTTAAGATTGAATTAGTTACCTTCTGACAAGATTACTTAAAAAAACACACGACACTTCAGTCGAAGAAGAACATTACTGGGTTATTCACGTTCAGGATATACTATGTTGACATGTTTGACTTAACCCCGCAGTTAATGCCAACCGTTTTGGAAATACATTTAAAGAACGTCTGGAAGACACGATTCTCCCTGGCTAGAGGGAACCACTTAGAAATATCAGTGGGCTCTCACTGGGCTGCGGCACCGCGGTGGCACTGCGGCGGCACTGCGGCGGCAGCTCATGACGGCACCGTCGCTAAAGTTTTTCACCAATTTTCATTTGCACTTTCACTGACGTGCGGCGCATGTGAAGCCCAGATGAGCAAGTTATTGAATATATTGAATGAACTTTATTGCTAGACAAACGTACATGGTGCAATGTAGGGCAGTAAACCATCATTACATCATCATCTCACAGCAATAATCACATCGACTTTAAGAAAGCCTTTGATACTGTACATAGAGGAAAAATGTTGAAGATTAAGGTATTCCTGACCAACTGGTGGAAGCCATAGCCAGCATGTACCAGGACACAAAGGCAAAAGTCATCTCCCCTGATGGTGAAACTGAACTCTTTGAGTTGTATGCAGGGGTGCTACAGGGACACACTAGCTCCATATCAGGCTGTTTGTGATTGTTGTTGATCTGCAATGGATGTCCCTTGAATACAGAAGAACAACGTCCAGACTTTGCATGATGTACAAAATGACTAATAAACCTGTAGACGTACAGACTGATAAGTATCTAATGCCAGCTCAGAAGAGGACTAGAAATCGCCATGCTTTTAAGTACCAGAGTTATCAGCCAAGGATTGATGTGTTCAAAAATTCGCATTTTCCGAGAACCATAGTAGAATGGAACTCGTTGTCATCAAGTACTGTAGGAGCATCTTCACTAAGTAGCTTTAACCCTATCTAGACCGGGCTTTTTTGAGACTTCTTGGACCGGGGGGGGCTCTTTCGACCCCCCCCATCATAACTTCCGAACGGTATGCCCTATCATCACCAAATTTGCAGGGAGTGATGTTCACGTGAAGTTTTATAATTCATGTAATTTTGGTGACGTTATGACGTAATATGACGTAATTATGACGTCATCGATGTGATTTTATTGGCTGAATAGGGAATTCCCGTAATGTCTAAACGTATTAGATAAAGTAGTGCGCATTATTGATTTAAAGGTATGCCAAGACATTTGACGTCAGTGGTGACGAAATTGACGTCAAAATAACGTCGAACGATGACGTCATGTGTTGTTAGCGACCCCCTGGGATCCGCCATCTTGGATCGGCCATTTTGAAATTTTAAAAAATACTTTTTTCCCATTTATGACCCTAATTAACAATCAAAATATACAAATAACATTAATCTGAATGTTTCTGGTTAAGAAAATTCCAGGTTGTGACGAATTTAAAGGCGAAAAAGCCTGTTTAAAGGGAAAATAATGATTTTGTCCGCCATCTTGGATTTTGAGCGATGACGTCATCAAATTAGCATAATTTATGAATATTGAATCATGACAGTTACATTAAATTACATATGATGTTATACATGTAGGAAACTAGTGTGGTTGAGCAAGAAAACATTGGAAACGGCTTTGTTTAAATCGAAATTAGTGAAATTTGCATAAAATGCCTCTTCAGAAACCCGTTGCCATGGCAACACGAAAAATGATTAACTTATACTTTTATCATAATATTGTTGCCAACTAAATTTTAGGAAAAGTCACCAAGTTTGGTTGTCCTACCATACGTCGTTCGGCAGTTATACGATGTCAAAGTTGGCGCGGGCACTTTTAGCCCCCCCCCGGTCTAGATAGGGTTAAGGAACGGTAGCAGTCAGATATGCAAAGACTAGGTGTAACAGACCGTTCGGTATAACATAACCAGCTGCTGTCGCGCCGCGTGCCTGCGAAGCTGGTGTGTTGCGCCTAATGGCGGTACCGGCTATATAGATACAGATTCAGATACAGACTATGCACTGAGGACGGATATTGACGGTAGAGAGGAGGTCTACAGATAGAGAGGAGGAGGAGCAGAAGAGTTGGCCCGAAGACAGTGACTGATTTGGATTTCGCTGATGACATTGCGTTAATATCAGAGGCAATTCAACAAGCTCAGCAACTGCTTGGGTGTGTGGAGAGCTCAGTGGGCAAGGTTGGTCTCTGCATGAACGCTGGCAAAACAAAGTTTATGCCCTTTAACATTCCAACCCCTTACTGCCTCAAGACAAGCGATGGTACTGCCTTGGAGGAGGTAAAAGTCCAGAATGGAAAGTACAGCAAGGGACAAGGCAGCAAGAAAAGCAGCAGCCTGGCAGGCTTGTAACAAGATGAAGAAGGTTTGGAGATCAACTCTCTCACACAAGTTGAAAGTGAGGCTCTTCCTGAGGGAGCTTCGGGAGTAAGCCTCAAGCGTCAAACCTCTGCACGTAAAAGAACCCAATACACTTATCGAGAAGAGTAGGGGTGACCCGGTGTGCTTGGCCAAAAAACGCGAGCCGCAGCGAAGCCGCATTGCACTACCACTAGCTGCTTGAAAAAGCATTGCACTTCACCTCAATTGAGAATGACTGATTTACTTTTACATGGACAGTTACCTCCAAGTTAGAAAAGCAGTTGGATGGGTGTTACACGAGGCTTCTGAGAACAACGCTCAACATCCACTGGACACAACACATTACCAACAACGACTTGTATGCTGGCCTACCAAAGCTGACCGATAAGATCAGGACAAGGAGGTTGAAGTTCGACGGACACTGCCTCAGGAGCAAGGAAGAAGTAGCTGACCTGGTACTCTGGATTCCCAAGCATGAGAAAAGGAGACCAGGAAGACCCGCAGCAACCTTTATAGACACTCTCAAGAAAGACACCGGCATTGAAGTGGATAGTTTGCTCCAGGCGATAAAGGACCAAAACACTTGGGCTGCCATCTCGACTCGTGACTGGAAGGTCTCGACATAAGTAAGTAAGCAAGTAAGCACATCATCATTATCATTACATCATCGTCATTACATTATCATCATTAAATCATTTAGAGCAAGGCTAATCAATTCTACAACTAGAGTTCAGCGATCCCATAGCTTCGCCGAATGGTGTTAACTTGTATGAAAGATGTGTGTTTGGGGGGGGGGGGGGTGCTCTCCAACCTGCATTGCTTTGGTTTTGTTGCCGCTAATTCTCAGACCTACTTTGGCTGAATTTGTCTCTGTGTTGATGGTCATATCTTGGAGAATTTGATGGGACTCGGCTGTTAAGGTAATGTCGTCTGCAAAGTCAAGATCGGTCAGACGACTACTTCCTTTCCAGACTAGGCCAAAGTTTGGGTTGTCCATGGCTTTACACATAACATAATCTATGGTGATAATGAACAACAGAGGGGATAGAACACACCCGTCTTACTGCAGTGACTATATCAAAGCTGTCAGTATAGCTGAGTCGACCTTCACACAACAACTTGATCCCTCGTAAGATGTCTGTGAACCTTTCATGTGTACCATATGTTCTGAGTACTGATTCTGAGTACTGATTCTCAGTATTGATTCTCTGTGTATACTATCGAATGCTTTTTTAAAGTCAATAAAGTTTAAGGATATTGGTTTTTGGAACTTAAGACTCTGTTCAATAATGTTTCGTTATGTGAATATTTGATCACTGCAGGACCTGTTGGGTCGGAAAACAGCCTGTTCCTCCCTGAGTTTTCTGTCTGTTGCACTTCTCAGTCTGTTTAGCGGGACAGTACAGAACACTTTGCCTAGTATCGATATCAAAATAACTAATACGCAAATACAACTGTAATGACAAAACCATATGACACAGAAAAACTGAACAACATGGAGACTTGTCAAAAGTACATGATTGAAGTACAAAACTTATTAAACAAATCATGTCCGTATTTACATAATCGATTTATCAATCGGTTTTCCTCTCTATGTCACAGTTCCCAGTTCATATGCCTTAAAGCGCCATTGACATTGTGAAAAGCACTGCCCACATGTTGACCCAAAGCCTGTCACTGTCCATATGTGTCCTCGTATATTGGTCGTCATCCCAAAAATAGCACATTGAAAGGGAATTTCAACTTTTCCTCATTAATCATGTAAAAGACGGACCTGATTTCGTATATAATGATTAAAAAGATAAATAACGTCTATAATGGTGTCTACATCGGGAGGTCAGGATCTCCTCAAACATGGGACCTCCATTTAACGTCCTATCAGAGTGACGTCCCTAACCGAAGCTAGGTACTCGTTTTCACCTGATGAGTGAAGTGAGAAAAATGTCCAGTAATGTGCCTCTCCCAGGGGCACAACGTCAACGAGACAAATCCGGGAACCGCGAAGCCACAGCACAATGTGCGCTGATTCTCAATTTTGTTATTCTATATAGATATATTATTTTAAAAAATTAATGAAAAAAATAGATAGATAGATAGACAGATAGATAGATAGATAGATAGATAGATACATAGATGGATAGATATATAGATAGATAGATAGATAGATAGATAGATAGTGCCGTAACTATGGAGTTCATCAACATTTAGATATCAAGTTGGGGATTGTAGCTGTAGATCTAGATGTTCTGATGTGTTCATTGGGACATTGCGTCATCCCACTGAAAGTTAGATCTCTGCATCTATTCCAGTAAGTTCACTACAATACACTAAGATAGGTTTAACCAAACTGGCAAACAGATCAATAGCTAGGGGGATGGACCGAATGTAGTTTGATGATGATAGTGATTTCAATTCATTGGAAATCGCAGTGTTGTCAATTTATCAAAATACAATGTACAATTAGTGAAATGCATCAAAAATTGATTTGAGGCGATAATTAAGGATGTTCACTTATGACACTAGGTACAATAAAGATAACATATTATAGAATATACGAATATATGTATAAATTTGAAACTAACATATCACTTTTTACACAACAAACAGCGTGGTGAGCTCCCGGCAAGCTCGCGGTGAGCTCGCGGCATTTTGCCACTTGCGTTTTTTTTTTAAAGTCTAAAACAAAAATCGCCATTTCAACCGGCACACTGACGCACAAGCCCGAATGATTCACAACTTCTGCAAGCAGATCTGAACGCCCTCGGGGAATGGCAAAGCAAATGGCTCATGTAGTTTGATCCCGAAAAAATGTTACATTATGCACATAGCAAACAAACGAACTCCAAATGTAACCACCTACCAGTTGAAATGCGTTTTTTTCAGCGAAGGTGACGTACTCGCAACGTACCCTCCCAATTGTCATAATATAGAAATCGCGCCGGAAATATGAGGCATGGCCGGCCAGTGCTCCGTGGTTCCAAAGTCGGACGCTATCAAATTGGTAAGAGTAATTCCCGCGGCCGTATATCTCATTACGATTCCTGCGACCGTGGGGTTCATAATTTTGAGTTCATCTCTAAATTGTCTCTGCATGGCCGTGGAGTTCATCACTAAATCGATGAATTATGAATCGCCTCGGCATAGTCGTTGAGTTCCTCACTAAATCGATGAATTCCACGTTTTTCTTATTCCAACATCAAAAAAGACAATACATAGTGATGCCACACTCAAGCGAATCGCCGCTATTAGTGACGGCATTGCCGTTGAGTTCATCACTAAATCGTCTCGGAATGACCGTGGAGTTCATCACTAAATAGACGAATTCCACGGCGAATCGCTGCTATTAGTGACGGCATTGCCGTTGAGTTCCTCACTAAATCGTCTCGGAATGACCGTGGAGTTTATCACTAAATAGATGAATTCCACGGCGAATCGCCGCTATTAGTGACGGCATTGCCGTTGAGTTCATCACTAAATCGTCTCGGAATGTCCGTGGAGTTCATCACTGAATAGATGAATTCCACGGCGAATCGCCGCTATTAGTGACGGTATTGCCGTTGAGTTCATCACTAAAACGTCTCGGAATGGCCGTGAAGTTCATTGCTTAATCGATGAATTCCACGGCGAATCGCCGCTATTAGTGACGGCATTGCCATTGAGTTCATCACTAAATCGTCTCGGAATGTCCGTGGAGTTCATCACTAAATAGATGAATTCCACGGCGAATCGCCGCTATTAGTGACGGTATTGCCGTTGAGTTGGTCATCTCTAAATCGTCCCGGAATGGCCGTGGAGTTTATCGCTTTATTGATGAATTGCAATCCACGGTCTTCGGACATACCTGGGGTTGCCTTCTTTCCCCATACTTGTTTGTTTTAGGAGAAGAAATTTCAACTTTTGAAATAAGAAACATTTTAGAATAAAAGACCATTATTTTTGACAGCTTTTGATACGGGAGGAGTTTGATTTCTGAATGATATTTTGGATTCAGAAAATGGATTTTTTACTTATGCGAACTTCACCTCAAAATTTGTATATGTCCGTCCAGAACTTCAATATAGCCAGTTAATTTCTACGAATTCAGTCTATTGGAAATCGTTTTTAAGGCAGGCATCCCCAGATTTATGGGTTTGTACGCCGACTTATAATTAGGGACAGGACTTGGAATTCAGAAAAAAAAGTATAGAAATATTTGTAAATCTTTTTATGAAAAAAGCAAAGCTGTGTGAATCCTAACAAAATACAACATTCTTGGGAAGAACGCTTCAATACACCTATACTTTGGAAACAACATTACAGCTTACCTTATGAACTTTCCATACTAGAATTTTTCAATATGAGCTGCTTTTCACATTTGGAACAGTTACTACTAAAGCACTATCCACATGGGGCCTATAAAACTCTAGCGGAAGAAGAGACAGCCATCCACCTGTTTTGGAATTGTGGAATAGTTTCATGTTTCTGGGCTATGGAGGATGACTGGCTCTTTCAACTTACAAATACTCAGTTGCATATATTAATGAATAAAAAGACTATTCTTACACAACCAAGCGATTTATTCCACCGGTCTTTTTATTCTTTAATATGTGAAAATGAGTATCATTCTCGTGGAATTAGATATAAGTGGATAGAAGCCATATGAAAACATATCGTTAACATGGTCGGTGGTATGTTGGTTTGTGTTGCTGAGTGGATTAATATCAAAATCACCGGTAATGTAACGAGGTGCTATTGATAGTGCTCATGGATTCCTTCATACATTTATTGAGTTCTCTGCTGATGTCAGTATTTGGTGGGCGGTAAATACCAATACAAATATACGATCTTGGATTCAGAAAAATGTCATCAGCCGAACCAGAACACTCTCCTCTGGTCTTATGTATGACTTTAATGCCCCCATTCTACTTGTCGGCGCTATCGTCGCGCTCAAGCTGAGGCCTAAATCCCTGTCACACTTGTGCGTATAAGCAATTCCGCGTGAGCTCCGTATGAAATTTTGACAATACGCAGTTGTACGCTCAAAATATCAAATTTCTTGAGTTATGCGCGGCGCTCATATAGCGCATGAGTAACGAATTCAGCATATGAGACACGTATGATTTGCATATGAAGTGCGCAATACTGTTATCCTTGCAGCGAATAGCTGCGTATCAGGTGTGTATGTTGAGCGTATTCCGGACGTACACAACGTCTGCCGACCGCATGCCTGACGCACTTCCCACTGATGCTAATCGAATTATGAACGTATTTGGTTGCATTGATATTAGTGTTTACTTAAACTGTTATGGGAAGACGCCTCCACAACTGATGACAAGTAGGACCGTTTGTATATGTGTAACAGGGAAACCAATTTTACTTTTGGAACACTCCATGACATTTAGAGCCATTATTTACCCTGTGAATTTGGTTGCGTCGATATCAGTAGTTACGAAAACTGTTATTAGAAGACGCCTCCACAAGTAACGACAAGTAGAACTTTTATGTGTATGTAACAGGGATGCATGTGCGCGGGGCATTTCAATAATTATTTAAATCAAAAGTTATGTACACTTTGCTGGTTGTGTTTGTTTTCTCTCTGCCCTTAAACTAAATTGAATACCCGACCAATAATTTACCCAATCTGGAATGTACCCCGGATGTTCGTCGAGTACTATATGTACGCTATCCGTTCGTTATCTGTGCGTTTGTCATACGTCACTGATACGTACAATGCGCTGCCCGATCGCAGGACGAACGGCACTAATTCGTGACGTATATTATTATTCGCTATACGTTCGATCATCATG
>CM068875.1:9307500-9715000 GCA_035149815.1 Branchiostoma lanceolatum | reverse complement strand
AGACGAACAGACCGTGAGAGGAAAAACAATACTTCCCCGTGAATTAGTATGAGTAGGATCTTCCATTGACCCAAATCCAGGGAGAACTTGATGTAATCAGGCCTTTGCAACAAAACACAGGATATCGGTCGCACCGGTCCCACCCATCTGAAAAGTTTGTTGACTATCACGGACGACGGGATAAAGGTTATGCTCTAGTGAGCCCCAGATGGTCAGAATCTGTTACTAGTAGTTGTTTATCACCGGGTAGCCTCTACCAGGCCCCACATATTGCTGGAAAAATAGAAGAAATTGGCCAAATAGACAGATAAATATGCCAGAGGAGTCAGTCCGCTAAAGAGTACAGTTTGCGACATATACTCCTCTCAAGACTGTCTATTTGGCCAATTTCTACTATTTTTCCAGCGACATGTGGAGCCTGATAGAGGCTAATCGCCGGAGTCGTTTTTGAAGGCACACAACTTGCGTGATACTGATGTTGCAGCTACGATTTAATCTCTTAAATTTTTATGGATCAAAAGGGGTTTCCTTCTCATATGGCTGCTTTCATCAAAGTTTAAGAACTTGCATGCAAAATGACTAAGGAATATCGAGAGTATGAACACGGCGTCTGACTTACTGTTAATCGCGTAACCCTTGGAAGCTAGCATGTCGTTGTGAAGTTGTTCGCTCTGAGAGTAACAAGGGTCTTGCACTTCACCAGTGACATAGCGCAGATATAAGGTGTAATTCCAGTCGATCGGCTTCTGCTGAGCCAGCTGGGTGTAGTAGCCCCATGTCTCATAGAAGCTGTCAGAGAAGTCCTGCCCAGCTACAGTAGATGAGCAGCATGCTAGAGCCAGTAGCGCGACAAGAACCCCTAGTTTCCAAGCCATCTTGGGTGTGACTTCTCTCGGGTGTGAGTTGCCTGCGCTGCCTTGAGGTGACTAATGTTTGTTTATCAGCAGGCCGTATCAGATGACTCATTCACTTCACAGGCCATGTGGGCAAACAGTTGACGTACAGTCAACAGGTCACGTGATCACATCCCCTGAGTAGAATGTTGACTTGACACAGATAAAGGCCCCCTCTCACTGGGCTACGGCACTGCGGCGGCACTGCCACGGCAGATTTTTACGGCACCGTCGCGTTTCTTTCACCAATTTTCATTTGCACTCTCACTGACGTGCGGCGCATTTGCGTTTGAAGCCCAGATGAGTAAGTTATTGAATGAACTTTATTGTTCGACAATCGTATATGGTACAATATATGGCACTAAATCAACAATACTGCAAGGCTAACCTATCCTACAATTATAAGTACTGTACAAAACATTATCGATAACAGTGTATGAATTACAATAAAGCCATGTATGGATTATCTTTTCCCTCGCTTTTTGGATGAAGTATAATGAAATTGATTTATGTAGGTGGTATAGGAGTTGGACATGATAACAATACATGGGACATATCGTTCTGTGTACCAGATAGGCTGAAGTTTGTCTTAGTATTAATACTTTGTAATAGCGCATCTGTCTCTTTGCCATAAGTGAGAAAGGTGATGGCCATTACAAATTGAAATTTATCTTCAATATTTTCATAACACGTGGGACACAATCTGTGAGTGCCTGGTGTGTTGTGGTGTCGATCCCTTTTCAACTTCTAGACAACGTGCGCTGATTCTCAGTGTAGTTATGCTTATTGGTTTATTATGATTTGATGTGATATATAGTCTTCCCTGCCAAAGTGATTTTTGATTTTATAAAATGTGTGGAGTTTACTAATGTTTCTAAGTGGTTCCCTCCAGCCAGGGAGAAACGTGAGTTTCGCACTTTCTTGAAATGTATATCCAAAACGGTATTAACATTAACTGCGGGGCTAAGCCAAACATGTCTACATAATATGACCTGAACGTGAGTAGCCCAGTCATTTTCTTCTTCGAATGATGAAGTGTTGTATGTTTTTTTAATAGTCCTGTTAGTAGGTTAATTACTTAATCTTAGCGAGAGTATCTAATCAACTATGTTTGACTATCAACGATCAATAGGAATTCTTCTAATTCACCCCTTACGGCGAAACATTGAGTAAAATTTGAGATACAGTGCCTGACTGGTATATCAAGTTCAGTTTATCACTGTATTTCTTGAATGGCACAAGAGCAGGGCGAGTGCATGTAGACGAGTGGTCTGATTCCTTTCCTGAGCGACTAGTCTATCAACTTCCGTACTGGAATAAATGTACAATGCAGAGATCTAATTTTCAGTGGGATAAAGCAATATCCCAATGAAAATATCAGAGGATCTACAGCTACAATTCTCAACCTCACTACAATGCAGTGAATTAGGTTTAACCAAACTCTTAACAGATCAATAGCTAGGGAAATGGACCAATTGCATATTCATGGCAGTGCTTTCAATTAATCAGAAATCGTTGTGCTGTCAATGGATCAAAATACAATGCAAAATTATTTCTAAGAACGCATCAAAAATTGATTTCAAGTGATGAAAGGATTTTCACTTATGACACTTGGTGCAACAAAGGTAACATGTCATAGAATATACGTATAACCTTGAAACTGACATATCACTTTTACACAATAGCGCGTGCGGTGAGCTCCCGGTAAGCTCCCGGCGAGCGCGCGGCACTTTGCCACTTGCGTTTTTTTTTCAAATTTTGAAAAAAAAACGCCATTTCAACCGGCACGCCGGCGGTGTGGACCGGCACTGGTACGGCACTGAGACGTCACTAGGACGGTACGCCGAGGTCTGTGCACGGCACTGCGGCGGTAGCCATTTCCACGCTACCGCACGTTACCGCCACAGTACCGCAGCCCAATGAGAGGGGGCCTTAACGGACAGTCGCTGTCGTGAATCCGTCGACATGCCTACCGCGTAGGGTCACATGGGGTAACGGCAACGTGTTTGGCCCAGAACCCAAGAAGTCCCGGGTTCGGGATTATCCTGTCATGTCACAGATCTTGCGCCCCTGGGAAATGCACTTTACACGACTTTCCTCACTTCAGTCAGGTGAAACTGAATGAGTACCTAGCTTCGGTTCCTCGAATAGGACGTTGAAACGTAAATGGAGGTGCCGTGTTTGAGGAGAGCCACACCTCGAGCACTTAACTTAGAACCTGCTGCACTTATCGAAACGAGTAGGGGTCCTTCACCCGATGCGGTGTGAGCGGATCAAAACTAATCCGGTCTAAATGGGATAGGAAATTTCGCGAGCAGCCTACCCTGAACAGTTGGGCTAGTCTCATGATGTTTCTGACCTAAGTTACAGTAACAGCGACACTTCTCCTTAGGCCACTTCGATGTGGCCTTACGTGGTGACCATTGAGTAAAATAAAGTAAAATAAGTTATTCTACATTTCTTTATGTGTTTTCTGACTGCACTGACTTAAAATTTCGAAAATTTATCTATATTTCTAAGCATTTGAAGTTAATCTACATACTAGTATTACGAGTGGAATTGGAAAGATTTACTCATTTACCAGTTCTCTCTTTTCCTTGTTTTTCCTATGTTTTGTTGAAAATCATTTTTCTTCAACACAAAAGTCACGCAGATCTGTATCCTAAGAATACGAGATTACTGAAATGCAAAAGAAATCTGCATATGGTAGCTAAGTGATCAAAGAGAAGACTGCAAAGTAATTGAAGACTTTTTATTTTGCCATTGATTGAAAAACTCCTTATATACAGAAATATTATGCCATCAATGTGTCTGAAAAACAGTGCATTGAAATTCACTTTTAATTCGCTTTTAAGCAACCAAGGCGTATGCAAAAAGTACATTGCCTTGTTTAGAGGTAATAGCAACAACAATCATAACACCTTTTAGGCATACCTGATAACTGTACAAATCCCTTGATTTCTGTCGTCGTGAGGATACGTAAAATTTACATGAAGGTGAACATTTGTATACGTATCCGGCAGTATATGTTGGGGAGAATTGAATCAATTGATACATATTTTAAATTGTATCAACGCAAATGGTGCAATAAATACCACAATACACCGTTACTTTTCTGTTTGTGAGAAATGAAACTACAAACAGCAATAACAAGAAATAGCTCACAAACACCTGTTACTAATTATAATAGTCATAACATCCAAAACGTATCAAATTGTATCAAATCTTGAGGATTCTGGAATATATTCAAATCGTACAAAAATAGAGAAGCATCAGAGAGAAAAGAAAGTCTAGTTGTATACATGTATGTGCTCCTGTGCCATCTGACTGGCAATTCACGGGAATTTAACAAAGTGTTTGGCACAATACAATGAAAGTTTAAAGTTTCTGGTCAAAAGTCTCCTGGTTCGCCGGTATGGTCACAGCCCATTGTCCGTCGGCTTGTCCCGGTATGAAGCTGCCATTGCCGTTCGGTATCGCCATGTGTCCGTTTGCCTGTGCAGCTCTGTCATCGAGCGGTTGATCAGTAACATGGCCAGTTTCTCCTGAAAGAAAAAAAAACGAAAAAAAAAAAACGTGTGAATATTTGGGACAACAGTAGGTTTACAACGACAACAAGAGATACCAGTTAAATAGTATTTGATATTCATACGCGAAACTCCCGACACGTACCGAGTTCAAGAGCTTGGTTGTCATGTGCCTCCTTGGTCACGTTGTTTGATGCCTTCGAGCTGTCCCTGCCTCTGCGCTGGGGGAAGATCAGCTTCTCAAGCCCGAAGAACGGGAACTCCACCATGATGGAGGCAACGAAGCCGCACAGGAAGGCGATGAAGGAATACGCGATGAAGTAGAACCACTGCAGAAGATAAACGGGCGATGAAAATGAATACCAATTGCATGATATATGAAACCATGTTTAGTTTTAGTGTCGTAACAAACGTCCTCAAGCTCTTTAAGGCCAGTTCCAGCTATCCCCCGCCAAAGCCCTAATTATCATATTATAATGACATTTAAATGAGGAAGGTGCTATGGCAATGGTGTGAATGTGTACTGGGGTAAGGCGATAATTGCTCAGACTTAACCTCCCACTCCCCCGCCTGCTATTAGCATTACATTGAGCGCTAACTGGATACCCTGGCATGCTGTCCACTGTGCTTTCCCAGCCTCAGACATAAATCTTTAAGCCGAAGTTTTGGTCGAGTGGGGGATTTTTAACATTTTTCTTCCTTCATGGATTGACAGTCCTGAAGAAGGGAGAAGAAGGGAGAGAAACGTTAAAAACCCTGGACACTCCTAACCCACTCGACCGAAACCTCTGCTTGGAGAATACTCAGACATCCAAAATCCTATATGAAGCTACAATTGTCAGCAAGTATCGATCACAGGCAGGGTCTTGTTAGAGGAAGGGGGGAGAGCAGAAGAAGACCAACTTTTCTGCAGTTACCTGAAATCTGATAAGCATTTTTTACCTTTGATCAAGTTTGAAAACAGTCAATTGCTAAGTTTCAGCAACCTCCTTGGTTTCAGCTCTGGTTTTGTCAACATGTCTTGTAGACAATGGCCTCTTGCTAACCACCAGACAATACGTGTGAACATTTAGGATATCTTTTGTTCAGGTCTACAAGTTTGTTCTAGGTTTTATGGTTCGTGTCTGATGTAAAAGAATGGTCAAAGTCTGGTTGTTGCTATCATACCAAGATTATTTCACGTCATAAAGTTTATAGATATAAAGAAACATGATGTTGCAAAATGTGTGGAGAACAGGTCTGGAGTATTCTTCCTTATACATTTATAAAGCTCAAGCAGTGTAACAATTGGTGTCTGATGAATTTGTCAGACAGCATGCATAAGACAATACACATGTATTGTCTGCAATCTGTCCAACAGTTGAGCCAGCCTTGTTTAGCCACAAAAGTGCAAATGTTAGCCTGGTCCCAGTCTCTAAGGGTCGGCTTAGGGTTTTTTACTGGGCCCAGTTTGCTTTATTGAACCGTTTCTGATAGCCTTCCTACTACTCTCCAAGCAGAGGTTGAAAGGGCAGATCGTCACCGTTTTATCATATGCCGTCATTTTTTGTCGCTAGCCCATGGGCTGAACGGTGACGATCTGCCCATTCAACCTCTGCTTGGAGAGTACTTCCTACCGCTACTACTACTTACGCTTGCCCCCCTACTTTCCCAGCCGTCCGCTTCGGTGGCGACGTAATCTAATCCAAGGCCGTAAACACACCCCGAGCGGACTAAGCTATCTGGGCAGGCGGGGGTCACTCACAGTGCCGTAGAGATATTGAGGAGCCCCCGATGGTACTTAGTATGGATTCCAGGCTATGCAAATGTTGGCACGTGACCCAAACCACTCAATTAAAAAACAAACAGGTAATATGTCTAGGTAATATTTGTCTATAAAAAGTGCCGAACTATACACATTCTGTTAAATTATGACTTAGCATTTTCTTTAGGTCATGAGTTGTAATGATATCTCACCCAGTTAGTGGCCGAGTAGAACAGTGGTGTTTTGAGGGACATGGTGTAGACATGCATGATGATGGGATGCACGAGGTACGCAGTGTACGTCAAACGACTCAACGGCACCCATCCGCTCCAGGACAGGAACTCCGTGATGATTCCTGAAGAAAAATCAGTGGAATGTAAACGTCTCTAAGAACTGATAAGAAAGATTCCCTTCTCTCTGTGAAATATGAAATATGAAACATGATACAGACAAATAATCAGAAAACTGCATTTCCTATATCATTTTTCAGGCATGTATGCTGTGACCATAAAATATTATGATACAAAGAAGTTTTTGCCGTCATGAACAAATAATTAGATTGGTCGTAGAGTAAGCGGGGTGCAGTTTGGTAAAGATGAGTTGCAGGTATTTCAAGGAATCATAATAAGTAAGTGAGGAGGTCAAAATATCCATTCTTGTACCTCCATATCCAACACAACAAGCGTACACGACCCAGGCCACAGCACAGGAGAACATGGTCCTGTCCCACGCCCTCCAGGCCGGTTGGCCAAGCACGGAGTAAGGGCTTCCACCGATGAACTGGGGGGCAACAACAAACAGCACGGCAACGCCTGTCGCACAGAACCATCCCAACAGCATCAGGGCCTGGGGGAAAGGAGGTTAAATCTTTAAGAAGAAAGCAATTTTACAACCATAACGTTGAACAACTGTTGGATCCTCCATCTCTGTAAAGGGCAGAAAATAGAATATTTGTATGCCTCTGCCCTTCATGATCGTGTGATCTCTAGCTGCCATTCCTCATTTAAGACATATGGGCAATAAGACGTTCACAGTAGCTTTCAATGCTTCTATACATATGCAACCATGTTCTCGGTCAACTGTTGTTAAGATTAGACGCCGAACGTATGCCGTGCTCTTGTAATACGTGCAGTGGTTTCTTGATCTTCAATAGATCTCAATATGCTTTAAGTACCTTGGTGCGACCAGTGTTGGGTACTTTGCGGTCGGTCTTGAAGAGGATGTAGCCCATCAGTAGTCCAACCATGTACGGTCCCATGCGGGTGAATGTGTATTTGTACACCGTACCGTAATAGGACCCAGGCGGAACACTACTGCAAAAGAACATTGGGCTATAAGTTTGACGCGAGTTAGAAGATTTCATAAACATTTCATGGATTACTCTCATGAATGTAAACATGTGCGTTACGATGTGTTAAAAAGACTTAATTGTATTCTGCTAAGATGAAATAGATTTCAATCTGATATGCACGTTATTCTCTCAACTCATCGAAGAAGATATGGCTAAAAGCACTTACTTGACGAGGAAGTGGTAGAGGATGCCAGTCAGGGCCATGCTGACACCGAGAAGGATGGTCACCAAACCTACACCCCAGTTCGGTTTCCTGAAAAGTGTAGGATGAACACTCTGTTGATAAAAGAACGTTTGCCTGCAAATATTTCAAAATCTTCACAATGTATCACAAAATGACGCTCGAAAGGCTTGGGGTTAACACATCCATAGCGAGTGCATGCTCCTGTGCGCCATTGCTGTTACATCTTTCATAATGAAAGGTGGAACAACGATGGCGTATAATGTATTGATATCCATGTACGGTACTGCACGTACTCTGTGTAAGAACAGCTGACTTACTTGTACAGCAGAACCAGAAGACCCGGAGCTATGACGTAGAGCTGCATATCCACACCAAGGTACCACGCCCAGCCGAAACACTGTGGGTTGAACATATTGATCCCTCTATGAAGTGAAGCTTCTAACACTAGCATTTCAACACGTTATTTGAAAAAACGGTAGAAGTTTCAAATACATTTTGACAAAGTTGTTTCGTATACAATACCTCTTTTTCAGCGTTGAACCAGTTGTTGATGTATAAGAGGTTTGTCCACATCCATGTCTGGCAGGCGTTGACGTTTCCCATGGCGAGGTTAGCAGGACTAGCCCAGACAGGTCCCGTCCCCATGTAGAGCATCAAGCAAGCAAAGAGCATGATGAGGAAGGCGTACACAGGGGTCAACCTATCAACAAGCACAGTCACAGTATTATTCATCTCTCAGCAAATTGCTTCGACGAACTTCGACAGTAAGTCAAATACTAGTATGTGATCAAAACATTCTTATCTTCTATCAGACATAATCAGAGCTAATGTTATAGTGCGACTAAACCTAAACTTTACGTAACGTTAACTACACATCAATAAGTTCAAATAGATAGGGAAAAAGTGGAAAAAGAATCCTGACCTCCAGTAACGGTGCAAGTAGTGAAGAAGTAAGTCCTTCCCAGTAAACGAGCCGCCATTCTTCTTCAGCTGCTTCATGAACAGGTAGGACACCAGGAGCGCACTGTGGTAAAACGTTTTAACATCAACGACGGGTGGAAAATGTGTACAGGAGCGCGTAGGAAAGTAGAATACACAACGAATGATTTCATGTGCCACATTTTGTAATAATAAAAATATGCATAAATACCGGATAGTCTTTGTACAAGCATTAAAAGTCATTAAGGTAGCAATTCCATTATTGGCTGTGAACTACATCATTGTACGTATTTGTTGGTGCAAGATTTTAATAACATCTAATGGCTTGTAGAATACTTCGATAGTTTACCTTAGAAGGAGGAATGTGTCCACGGCCATGTCCATGCTTCCCCGCATGAAAAACCACCACTGTGAGAACCAGTCATTTTTCTCTCTTCTGTTAGCTGTAGAGACGTAAGATCGGTTACTCAAAACTGTTAACCAGGCAACTGTACACTTAAGTTGACAAAAAAGCTAGTTTACAATTAAGCAAGCTAAGTGTAAGGCACAGTTGAATCAGGGTTTGGTAACGTCTTCTTTTGATTAGAGTAGCGCAACATACATTTACGATATCACATTTTAAAGGGGCATCTTACTTGTTATTGTGTTATCGGTAAAGAAGTCTGTGTGTCCGTAGATGATTCACAAAGTGCTGATAACCCGGATGCCGTGGAGCGCCGGAAGTTGCCCTGGCGGCTGGTATGTGTTGAACACCTTCTTAGTGTTGGAGTACACAGAGAAGGACAGTAGGAACCGGCCAGTCTTACCTACAGTAAAACAAGAAATCATATGAGAATCGTAGTATTTTCAGCATCAGTTTATTTACGTTTCACACAGACGGTGAGGTCATAATGATACCCTGTAGATACCATTTAAGTCTTGTGCAATTAAGGAGGATGCCGATATCATTGTGTATAAAGATGAAGGATGTCAACAGACTCAGTGTACCGTTTATACTAGTTCTGATATCTCTCAGCTTCATAAAGAGAGGGAGACAAAAGGTAAACAAAGTGAAAAGAAATCGGTTTATGACAGCATGCTGTAGGCGCAAACAGTCAGTAGATATTCCAGACGCTGTCAACAGTTTATTGAATGCATTGATGTTGTTATTCCACAAAACAGCATAAAAACTACAAAAACGACCAACCCAGAACCCAAATCTTGATAGAGAAACTTGGCGATAGAGAAGGGAGCAACAACATACAAATCACTTAAAATCATTAAGGTTTAACAAATGTCTATGAGACGCCTGTACTTACTCTTAGGTATAGACTTCACCTTCTCCTCTGTGTAAGAGACGTTTATGATGAACTCGTACAGAGTACCGATGACCAACATCAGCAGGATGATGGAGATGAAGCATCTGAAACAATAGTGTCTTTGGGATTTGAATACGTTTCACGATACGAAACGCTGTACATATCAGATATTCCGTCATTGTCACTTTTAATCGGTAAGGATTCTACAGTAAAGTTTGATAGCTGCTAGCACTTAAGTATCTGCCACATGTACATGACATTACTCTCTGGTTCCCTATCTGGTCAACTGTCCGTTGTCTACACAACTCTAAAGATATTTCTAACAACTCAGACATGCAAAAATTCATTTTCCAACTTAAAAAAGAACAACTCTATTGTTAACCCACTACTGCTGGTGTGATTTCGGTATGTTCTTGATAGTAATTCAGCACAGGTGATATCTTACAATGCAACGATGGCCCCAGTATTGAAATGAGTGTACAGTTCTTCCCGCTGACAGAGAACTCCCACCGGAGTCCAGCTGGACATTGGCTTGAAGCCAAGGAGACCTACGAAGGAGTAGAATAATGCATCATTAATAAAGACAAAGACGGGGGGCATCACATACTACCCGAAACATTTTATCCACTGCAGACTTTGCGTAGATAAAGTGGTCATAAATGAAGCAGAATCATGCACCATTTTGTCAAAATACGTTCTGCAAGGAACTCGTTATGAACTATGCGCGGTGGGAGAGGCACACGACGTTAGTGAATGACCGTCAAAACTATTGCATCGATATGTACCTTAACCATCAGGAACAAGAACAGGAAGAAAATACATAAAACACTATGTCTACAGGAGTTCGTCACAGGAAAAACACTAAAAATCTAAATAACATACCTGTGCCTGAAAGGAGTCCAACTTCATAATCGCTGCATGTGTTGGGTATACAGAGTCCCTGTGCGAATGTCTGTGCACCTCCCGTCAATTCCTACGCACAAGAACAACAGCAGGCACATGGTAAACAAGAGTCCGTTCATTGATACATTTAAAGAAAAGAATGACAATTACAGCTGGCATACATTACAATATGCCGAGGAATGATGATTTATACAGTCAAGTTCAAGTCTAATGACATACCGGTGCGATTCCTGACCAGACCACAGCACAGTACATCGGCTTCAAGTCGGCCGGTATGTCTGGAGCATCTTTGACGCGGTCCCTGCAGCCTTTGAAGCTACCGACGGCGTCCCACTGTCCTTCGAACAGACCTGACGGGTTGAACTTGCCACTGCTGTCCAGCACTGGGAGAGGAGGAGGGGGGGGGGGTGAAGAATACGTTATAATGGAGGTCTGGAACCACTGGTCTGCCTGTATATGTATCCTGGTAAGTGGCACGGTCCATACATTAATGGCCGCCATGCCAACGTTACACGGCTACCGTTTACGAAAATATTCTCCATTACGTCAGCTCTGTCCAAGCAAAACTCACGGTAGAAAAGTGGTGAGAAAATCTGATTTGATATACATCTATGTGATCAATCAGTTTAGACATATCTTGTAGAACCAGGACACCGTTATGTGTATAAATATATTGTTTTTGTGAACTTTTTTTTGAAAACCCAGAGGTCAAGGACTTTCAGACCCCGAAAACAATTATTACGGTAACTGATACCCAAAGTCAACAGTCTAGAGGTCGAAATCTAGAAGGCGCGCTTAATTGCGTAAACAATTCTTCTGTGTATTGACATTGTAGCAAACGTCCATGACGTCTTAAGCAGTGTTTGTTCTAGTCACACCTGGAAACAACTTGGCATCACCAAGACATGTGCATATTTTAAAAAAAGGCGTGGCGTAAAAGGGCAGTACAACATCTTGGCAAGGTCAAAACAACTAGTCTGTGTAACGCAAACTCCGCTGTCCAAGGCTATACGTGCGATTCAATCAGGCTATATGATAACGAATGACCAAATATGTTATCTTCAGATGGTCACAAATTATAGAAAAGACTTTTGTTACAGTATAAACTACTTCAACTGGGAACACTGTTACGAGGGAAAACATGTTGTCATGATTTACACAGGTCAATCATAGATCATCTATTAGTACTTGACAAAAGGTGATTAACACTGTTTATGGTTACCAGGTAAAACGCACACACGCTATTTTTGTAGACGCCCAATGGGAAAGCTATTTATATGGATATCCGTATCTATTAGACAACAAAATATAGAGAAAGTGGCGTTTTGACTACACTGATAACCATCGGATATTTGAAAGAAGCTGGACGGTACTTGATAAGACATTATTGCACATAAACTTAAGAAACAAGAATGATAAACTATTGTTGGTGCAAGATGAATTCAAGGTCAGTGCTAATTCTGAATCAAAGGGTAAAAATCAGACACATGTCTGCGTCATGGTTTTACTAAAGAAACATTGTCGTTTTAGGTTTGCTATAACTATCTATTTGGTCAACTGAATAACCCACAATAAGCAATAGTTAAAATGGGCGTGGCAAATTTAGCTAGCTGGGGGTTTGTGTGATCTTGGCAAAACTATGAACCAGCCAAAATCTGTAAGTTATTGAAGTAGTTAGCATGTAACTATCTATGCAGGAGAATATCGATTGAAAATATTTGATCTTACTCTGAATTGCGTAAGACAGTCCAGCTTGCATGTCGGTGTGAAGTTGTACACTCGGGTCGTAACAAGCCTGCTGAACATGACCAATAGCCCTCAGATATGCGGTTGTATTCCAGTCGATGGGCTTGCTCGAGGCCAGCTGAGTGTAGTATCCCCACGTTTCGTAGAAGCTCGCAGAGAAGAACTGCCCCGCTACAGTTGTGGAGCAACATGCCAGCGTCAGCAGCGCCGCAACACATCCTACTTTCGCAGCCATCTTGTGCACCTGGCGACTTCTTTCTGATGTGTGTTGGCGGCCTGGTGAGTGCCGGATATATGTAGGGCTACCTGGTGACTCATTCACCCATGTGGTCAAGGGGCTGACGTAGAATCACACCTGAGTCTCGTGATCACGTGGTGCTGTAGGATGTTGACCCTGACCCCAGGCTATGTTGACATGGAAACCGTGACGAGTATTTAAATCACTTGATCTCGTCGCGCTACAGTACATTGACCCGGATTCAAGGTTCACGAGATAAAGTCGGCAGGTGAACTGGTCGGATCTTTCCAAAACCTATGAGGAAATCCCACACAAGATCACACAACACTCTTCACGCCAAACGGAATAATAGCGTGATATTACGAACATACACACTGGGCACAAGTATTTCAGTTCTTAAGAAACACAAAGCACTGATAGTATCTGTCAAGAAACAGTCCTTGTGCTTTATTTAGGGTGGGATAGGTCTCCAGCCTGGCTCGGTATGACTCAACGCAACCCTACAAGACGCCAAAGGCCAGCTTTCGTACAGCAGCTTCTTTGTTTGAACCATAGAATGTTGACCCCTTCCTAGGTACTAGATCTCCTTGCTGTTTTGATCACGGACTCACCCTATATAATATTGAAGCCCAGTCACAGTTTCTTAATTTACATGCTGTATTTATCACGAAGCCCTAATGTCATTTTCCACGTTATTTTACAGCAGTACCTTTTATGGTTTCGAACCCAGTAATTATGTCCCCCTCTTGCCATTCTGATGCACAAAATCTTGCAACAGATAAAAAAACGGACTTTCTAGTTCACCCCTATCGCTTAGTCTCGGAGACCTGCAGAATGATGCACCCCACTCTGACTACGGAGACCTGCAGAACGATGCACCCCACTCTGACTACGGAGACCTGCAGAACGATGCACCCCACTCTGACTACGGAGACCTGCAGAACGATGCACCCCATTCTGACTACGGAGACCTGCAGAACGATGCACCCCACTCTGACTACGGAGACCTGCAGAACGATGCACCCCACTCTGACTACGGAGACCTGCAGAACGATGCACCCCACTCTGACTACGGAGACCTGCAGAACGATGCACCCCACTCTGACTACGGAGACCTGCAGAACGATGCACCCCACTCTGACTACGGAGACCTACAGAACTATGCACCCCACTCTGACTACGGAGACCTACAGAACGATGAACGTTGACCTTCATGATCAGATACTGGGTAATGTTGTTTGCCATTTTGAACCTCTACACAACATGTAAAGCAGAAACAAATTTCAGCCTGGTACATACTAATTGTATTGAAAGCACCAGTGGTGAACATTCATCATCATCATTATTCTTCCGGATTTACTCCGGAGTGATACAATCAATAAAGTGTTTCCAGTACGATCTGTCCTGAGAATTACTGAACATTACCGAACGGTAATCACGCATTCTATCGTGAGCAAGGAGGTTAGAGGTTATACTCTCCAGTTTTCGGGTCATGCAAGGCAAACAATTGTAGACCTAAGAATGTATCAGAAAGTAAGGTGTTTGATGTACATTTACATCGTGCCACGTGTGTAGTATGCATTGTAACTAGCATAGCTCTAGTGTAGATGTGCAGTGTCTGCCTTGACCTCTAGGTCAGGTCGAGGGACTATGTAACGTTACATGTACTACTAGACATTGTATGTTACTAAAAAAACGTAGTGAAGATATCTTATATGGGATGAGCTTACCCTACAAGTCTTTACGTAAACACTGCATATTGACCCAAAATGACTGACAGAATTGGCAGCATTGAAAAATCCCTAGGCATTTATTGTATGTGCAATGATTGGTGTCGGTCAATGAATTCAAAGTGTGTTTTATTTTTCTCAGGCAAAATCTTAGTATGGAATGCAATATCATTTGTGGAGCTATTTCAATGTTTGCCTTCTTGTGTTGTGTTGTATTTCAGCCTGTATGCGCGATGCATTTACTCGGTGTACTAATTGTGCCATTGACCGTGTAAATGGAACTTTTGCTGTAATACTGATAGTGCAGTATACGTTAGTGGCGTATTGTAGTAATTTGTTCAAACCATTATGGTGATGCCACAAATGATTAGAGATCTTCATGTCTCTTTCTCAACGTATAACGTTTACTGCTTCGTAAACATTAAATCATCATAACGAACTTATTTCCTGGGGCAATTCCTACTACTCTTTTGTGTCCTTTTTTGGTAGCCTGTGTTCCTGGAAGATTTCCACCTTTATTCCAACTTTTAACGTTGGCTTCTTTTTTTCATTAATGCCTATTCATTGTTGAGATATAATTCTGGTCATATGCAAAAAATCTGCTTCACTCTCCCGACAGTTCGCCCACACCCCATGACTAGTACTCACTGGTCTTTGCTGAGACTGTGAATCGTCCATAGGCAGCGATACCTAGTACCTGGAAGAGAGGAAGTAGTTAATATGAAGTACCTCTGGGAAAAAGAAAAAGAAATGATTTGTCTGGTCTGCCACCGTTAAATGACTATACATGGTTACCGTTACCGACGAAAAACTGATCCATATAGCTGGTCGCCGAGAGATGTTTTTCCTTACTAAAAAAACAACGAACGTTGCATCCATTGATTAAATGTTCCCTCAGTTAAATGTTTATCAGCTGTTTTATTTTTTTCTTTCATTCCAATGGCACCTCTCTCTGAACATCAACAAGTAATAAATAGAAAACTCGCATACCTTCGTGAATTTCTTAAAGCCATAGCCCTAGCCTTAGACAATGCTACACTACTTTCGGAGAAGGGGTTGTTAGCCTGTAGGGCTGCAGTACCTTAAAATACTGCTAGAGGTCCCCAAATCCTCGTGTTTATTTGGACAAATCCATCAAAAGGATCTTGAGTTATACACAAATACAACAAAAAACAGCACCCCCGTCTGAGGTGGTCCTCCTTCCTGGAAACAATAAGCAAATCGTAGTTTAAACGCAGATGAAGAATATAATTCTCAACCGGCCAAGTTTTGTTTCACATTTATATCGTTCACAGAGTGTCTACAATGTTATACGTTTGGATGTAGTACAAGGTTACACAAACAAATCAGTTCCACAACATTATACACAAAATTGACCAAAACAAAGATCGATCTGATGACGTCTCAGCCACAATATCAACCTTTTTATTTCAGTACAAATAACGTCAACTGGATCATAAAGGGAAAAAAATTGTGTTGCATTTCTTCATAGCCATGATTATTAATGTCTGGGATATGAGTCTGGAGATATTGGCCAAATATGCTTCCCACCTCGTCTACAACTCAGACATATTACTCCTCTCTACCGGCGCCTCGCCCACACCTCATACATATTACTCATTAGCTGTGGGGTCTTTGGGAAATTTGTCTGCCTTTTCTGCCCACCGCCATTCTTCAACTGCCTTTCAATGTCGTAGGGTACCCGGACGCTCATCTACGAATAGCCCATACACCACAGATCGGGAGTGCTGTATTCTGTTTAGATTTCGTGTATACCGTCCATTGCAAATTCCAGAAAAATATACGAAAATACGGCGAAAGTTCTGGCAATATTTCATTTATAAGTTTCGTCTGGAAGTGTGCTATACAGAAAACAAACAACGATCATGTTTGTGCAAATGTATTTCACATATCTGTCCATATAGCAGTCATGTTTAGTAACAAGCTATATTTTCGAAAGTAGCAGAAACTATTCTCCAAGCAGGAGTTTCGGTCGGGGGATAGAGGCCGAAATTTCTTACGGAAACCTCTGCTTGGAGAATAGCAGAAACGGCTTTGTTCATACTGTCTCGAATAAGGGCACCATAAGATAATTACTGCCTTCATTGTCCAGATTAAATGTCAGGTTCAATTTTCAGCTTATTTAGGAATTACAAAAACATTGTTCTAGGTATCAACGGTAGCCCTCCCAGATCTCCGTTTTTTGCAGTATTTTGACTGCAAGCTGCAAGCGAAAACTAAGCGATAGGTTTAACGCATAACTTGTAAATATCATGATACTCAAGCTAATAAGTAATATAGACGAGTACTCAAGGAGGTGTTCTTAATTTTTGCTTTGGGAAACCTTTATGCACGTCTTTAGTCAATTTCAAGATAGAACATATTTTGAGTTGGTAGGTGATGCATGTGGGATGTTCCTGTAGCTCAACTGATAGAAGCCTCACATTTGAGCTCGTAGTTCCAATCATTCGTTAACTGGGAGACCCCGGTTCAAATCCTGGGAAGGGTGTCTCCATTTGGGGCTCGTCTTTCGGAAGAGACGTAAAATTGGGGTCCCGTGATCTGGGAGGCGTCCCGAGCATGTTAAAGAGGGAGGGCTAGCAACTCCTCCCTGTAAAGATATACCCTGCTACAGAAACAGCAAGGAAACTTGCTGACTTCCGTGAACTACAACAACATAACGCATGTGTGGATGTCTAACATGTATGGATTGGAGCCAAAAGGCACCTATACACGGATGAGGGAGACAATTTAATATTCAGCTCGTGTGAACAATGTACAAAGGTTGATTTGTCTGGGCTGCGTCGTTATAAGACGACAAAATCTAGACGACGGCTCAGCCTTCGTTCAGCAACCAAACGTCTGCACTCGTGAAATCCCGTGTCGTCGAAATAACCTAGGTCTTCAGCTGCGAACAAGTGCGACGCTGTTTGGTTCGAGCTCGGTGACAACTGCTGGAAGCAGAAGTCATAATTGCTGCAGTAGAGGCGAGTCGTAACGTTTAGACTGCTAGTGTGAATCCATTTTGACATCTGTGAACGACATCGGAAAGATGATAGCTCACCAGTTGAGAATGTTGTTCCTTCTCATATGTTTTCAGCATAGTTTCGCACAGCACAGTACTACAGGTGTAAATCACACGTGTTTCAATAACGTTGACGCACAGCCAGTGATCACATGTCGCAATCAAACAGACAGCTTTACGTTTTCTTACGCTCGGCCTGACATTTTGGAGCAGTTGCATCTAAGCAACAATCTACTTCGATCATTTCCAAACTTTCCCTACATGCCTAAGTTGTCCAAAGTGCTGGTCAGGCAGAACCTGCTTGTGACGTTTCCGTGGTTTTCATTGGGAAATACTTCCCATCTCCAAGAGTTGGTTCTAGACAGCAACAATCTAACATCTGTCGACATAAGTGAGGACAGTGTTCCAACAAATCTGCGTAGACTTTCGGTCTGTGAAAACAGTCTACTGTACATCACACCCTTTCCAAATTTGCCATACCTGGAAGATCTTATATTGTGTTACAATAACCTTAGAGAGTTTCCGTGGGAATCCCTCACGAACCTCCCAAGTTTGGTCAATCTAGATCTCTCCTTTAACAGCTTAGCACGGGTCGAGCCTGCCGGTATATTGTACAGCCTGATCTATCTCCAGATTTTGGATCTTCGATCGAACAACATGACGCAATTACCCGAGGCCTCTCTGCGTACTCTCTCTCCTATCCTACCTCTGCTGGGAGGAAACCCTGTCCATTGTGATTGTGACCTTTCTTGGCTGATGGACATAGATTGTGAGAATAACCCAACGTGTTGCCCGAATAGCGATTACTGTGACAGTAACAAATGTAGCGTGTGTTTAGCACCTAAGAGAAAGGTATCAAATATTTTCTGTCAGGAACCTCCCGAATACAGAGGTAGATTCACTGGGCTAGTAGAACTCCTAAACATATGTGAGCCCCTTCAAAGTTCCACAATGTCCATTTGCACAACTGTCCAAACTTCGACTCAAACTGGACTGGTAGAACTACTAGATCTCTGTGAGTTCCCGCAAAGCTCGACAATGTCCGTTGGTACAACTTTCCAAACTTCGACTCAACCTGTAGAGAAATCAACGAGCCAGACATTCCACCCAGCAGGAATAAACGTGACATCCCCTCTTGGTGAGTAATTATCAAGTGCCGTGTAATTGGACTGTCTTTACTGTACACTGTATATAGCAGTGTCACCTATTGAGTCGTTCCGTGTTGATAACATATAACATACATATAACAAATTTACAAATCGTATGTTATGAATTTGTTATACGTTACAAATGGGAAACGTAAATGAGCTGAATAATCCTGATACTCCCTATGATAATCATCTAATACTTTAAAAAAAAACATTCACGGACATCTGGTTTATATGTTTAGGCCATGTTGATTTGATTATATGGATGACATCCTTTGCGGACCCTAAACGTGTAAGCGTGCGTACGAATGAAAAAAAGCATTTGGCCAAAGGTTGCCTTCATGATGAAATTGTTGCCTCATGTTCTTTCACATCTTCTTCTTTGACTTTGGACTTAACTTTGGCATTTTACGACATTAGTGTCCGTTTTCTGAACTTTTTGTTTGTTGCAATTTACAGCATATATATTCTCATGTTGCAACTGCCTTGTACGATTTACAGTATGGCCGAAACCTTTTTTTTAAAACGGACGAAACTTGATGCGCGTGCGTATGTTTTAATCAAGTCATGGCCTTAGTGTTATTTCACCCAATCTTTCTAACCTCGTAACTGTATCCACTTTTATCATGTCCACTTCAGATACCAACAGAACTATCTATGACAAGGAAGTCGTGTCACAGTCTTCAACCACGGAATCTGACCACAAACATCATGTTGTTGCTCTCGCCATTGAGGTCCTTGCTGTCACAACTGCCATCCTCTGTGCTATCGGTATCGCAATCCACTGCTTTCTCCACCGAAGCCGAAGGCTGTGTGGTGGACAACATGGGGCATAAGTAAATACACCAACAACCATTCGGACTGTTCGATGACGATGCTGGTCAAATTTATTCGAACGTGCATGTCTGTAACGTTAATTGATTACAAACGAGAAAGGTTAGGGATTGACAATGCACCAAAATGGAGAACTTGTTTAGCAGGCTACCAGAAAGGAAAGAGATATCATTGCAACCGAATTATTGTATATTGTAGGACTTTTGTCCTTTGCTCATTTTAGAACTAATCCAAGTTGTAGTTGTACAGTATGTTTGCAAAGGCATTTGTTGTACATGTACGTGAAATTTTTGATGTCGATCAATGAATGTATTCAAAGTGTTTTTCTCAGACAGAATCCCAGCATGCAAAGGAATATGATTTTTGAGCTATTTCAATATTTGCCATGTTTTGTGTTGTATTTCAGACTGACTGGTCTGTATGCATGATGCATTTGCTCTCTACTGTAAATATAAGTTTTGCTGTAACTATGATGTAGTGAGGTGATGTAGTCAAGGACCTAATCTGTTCAAACTACAGAAATGATTAGAGATCTTCAAAATACAATTAGCATGTTTCTTTCTCCCTGTATGACGTTTATTGCTTCTTAGACAATAAATGATCTTAATAACCTTATTGGCTAGCTGCAATTTCTACTACTCTTTTGTGTCATATTTTGATAGTCTGTGGTCCTGGAAGATTCATACTTTACATTGGCCTCTTTCATTCCATAAATACTGTTGAGAAAATAAGTCTGGTCATATTACAAACATCTGCTTCACTCTTCCGACAGCTCGCCCACGCCTCATGACTAGCTATAGTACTCACCCGTCTCTGGGACATTTGTTGCACTGTAAATATTTCATAGGCAACGATACCTGGAAGAGAGGAAGTAGCTGATATGATGTACCTCTGGGGAAAAAAATTGATTAGTCTGGTCTGCCAACATTAAAACGACTATACACGGTTACCGACGAAAAACATGTACCTATCTGGTCACTGAGAGCATTATGTCTCTCATTTCTAAAAAAAGAGAATGATAATCCTTATTGCATATTCATATCCCAGGGGATAAATGAAAAGGTGACTATAAACGATGTAATGAATTTAAGAGAAAAGAATAATACTAATGGCGTTATCATTAAAATCTAACATTATACTAAACACTATAACCGTTACAAATGTGCATCCATACATCTAAGTTCTAGTAGCTTCTTCTCTCTTTTTAAAACACAAGGTGACATAATTACACACTTCGTCCTTTACATAAGCATTTGTGCATATCAAAGTTCCTGATTTGGCATTGTTTTCAACATCTCTTGTCAAGTTGAATTGATTTGAATAGAGATTTACGTTCGTTTTCCACGGTAGTCAAATTCAGGCTCAGAAACTCTCATGCCCAGCCGAGTTCGAACTTTGCTCTACGATGTTCGATCTGACGTAATTTGATCCGAACGTGTGTTCCATTTGGGGTCTCCTGTGGTCATTGCAAGTTTCTACTTTAAACCCTCGCTGTTGGGCCCTTTATTCTGCATTGGAAGGAAAACTACGTTTTCACAAATATTAACCGTTTTCTGGACAGTGCATCTATTCTGGCACTTTGTTGTGGACATCTAACATGTAACGATGCTACTGGCGACATTGTTGATGACCTTGAACTATGCAAGGATTGCCAATGCCAGTGTCAATTAGCACCTCCCCCTATCAGTGCTGACATGCATCCAAACATCGTTTAAGCAAGATTGGTTCCAAGAAGCATCCACCTTACCTCATTGGCGGCTCAAAATGACTGTAACGGTTTTGGGGATTTTGACAACTGCTTTTTATTTTGAATCATGGGTAACTGAGTGCGAAAAATGTCAAAATGTCATTTTTTACATATTTGTCGACATTAGATATATCTAAAAGCAGAAATTAAAAACAATTGTTACAAACAAAAGCTTCGTTTAGTTCCTAGTCGACGAAAAATATAAAAATCGGCGATTTTCATTTCATCTTAAACGATATTTGCCTGAATAAAACCTGAAAATAATCGTATTTGTATTTAGGAGCAAAATCTTTTTAAAAAATTAGCCATTCAACTAAAAACGACAACATTCACAGTATCTCGGTAGGGAAAATATTTGTGTTACATTTCTTCAAAGTTATGATTATTAATGTCTGGCATACAGGTTTGGAGATATTGGTCAAATATGCTTCCCACTACCGGCACCTCGCCTACAACTCAGACACATTACTTCTCACTACCGGCACTTCGCCCACACCTCATACATATTACTCATTAGCTGTTGGGTCTTTGGGAAATTTGTCTGCCTTTTCAGCTCATATCAACAGCCTCGTACGTAGGATGTTTATATTATATACGAATAGTTCATGCACCACATGTACAGATCAGCAGTGATGTATGCTGTTGAGACTTCGTGCATACCGTTCAATTCCAAAGTAGTCCATGAAAATACGGCGAAAGTTCTGCCAGTATGTCGTTTATAAGTTTCGTCTGAAAGTGTGCTATATATACAGAAAACAAACAACGATCATTTTTTTGCAAATGCATTTCACATATCTGTCCATATAGAATCCAAGTATAGTAACCAGTTGTCCACCACATCCTCCATTAGTTAGCTGGAGGTGGTAGTGATAAACTGTATTTTCGAAAGTAGCAAAAACGGCTTTGTCCATACTTTTTCGAATGAATGTACAATAAGGTAAATAGCCCAGATCAAAATGTTAAGTTCGATTTTTCAGCTTACTTAGGAATTACAAAAAAAATGAACTAGATGTCAAAGGTAGACTTCCCAGTACTGCATTTTTTTTACAATGTTTCGACTGCAACCTGCAAGTTAAAACTAAGCAATAAGTTTAAAGCATAACTTATCATGTAAATTAAGGTACTCATACTAGCTAGTAATATATCCGAGTACCGGAGGAAGCGTTCTTAATCTGTGCTTTGTGAAACCTTTATGCATGTCTGTAATTAATTTCAACATAGAAATTTCTTTTGGGCGGTAGATGATGCATGTGGGGTGTCCTTGTAGCTCAACTGCTACAAGCCTTACTGTTAAGCTCCTGGTTCGATTATTTGCTAACTGGGAGACCCCCAGGTTCAAATCCTGGGAAGGGCTTCTTCGTTGGGGCTGTACTCGTCATTCGGAAGGGACGTAACATCGAGGTCCCGTGATCTATGAGGCGCCTCGAGCACGTTAAAGGGAAAGGGCTATAGCAATTCCTCCCTGTAAAAATATATCCTGCTACAGAAGCAGCAAGGAAACGTGCTGACTTATATATGCGACTAGGCACTACAAGGTGAACAGCAACAACAGGCGATGCATGTGCGGATGTCTAACACACAAGATTGGGACGGCCTTACGATGTTGCGCAACACAGTGAGTCGTCCATAGGCAACACGTACACGGAAGAGGGGAAATAGTTAATATTCAGCGCGTGTGAACAATGTACAAAGGTTGATTTGTCTGGGCTGCAGTCGTTATAAGACGACAAAATCTAGACGCCAGCTCAGCCTTCGTTCAGGAACCAAACGTCTGCAGTCGTGAAATCCCGTATCGCCGCAATAACTTTGGTCTGCAGCTGCGAACAAGTGCAACGCTGTTTGGTTCGAGATCGGTGACAACTGCTGGAAGCAAAAGCCATTAGTGCTGCAGTAGAGGCGAGTCATAACGTTTAGACTGCTAGTGCAAACTTTTTCAAGGCACCGAGTTCACCGATTTCGTTATGAACAATATTAGCGGGATGATAGCTCACCAGCTGAAAACGTTGTTCCTTCTTATCTGCTTTCAGCATAGTTTCGCACAATACAGTGCTATAGGTGTAAATCACACGTGTTTCAATAACGTTGACGCACAGCCAGTGATCACATGTCGCAATCAAACAGACAGCTTTACGTTTTCTTACGCTCGGCCTGACATTTTGGAGCAGTTGCATTTAAGCAACAATCTACTTCAATCATTTCCAAACTTTCCATACATGCCTAAGTTGTCCAAAGTGCTGGTCAGGCAGAACCTGCTTGTGACGTTTCCGTGGTTTTCATTGGGAAATACTTCCCATCTCCAAGAGTTGGTTCTAGACAGCAACAATCTAACATCTGTCGACATAAGTGAGGACAGTGTTCCAACAAACCTGCGTAGACTTTCGGTCTGTGAAAACAGTCTACTGTACATCACACCCTTTCCAAATTTGCCATACCTGGAAGATCTTATATTGTGTTACAATAAACTTAGAGAGTTTCCGTGGGAATCCCTCTCGAACCTTCCAAAATTGGTCAATCTAGATCTCTCCTTTAACAGCCTAGCACGGGTCGAGCCTGCCGGTATATTGTATAGCCTGACCTATCTCCAGATTTTGGATCTTCGATCGAACAACATGACGCAATTACCCGAGGCCTCTCTGCGTACTCTCTCTCCTATCCTACCTCTGCTTGGAGGAAACCCTGTCCATTGTGATTGCAACCTTTCCTGGCTGATGGACATAGATTGTGAGAATAACCCAACGTGTTGCCCGAATAGCGATTACTGTGACAGTAATAAATGTAGCGTGTGTTTAGTACCTAAGAGAAAGGTATCAAATATTTTCTGTCAGGAACCTCCCGAATACAGAGGTAAATTCACTGGAATGGTAGAACTCCTAGATCTCTGTGAGCCCCCTCAAAGTTCCACAATGTCCATTTGCACAACTGTCCAAACTTCGACTCAACCTGTAGAGAAATCAACGAGCCAGACATTCCACCCAGCAGGAATAAACGTGACATCCCCTCTAGGTGAGTAATCATCAAGTGCCGTGTAATTGGTCTGTTTTTACTGTACATGTATATGACAGTGTCATCTGTGATATTCTGTTCTTATCTCGTTGGGTCATAAAGGACATGTATTAGTCTTTTTACACGACCATGTACCTATCTCCTTGCCTGTCTTTCCAATGTCTGTCTGTCTGTCTGTCTGTCTGTCTGTCTGTCTGTCTGTCTCTCTCTCTCTCTCTCTCTCTCTCTCTCTCTCTCTCTCGCTCTCTGTTGTGTTCTAGCTCGGAGTGTTGATGGAAAAGTCCTTGTATGTTAACTCCAGCTCCAGCTATCACATACACACCGGAGGGTTCCACGAAGTTTGTACCAACAATCACATCAATCGACGGTTCTAAAGGTCCGCGTCCACCCGCGGGCCTTCACCCGGTGCTGTTCGCCTTGCCGCCGGTCGTCGTCGTTGTTGCTCTCGGTATCTGCGCCACGGTTGGCTTCAAAATCTTGCGCCGACGTCGTCAACGCCGCCCCAAACAGCCTCGAGGTCAGTGCGTGAACGCAAACTACGGGTACCAGGATAGGGGCGGTTATCTCTCGGAGGACGGCACAACACAGGGTGTTACGCGAAGGGCAAGTGCGAGGAGCGACAGGCCGCAGCCGGAGGACTCCAGCGTTCAGACTGCGTCCACTTCATGCTACAACATGGCTTCGGCTTTCCAATCGGCGACCACCTATGGCACGGCAGCCCGAGCTACATACTCTCCCAGCACTCAAACCAGAACAAGTCATCAGACATATACCAATGAAGAAGTTTTCTGCGGGACCCCGACTGTTGACGCACGATCAATGTCATTCTTCGCCGACAGCTCGGCGTACGGTCACGCAGACCAGGCGCTGTCTCAAGATTCATTACGCCATGACAGCGGGTCCGTCTCACCGTTGTATAAAACGACAGGTGACGCTATCTACGACGCCTAGGTGACTAAAACCCCACAGGAAAGCAACCATCCTAACGAAAGCAATATTGATGATGTATGCATGTAGGTATGAAGATTGCATACTGAACTTGTAGAATGAAGGCACCACGTACAGAGTACTGAATGGGCACGCCACTGGTGTAACCAAGTTTCCGGGCTATCTATTTTCTAAAACCAATATTATGCTTGCAGCGTGACGTGTGTACAAGTACTCATTGTATTTTATCTACCCAGCTAATGTATTACTCTATCAAAGAGTTGGAGCGTAAACACTTGTATTTGAAATTGCATGATTTTCATCTTCTTCAAATCTTTCTTTGCACATTTTGATATGTGAGGATATATGGATACTTGTACGTATTTGAAGTATCTATTAACCCATTGGGATTGTAATGTTTTCATCATGCATATTCTGAATTGTAATACTTTCAGCGTATTCCGTTGCTGTATATTGGCTCTAATAATCGTCAAATCAATACTTGTGCGATATCCGTGATTTGAATGCTTTCAATGTGATGTACATTGACTATGACTATGTACCTGCAATGTGCTGCAGACATACCTCATTTACGCATTTGTGCTTTAAGTATGCTTTTATCTACACTAATAGCAATCTCTAATAAGACGCAAGGCCAATACTTGCAATAGCTGTGAATGATTATCTGTTGTGATTCTCAAAATGCAAGCTTCGATCAAGTTATGGATGTAGAATGTTGAACAACAAAATATACAAATCGTGACTGACAACGTTGTGGCTGACCTCACTTCACAACGCTTGATTGGTGTGTGTGAATGATTGATTGTGATTGTAATTCTTGATTATGGCGTTGTCGTTCATTGACTCATATGACATTAGGCCAATGCGGGCACTGTGTGGTATCTAACGATGATGTTCGGCCATCGTAGTCGATGAGGACCTCAACTTCAGTTGTCCTTGTGGGTGCGGGAGTGGCTGATCAGTCAAATCCTGTGGTATCTAACGATAGTGATCACAATACATGTACTTTGAAAATGCTGTGATTCTAAGTAGGCTGCTGCTATTCGAGATCTGTTACGGAATCTGCTCTATGTGGTAAATGTTAATAAAGATAATCAAAAATGATTTTTGTCTTGGTGAATTTTTAGTACTGTCGCAATGAATTGTTACCAATGGTACAAGCTTACACCGTACAGTGATGTCATGGAAGCACTGTAGACGCTTTCTAAACAAAACAACCCCAAGGCAAAATAAGATAAGTCTACGAAACCTTTCATTTTACCATATCCGGCCTGAGGCTAAGAATATGAAAATCACATGTTCAAAACACGGTGCGAAGAACAGATTGCTTAACTGCAATGTATTTATGTCTTTAAGATGTCTTTAAGGAACTCCACGCTGGTCTCCCAAAAGTGTCAGACAAGATACGGGCCAGACGTTTAAGGTTTGCTGGACACTGCCTTATTAGAAACAACAAAGTAATAGTCTCCGACTTAGTGCTATGGTCCCCAACACATGGGAGAAGAAGGCAAGGAAGATAACCCCTTACATACTTAGATGTGCTGAAAAGAGACAGAAGTTTATATCTATACCAGCTAACGGCATGGGGAAGGCTATGCAGGACAGGAATTTCTGGGTGGCCATGGTGGTTCGGGTAAGAGAGGGAGGATGGCACCTAACATAAGTCAGATAAGTCAAGTAAATCAAGATATCACACAAAATGCGGGGTTCCGGGTATGCGTATCATTAGGTGACAGCAATAAGTGAAAAAAAAGGAAATCATATTAAGACTAGGACTTGAAAATACATTAGAAGCATATCCGTATTCTCTAGATATCGAATGCTGTCCGGTAAACACACATTTCTGAAATAGAGTTTCAGTGAGACATACATGTTATAGTACAAGCAAATATCCACATTAATGACAAGTAGAAAAGAGTACGTGTATGTTGAGCTTCTGTGTCATCATTACAAAGTGTGTTTGTACATGTCACGGAAAATGACAGCGTGTCTAATTTTGAAAACACAAATATTCAGTAAACCCCTGCTTCTCCTAGTGGGTCAGTGAAGTCAATACTTGTCTCGAGCATTGATATTTCTGACCTAGGGTGAAGAGATGCTGCTACAGTAAGAATTAGTTCAGTGCTTTGATGAGTGGCCCCCTATGGCCTTGCACTGAGCGAGTTCGTTAAAAAAAATCATGTTTTGGGATAATTTCCAAGCAGATCTCTACAGGCGCAAAATCGTATCCAGTCGGTCAGAATCTCCAGCTAGCCCCCGTACGGAGATTAGTTTTGGGAGTTTGGGAGGTACCGTTCTACAATATCCGCCTGCTATAACGTAGACTTTTACCGGACAGGTGAAAATATTGTCTCTTAGATCTAGACAGAAACCTCGCCATCATATACAAACTTCTCGGTGGCCTTTCCTTGCCCTACCCTTCTGTAATTTCGTTTAATCTTCCTACCATATTGACTGCTTCCTAGATACATGTATGTAGATCGGAAATGAAACAAGCATCTTTCTTCCTTTCTTTCTTTCTGATTGGTGCCTTATCTGCTTCTTTGTTCTTTCAACAACGAATGTACCAAGCTGACGTTGCCCACTTTCCTCAAAACTGGTGCTGTTTTTACCCAGAAGTCATTTTAGGATGTAGGTGTTTCTTTGTATTAATGATTATTCATGACCACAATATGAGTCTAGACTTTAGAGAATGCTTCCCGCTACCGACGCCTCACCCACACTCCGTGACTGGTATTCAGAGCGTCAGGAAATTTGTCTGCAAGTTTTATTCATCGCCTTTTCTCGACTTCTTTTCAATGGCATAAGAACTGGGTCTGTTTTCACAACAATAGATGATAAGTGTTTTTGATATTATATGTACAGTGCAAATCACAATTCGAGAGTAATCTATGGCAGAACGGCCAAGGTTCTACGGTACGGATAGATGATAGATTTATCGAATAACTGCTGAATGCCACACACACCCATATAAAGTACAGCTGAATGATTACGCAATCGTCTTTATTTTGCTTTAGCAGGCAGGCTAGGCAGGCACTACGGTAAAATCCCTTAAAAATCAAATATTTTGTACAAGTGTGCAAAACTTATTCTACGCTAGATCTAGAGTTATTTTCAGTGCCCTCACCATCTTTTAAAAAGCAATGTACACTTAAATTCGTTCATAAGCAACGGTGACCGTAAAAGATGGTCTCATGTATATCCAGCACGTCTCAGAAATGTTGATTTGTCTCAGCAGTCGTCTTTATGAAATATCACTCAAGTTGGCCCCCTAGGTGTTGATGAACGTTCACAATTTTCGTCACCGACGAAGAACGTCGGTTTCCGACACCCACTTGTCTGAACCCCGCATCACTGAAAAACCTCAGTCTTGTACCATGGGGCTTGCAGATGCGGTGCGGTTTGAGGGCGATTCAGCTGCTGGGTACACAATTGCAAGTTTCATCAGAGGCAAGTCTTGTCGTTTCTAATGTAGGTCCTGACATGGGAAGGCTCTTCTGAAATTAGACTTGAAACGTCGAGACGTACGGTTGTTTTGAAATAGCCAAGCACCATTGCAATGATGTGGACTCGGCATATGAAGTCAGTAGTACTTTTGGTATTTCTTGGGGTCAGATTTGCACAATACAGTGCTGACGATGTAAAACTAAGGTGTGAGATAAGTGACACAACATATTCAGGTATTTTCGAAATGAGCTTTACATTTCTGTCTTGTAGGCAAGAATGTTTGGAATACGTGCATTTGAGCAAAAGTGAACTTCGATCTTTTCCAAATTTACCCTTCTTGCCAAAGTTAGATTACCTGTCTCTTCGTGAAAACTCGCTGACGACGTTTCCGTGGTCTTCATTGGCGAATGCTTCTCGTCTTCAATATTTGAATTTGAACCAAAACTATCTTACTGATATTGATATGACTGAAATTCTGACAAACCTGACTATACTTTCTGTAGACGTGAACAGAGTACAATCTATCACACCGTTTCCAAGCTTGCCAGGCCTGCAAAGACTCCACCTGTTCGGGAACAGGCTAGAAGACTTTCCTTGGGAATCCCTCCCGAACCTCCCACGTTTGGAGAAACTGGATCTCTCTTTTAATAACCTGACAAACGTCGGGCCTGCAGGTATCCTGTACAGTCTGAGGTATCTTGAAGAACTGGATCTTCAATATAACAAACTGATGCGGTTGCCTGAAGCCTCTCTTAGTACAGACCATCCGATTACTCTTCTACTGGGAAACAACCCTGTACATTGTGACTGCCAACTGTTCTGGCTAGTGAACGTAGACTGTGACAAGTACCCCACATGTTGCCAGGATAGCCGCTATTGTGAAAGTAAGGAATGTAACGTATGTTTAGGACCAACTAAACTTTCGTCAAAAATCGACTGTGCAACTCCATTTGATTCTAAAGGTCGCAAAGGACTGCGAAAACTTTTAGAAATATGTGAGCCTCAAAATGTGTCCATGTTTGCTGATGCAACCACCACATTCTCATCAACACAGTCTGAAGAGGACCCGGTAAGTCAGACGTCCCTCTCTCAGGGAGGACATGATGAGGTGTCCGACGAAGGTGAGAGCTTGGATTGTTGTATCTATCAATAGTACTTAACTTTCTAAACACCTATTTTCTGCCATATACTGCTGATTTAAAACAGCTATTTCTGTTTTCCATGACTAATACGTTACTGTTACTGTGTGCGCGCGTGTGTGTATGTATGTATGTGTCAATATGCGTTTGTGTGTGTGTGTGCGTGTGTGTGTTTGTGTGTATGTGTGTGTGCGACAGCGTGTGTGTGTGTGTGCGAGAGAGAGAATCACGCAGACAGACAGACAGACAGACAGACAGAGAGAGTTAAAGGGTGGTCGAAAATGTGTATGTTGAGTCACTGTAAAGTTTCACTTTCATTTAATTCGTTAAACCAGGAAAGGAATACTCTAATCTTGTATGTTCTCACTCCAGCTCCAATTACTACCATGTTTACTCCACTGTACACATCCGTCGACAGTTTTAAACGCCCACATCGAAGCCTACACCCGTCACTTTTCGTCCTGCCCCCGGTCGCAGTAACTGTTGTCTTTGGTATTTTTGCCATGGTTGCCTTAAAAGTATTACGTCAACGTCGACGACAACGCGTCTCCAAACTGAGTCGTGATCAATGCATCAAGGCACGCTACAGATACCGAGAAAGCAGTAAAGGTTATTCCTTCGACGACGGCACGATACAGAGCACTGTGCAGTTTACAGCGGGGATGAGCGACTGGTCACCGGCGGAGAAGACCCCTGTTCAAGCTTCCCCTTCTAGATCTTCATGCTACAACACGGCTCCAGCTTTCTCCTCCGCAACAAGGTGCGGTCTGGTGGCGGCAGCTGCGAACCCTGACGAAAATCTGCGGACAACTCGGCAGACGTACACAGACACGGCTGAAGACGTCGTTATGGGCACCCGGACTGTTGATGCACGACCCGTGTCGCTCTCCGCCAACAGTTCAGCGTACGGTCACACAGATCACACGCTGGCGGAAGGTTCACTCTGCCATGGCGCGAGCGATATGACGGCCTCGTCGCTCTACAGGACATTAGATGACGAAACGAACTATGTTTATGATGCAATAGATCGCCATGAAGAGAAAAGATCCGAACAAGACCAGTCTGTGATGTATTACCCGACGAGAGAGATGCGTCACCGGGGACTAGCGGAGTGCGACGACAACGAACTGTACATGTCTTGATTCTTGCTGTTGTCATTGAATCCGTGGGTTTGTTAGATCACTTTTGATATTATGAATGTATAAGTATCTACGGTCAAACCTGCCCAAGGCGACCATCGGGGGACCGCGCCAAAACGGTCGCGTTGGGCAGGTGGTCGCCTTGAATAGGATTGACTCACAACATGTTTCCAAGTCGTGATGTTAATACATAGATGGGTGGAAAATGATGTGATTTTAGACAGCATATAACCAGTCCACCCTGTTCAATTCTCATTGACAGAAAGAATTGGTTGTTATTTCAATATGGAATATAGATGTGGACACTTGCAATGCTTTCATTATGCCGTTGTTGTGTAATAAGTCTGAGACGACACAAGATTAATCCTTGCAATATATTGTGGTTGTGATGCATTTCAGCCGGCATGTTTAAAACGGCGCCAGATGAATTATGTTATTGTTATTTACCTATTGTGATTGTGATGATGTGATTCAGTTATCTATTTGTATATTACATGTATCTGCTTTCAGCTTGTACCCGCTTACCAGTGGTAACGTTGGTTATCTTACAGAGTAATGTTCTGAAGCAATCGTGAATCTCTTTTTGCGCTACTTAATTTTGTTTTGCATTTGATACATGTTTCCACCTGTAAAACTAGCGGGACCAACGCGTAGCTATCACGGTTCAAAGAGACACCTTATGACTGGTTGAAGTACTTCAAGTACTACTGGTTCAAGTATTTGTTTATCTACGCAATTACTGGCCCAAAGTGATACTAATGACTACAGGAAAGTTTATTAAACTTTAGATCGACAGTCGCTTTTAGTGCGCTGTCTGATTATTTATCTGGGCAACCAGGACACCTTCATGATGATAATGATAAGCAAAAACACCCGGATCAGTTGGAAAAGTTCAAAGATTTCAAGCGGACTATACCTTGATTATCAACATAGAAGGCATACAGCAGTCAGCAGTGTATAACAGATTGTCGATCTATAATGCAATGGACTTTCTTCTTCCGTCTCTGCATCTAAAAGTGGGCAAATGTTTGTATTTCTGGTGCTGAACTTTTTGTTTGTATGGTTGTAGCGTCGACGTCACATAGGGTACTTACTGTTTATATAGTGTGTTTACTACTACCGCCCGATTGAGCACTGGTTTACTACAGTACTTCTACCAGCCGTACGTATACAATGTCTCTTTTGAAGCTATACATGTAAATTTCCAGGTTTAGTTCTTCATAAATAAGCTTTACAATGGCGAAGCTATATGAGCAAAATAAATAAATAAAGGCGATTGGTGGATTAATCGATCATTTTTTATTGTTGACTTGATTGATTGGTTGATTTATTGATTGATTGAGGGAGGGAGGGAGGGAGGGAGGGAGGGAGGGAGGGAGGGAGGGAGGGAAGCAGCTAGCAGGGGCCATGCGGCTCCCACGAAGCTCTTGGTTCCAGAGCAGTGTGTCAAAGTATCCTGGGAACGAGTTGTGTTACCGAGGGGACGCTTCCAAGATGGCGGCCCAAACAGTGAGGACGGCGGATCGGTATGTGGGAGAAACAACACGACAACTAAGAGACGGTAGGTGAACGGCAGAAATATGACCGGAGAGCATTCTTTCTGTGAGGTTTTTATTCCAGGACTTGTTTAGGTGGTGGTGTGGCAGGTTACGCGCTAGACTGAGTGTGTTCTCTGTGTAGGGGGAGGGGGGGGGGGGGGGGGGAAATGTCATCATTAGTTCATCTCGAGGAGAGTTGTTGTGTTTCTTAGCCTTGTCAGACAATGGCATAACTTTAAATGACCAAGATACACATCAGAGTCGTTATTTAGCGTTGTGGTAAAGTTTTGTTCTTGATATGCTATCTATTTTTCATATATCAACAGGTCTAACACAATTCTTAAGATGTCTGTCAAAAGTGTAACACTATATGAAAGCTACTCTAACCTGTTCCTTCCACAGGCTTTGGTGTGTACAAGTATTCAAACTCTTTTTTTACCTACGAGGGAGAGTGGGTCAAAGGCAAGAAGCACGGTAAGACATCATCTTCGTCCCTTTCACCTTTTGATATGAGTAGCTCAAATTATTGCAACAATATCACAGTGGAAAGTAAGTAAAGTCAAACTTACACAACTTTACATACTTTGGAGATCTAACGGTTATATGAGAACCTCTGTACATCGAAAGGTTTGTCATATCAAAGTTTTATATTTTTATGAAAATAATCTTGAGAGGCTTTTTTTCATTTTTTTCTAACGAACTCGCTCAGTGTATATATTAGGCCATAGGGGGCCACTCATCAAAGCACTGAACTAATTCTTACTGTTGCAGCATCTCTTCGCCCTAGGTCAGAAACATCCATGCTTTGTAGGTGAAACCTCTTTAGATACGTCATGTACCCCAGTACCTGGTTACATCATTCATTATGGCCGTGACTGTGTTCTCTCAAGTACATTTACTCTCTGGATATAATATTTTAAAAAGATTATGGGAAACGTTTGAAAAAGAAAATTGGTGAAAAACCATTTAATGATCTATGTTTAGGACACGGCAAACTTCTCATGAAAGATGGCACGTACTACGAAGGGGAATTCTTCCACGGTGAGATTGATGGCCACGGCTTCCGTAAGTTTGCCAACGGAAACACGTATTCCGGACAGTTCAGCAAGGGGGAAATGAACGGGCACGGAGTGATGACCTGCCCAGACGGAAGCCGATATGAGGGGGAATTTGACCACAACCAAAGAGAAGGTAACTAATCGTATGTTATTCTGAGTTACAACATATGTGTGCAAGTATGGATCTGAGGATTGCAAAATGTATTTTACTTCCAACATATTCTGTCATGATTTGAACTACAAGCTAGAGGCAATGTTTGCTTCATCAGAGAGTTTTCCAGAACTGAAAGTTGCTGTTTGAATGTTTGTCAGGTATCAGGGACACCTGTAGTGTCAGCTTTGCTATTTTGCAGACTAATCTATCATTTTTCTTGTTTTCGTTGAAGGCCATGGAGTGCTTACAGACCCTGATGGAGGAGTTTACGAGGGATCTTTCCACAAGAATAAGAGACATGGTCCTGGATCACAAACATACAGGTGGGACTGATACTTTTTTATTCTTATATTGGAAATAGTTATCTATCTTAAAGTGTATGGCCTCACTAGTGTGGACCTGCTGGACAGAGACACTTGAAAACATGGTGTGAAGACTACCCAGCTGCTGCCCACCCCTGTGTCAGGGACCCCCGCACAGTATAATCAAATACTACTAATATTACTACTACTACAGTGACTACTACTGTACTATCATTTTACATTGAAAGAATGATATCAAATGTACTGAGGGAGATACATTCATCCTCATCATGATGATGGTACTTAAAATTTTAGATGACACTCGAAATAATGATGTTCCCATGAGGTCTAATTTGTGTCAATTCTGAAGTTTGTCAATTTCTTTCCATACAAGTGTTTTAAAGATCCTTTATTCTTTAATTTCCAGTGGTGGGGAGAGATACGAGGGTGATTTTGTGAGAGACATACGACAGGGACACGGGGAGCTGAGATATCCAGACGGCACAATATATGAGGTTGGAAATGATGCATAGCAGCTTAAATAACTCACATTCTAATCAGCATCTATTGGAAACATTTGAATTGCAGCCAAGTCACTACACATATTCTGTCACTTTGTGTACTTTTTCAATAGAAGTAATTAATTATACATTTGTATACATGTAGGTCCTGCATATCACTAGTACATGTAGTTCACTTTATTGCCGTTTCCTTAATGGTACATAAAGAAATTCCATTAATAGAATTTAAAGCGTGTACAAAAAGACTTTTGAAAAGAGTATTTCGTTATATGTAATTTGATTAGGTTTTGAGGATAAAGCAAAGTACAAGGAATGAATTTTTTGTGTGCTGTCCTTCCAGGGACAGTGGAGAAATGACATGTTCAATGGTGAAGGTACGATGATCCATGCCTCAGGGATGGTGTATGAGGGAATGTGGATCAACGGGAAACCAGAAGGTAGGAACATCATGAAGAGCATGACATAGCACTTCTCAATTTATCCTTGTTTTTCATTTCCTCAGTTTTGGTGGTGACATATCAATTGCAGTAAATATACAAATTATGTGTATGAAGGCTGTTGTAAAGCTAGATTTCTGCACAACAACAGCAAAACTGTTGGGAACATCTACTAACATAATTCCACCAGGGTACATAATTACGCCACCCTGAAAAGATGCATCCAAGCAGATCTCCAACCAAATATCCCCGAGTATAATGCGCTCTAACACTGTGTATCTGAACTGTGCATACCTGGAAGGGTGCTGCACTAGAGATCTCTCAAACACACTGTTTTTCAATGTGTCGGATTAATATTAATGGAGGTTAACTCCCGTTACCTGGATTAAATTCAAGCAAGCAGTATGTATTATCATATACCATCTGACCATTGGATTTATTTTTACAGTTGAGGCGACTAAGATAGTAATTATAGGAGAACAGAGTATTGACGTGACCCAGGGAACAGCCTTCTCTCTACAAGTGGAACTCAGGGATGATGAGGACAAAGTGGTCTCAGGTGAGGTCACACAATCTTCATTCTATGGATGACAACATGTGGGAGATTGTAAAATAAAGAAGCAAGCAAGCAGATCAAGTACCCATTCCTTATGTTTTGCAATGTCATGCTCTATATTACATGTACATGTATTACAACACTTCTCCTTATAGCAGAGCCAAACCCGCCTATATCTCCTTTGGGTTTGTGAATATAGGGAGTTGCTGCAACGCAGATTCAGCTCTGCTATAAGGAGAATGATACAAGATTTATTTCAGTTTATGATTACATCAGAGTTATTCCTAAATGATATACAGCATTGATTTCAGCCTAAGATTACATCCGACATATTCGAATATGTATTTCTTTATATCAAAAGTCCCTCCTAGCCTCATCTGTATCATACCAAGACAGGAGTAAAAGACTTCACGTCTGTTTTGCACAGAAAATGGTCGTGAGATTCAGGTGAGCGCTGCCGTGCGGTACTTTGCTCCGACGCAGGGTACGACCTTGTTTGACCTTGTAGAGGACATGGAAGAGACGCCTTTTTCCAGCCCATAGTAAGTTCTGTCGTCATTCCTTTCATTCCTTTCTTGGAATTTGGTAACAAGAGCACAATCATTCACTTACTACCCAGTGTTAGTTCAGTAACTGTTATCTTACCCAAGATTCGATTTAAGATATTACAGATCACAAAAACATTACAGTTACTATTCATGTCCTACGTTATGCAAGGTCACAGTTACTCCAGCAACTGGATAAAATTTGGAAGCGGTTAAATTTTATCGAGTTGCTTGAGCAACTGTTACCTTGCCTTATTACCTGTGTGTCTAACCTTCATTGACACATGTCCTACATTGATCTTATTGTTCAACAGTGGTTATGAGGTGGTATCATACCCCCTTACAGACTTGGACCAGTTGCCTCCAGATTACAACGTGAAGCCGTCCCCGCGACCGTCGTTTCTGATCGCGGAACAGACCATCCACGAGGCCGGTTCTGACGCCGCGTCTGACATAGGGCATGACGGTAAGACCACTGATCTAGAAAACAGAAATAGCTAGAAATAGCTAACTAGCTATGGAGATTAGTGATTATAAAATAGACACCTACTTGTTTAAATAGCTTTGACTAGAATGTGACTGTTAACTGATTTTTAACATCCCTTTTCATCAATGCATTACTATTAGGCCAGTAATACATAATATTTCATGACCCGCATGTTTTTCCATGATTATGCAGAAGCTGGAGATCCAGATGCCAACACTACTCTTGAGGCTGACAATGCATCTACAGGTGAGGTCTTGTCATTCGGTCATTTGTTGTATGAAAAACTTTAATAATCACTTTCTTCAAGGTAACTGCTGCTTGGGTGTTTTGTATCTGAGTTTTTTGTACATTTAATTTAACACCAGAATTTCCTATCTAACATTGTATAGTTCTGTTGATTCACAACCAAGAACAGTCAATATTGTTATCTTATTATCATTATCAACATTGTATAACAGTTTTGAGCTTGTCTGTGTATTTTCAGGGACATCCAGCCAGCACAGATCACGCTCCCCCTCTGACGCCCCACTCCCAGAAGAGACGCCCCTGCCTCCTCCCCCCAACTCCTGCCGATCCGAGGCAGGAGGGCTGTTCTTTAAGGACCTGTTCCTCCCAGGGGCCCCTCCCATGTACCGACCTTTCATCCTCATGGATGAGATGGACAAGGAGAAGGGAGGGAAGGGGGGCAAAAAGAGCAGGAACCCAAGTGCTATAAAACCAGGTAGGGTCACTTGTCCTGACACATACTGTGACATAGCTTTTTCTTGCGTACATCTTTTCATCAATGATTTATGTTTCGTGTCAATGCAGTTGAGCCAGAAAATAAAGTACAAATTATTAGATTTTAGGATTCTGTAGATTTTTGAACATCTCCTTTCTGTCAAGATTATTGATGGCATTATAACCCCTGTATCGGTTTACATACTTTAGATATGATCATTTCTGCTTTAGCATTATATTAGGTGTGATAGATACATGGGAATCTTCTCATTCTTGGTTTTATGCCTGGGACAATGGAATGAACTATTATGCCTATCTAGCTAGTACTTTTGTGCTATTGTATCAAAGACATTTATTAAACCATCTTAGAACTGTAGTTTTCATGAAGTATTGTTGAAGTTTGATAAAACACATAGAATCTAAAACCAGGCGTTCTTCTGTCACTGAACTAATGCTTGCCTAAGGATCTTCAGAGTCATCTGAAGAATCAGACGATGGTTCTTCCGACCGTAAGCTATAACCCTGTTTACTCCTAAGCTAGTGGCATAAATGTGCTTACTAGTGGAAGGTTGTGGTAAAAGTTACTTGTACACAATTATGATTTGTCTGGCTGATTCACAAAAAGTTGGTTTTGCAAAATAGTTCAGTCAAAAAGCAACCATTCATAGAGAAAGGACTGTTTTAAATTTCTAAAATGCCTCCCTAAAATGTAAATTCTAGGAAAATACATATCCTTTTGTAAGAGAAAAGAATGCCTATGTTTAATAGTTGGAAACTTTACGTTTTTTACGACTTTACATTTTGCTGTATTCTTTAATTTTCCTATTTTTAAAAATATCAGTGAGACAGACCAGAATGCTGTAATGTGCTGTGAAGTGAAAAATTCATGGGCTTATTTGAGATGATGAACTTCTTTAAAACTCTTACTGCACGAGTTGTAGTTATTTTCCCATTTTAAGAGGACATGACCACAATTTTACCTTTTGTTAGCTGCATATTTCAGTGCAGTCTTGTTTCTTCATCTCAAATGCCATAAATGTCTGCTGCAGCAAATGTAGTTGCTTCCAATGCAGTCAATGTCAGTTTCTCTGCATGTTTGTACATTGGTTCATTGAGCATTTTTCCCCGTGTTTGATGTTCTCTTTGAAGGGCGAGCAGGATCGGTCGCCTCATCACGGTCATCGCGCTGTAAGAACTGCTCCGTTGTTGCACGGGTGGCACTTGCACCTCAACAGAACCGACCACGTCTTTTGATTCCCATTGCTTGAACTTTATGTTAAAAGACAAACCAATGTTGTTGATTTTTTTAATAAACATGCATTTCTACAAGGAATGCCATATTGGATGGTCCCTACACCCTGTAGCTCCTTACTAAAAGTAACCTCAAAGGCAGCTCCCTGCAAACTCCTTATCTGTTACTCATCAGCCTGGAATCTGACTCAGACGTACATATGCCCCTTCCTGTAAAGGAACCCAAGGCACCTGCACATTAGTCTCCTTCACAGACTTCTGGGAGTGGCGGCATTTATTTTTTGGGGGGGGGGGGGAGCACTGATACTCCAACAAGAGAGGCAATCCTCCCTCAGGAACATAACTCCATTGGCCGCAAAACTCTCTAAGCCAGTATTAGAGAACCTTGGCCCATGTAAAAAATTATGTATCAGCACTCCCCCCAAAAAAATATGCCTCTGCTCCGAGAAGACTGCGAAGGAGGCAACCTGCACATGGTCCTCTCAGGAAACACACAAATGAACGTGGTTGGTTCTGGGTCATTGCTGGTTGTGGCATCACTGATAGTTGTTTTTTCCAGCACATCCTATTTGTAGTATCCAGTAGTGTTTCCTTTGTTTCAGGTCATCTTCTTAGGTGTGGGTGGGTGTGGGTCTGATTTTCCCATATCTAGAATTTTTTAGTTCTAATACATTTGTCATCTAACAAACTTGCTTTTGTTCACCCATTCATGCACTACATTGGCTAAGTCACACTCTCCTATTTGCTGTGTTGCACGCATACAATAGTGTGTAGGTATTTAGATGGGCTTACACACAATATAGTTTGTACTCTTCACTCAGTTGCACCCCCTTTCCACTAGAGGCAGCGACCAATGAGTACCAAATATAGGACAAATTTCATGGACAAAGGAGGAATTTTCAAAATGTTTTTCATGTTTTCTTGCCCTATGTATCGTGCATCGAATTCCAATGAATTAGAAAATCAAGGGTCAGAAAAAAAAGCATTTTGGTGGCTCAACGATTGCTGTCTAGTGGAAGTGTGGCCTAATGGAAGGCATTTCAGCACCTAAACCCATGACTTCACTTGTTCACCTGTTCAATGGAAAACTGTAAGTGTTATGTTCAGTTACAACTGGATTCTACACACACAAATATATATACTATTATTCATACAGGGCTTAAAAGTGTCACACCTGTCCATTAGATTCATCTTCACCATATTTTGGCACTAAGAATTACCATCCCATTCTTTCCTGTATATTATAGCTGAGTCAGCCACAAGTACCCAGAACTTGGAGGTGAAGCTGGAGAGTAAGCTGTCCACACTGGGGAAACATAATGAGGGCAAGTTTGCCAGACCAGGTATGAGATTCAGGTCGTATAAGTAGACAAATACTCTGCTGCACTCAATCATGGCAACAGTGACCAAATCTGCTGCTACATCTTTCTACTGATAGTGACTGAATTTGGTGCTACTTTTACTTACCTCCATAACAATGGAAAGGATCTGGCGATGACTATATTGTTATTGCACCAGATATTGCCTGTTTTGTGACAGTTTTCATCAGCTGTTCACCTGTGCTTTTCCCCAGGTGACTATGTGATCATGGTTCACGATGTGACCACGCCCCAGTTCCTGGGGCGGTGTCTACAGCCAGCCTTCATCACAGTGAAGGTGACCCCACCCAAACACAAGGGTGGGGGGGCAGCACCCGGCAAGAAGAAGAGTTCCCACAAACACACCTGAAGAGTGCTGGCAGTGTGCTTGAATGCCTTATATAGGGTTGATGACTCGCTTTCCCCTGGTGTATACAATGTCATAAGGCATAGTCTATGATGTCTATAGTCCTTTGACCACTGGATGAACTACCCAGTCCGCTTTGCCGATTTTCCGAAGTGAAATTCTTTGGATTAGATAAGTCATTGTCATAAAGAATAAGTGTTTCATCCAAGAACTCTTTTCAGATTAAGTAAAGCCTTCCTTCAGAGAGAGTTTTGTTAGACTAGATGTAACAAACTTTGTGTATTTTTAGAAACACTTATAACACCTTGAGACTATTGAAAAATATGATTGTGTACATGTAGTTTTGTGTAACAAATTTCAAGGTTTAGAATTGCTTTGTATGTTGCTACTGACTAGGAAAAGGTAACCGATTACAAAATTGCCTTTATATGCAGTGTATATATGTACATAAAATTATTGACATACATTTGACAAAAAGTTGTTTGAAATGGTTGCCATGTCATTTTTTTGCTGTCAAATAGCTGTAGGAAGAACAAAAAATCAACATTGTCTTTGTTCTTGTATTTCACACTGTCAAGGGTTCAAAAATAACGTTATATTTGTACTAAACAAGAAGTAGAGAAGAAATAACGGACTGTATGAGATTAAGCCGTCCCTTATGCTATTTGCTGGTTTCTTCATGACGTCATCGCACCTGTCTTCCCACAACTTTCTCTCACGTTTTGGGGACGGATCAAAAATAATGTAGGTAGGGTAGAATGTGTGTGCAGAGCAGTAGAGCTCACTGCCTTGTCTTCAGAAACATTGCCCTACTTTCATATCAATAAGAGACTAGAACAGTTATTTCCGTAGACGAGTAGGATATGTACTGTTTTGTTTCCCATCACACAACCTGACGTCCACGTAACATCGCAGGATGATTTCGCGGTTAACCCCTGAAGAGACCAAATTGTAATTCCCAGGAGGAGCGTCACTGACCATAGGTATGTTATGGCTTAAGTTACACTTACGTTTTTGACCAAATGGAAGTAAATTAGGAAGGGGGAATGGTAAAGAGTATGCTTTAGTCGCTGGCCGGGAAGGAGTCTGCGTCCACTCGGCCAGCGATAAGAAAAGATATATTGACGTTGAGTCTGCAACGTAGGCTAGCGTATGGCAACGGTGGACAAATGCTACGTTACATTCCCCAATACAAAATTTATCAGACGTAGGAGAGGGTGCTACAAACCATGACAAAACATTTTCTAGCCACTTTTCTCCATAGTTGGGCTGCAATAAAGGAATCTAGATATGCATAGTTTTCTTAAACATTTAAAGATTCGCTTCTTTTATTTACTGTACAGACTCGGAGATGATGATATGGCAAATATTTACACGGTGAAGTGACCTCAGAGCTTTATACTAACACTATTGTGTGCTACATGATTATATATTGTATAAGTTGTATGACTCCGTGAGTAGTTTCATCAGGTTGGTAAGTCACTGAATGAAAAGACTCAACCTAGTGTTTTATTCAACCGACGTTTCGGTGACCGTCTGTAAAGTGCATATTTAACCAGTCAGAATTGCCGCGAGGATGGTGGTAGACGGTCATCGAAACGTCGATTGAATTAAGCACTTTTTGGTGTGCAAAGAGTCTTCTTATTCAACTTATTGGCCTCTTTAAAACTTTGGTGTCCGGTGAGGGGAAATATAGTCAGTGACTTTTACGATACCAGAGACTGCAGTGGTTTTCAAGCAGAATCACGTGCCGGATATGTTGTTTGGTGACATTATCCAGGTGACCTCAGGCGCTATTACCAACTTTGTCTAAGTCCGGTAGGGGTCACTTTTGAGTGGGGACTTTTTACACAGAAGCGCGCATAGCTGCAATGCCAAGCTTTACTGCTAGATGACGTTGCGACACGTCGACATTAAATGGAAAATAAATGTACCTTAGCGTTATCGCCTCTACCACACTTCGTCACTTCGTTATTCCATATTCTTTAAACATTTGTCGATGGACCTTGGATTAAGTGCCTACAGTGCAATAATGAAATTGATGCCTCAGTTCATGATTCAAGACAATACCACTTCTATAGTACATACAGAGAACGCGTTATTGACATGACAGCATGCGCACAATCCCACATTGATGCGTTTCACTTAGATCTTCGCACTAATCGATGGTAATGTTTCGATAACGGCATCTCGCCAACAGATACCGACAGTCTACGCATCGAGCTCTGCCGTGTGGTGTCACCGCGGACATATTCAAGACAACTAGCTGTAACACTCATTCGACATTCGTTTCCACTTCGTCCCGTTGTGTATATCTTCTCCGGAGCTTACATGGAAATTGAAAATCTGAATGTTGTACTGAAATATTTATGAGTGTTGTATCGCTCGAGCACACGCGGCAGCCGTGTCCGTCTAACCCGGGCTTCGATCTGCAGGGCCACTAGCGGTTTAACGGCGCGTGTAGGGCCGCGTCTGCAAGGTCATATTGACGGAACTGAAATGATATGGTTTTGTCGATTGGCACGTGTCATTTTACATTACATACTAGGGGACAGTGTCTGAAAACATCAAGTTAGTGTCGGATCCGGCCGGGTTTGGAACTCCAGTGTGTACGTTACTGGTTGAGGTTGCATATCGTCGTTCGGAAGGGGCGTTAAGCCATTGGTCACCTTTGACTGGATATTGAAATACGGTACAATTTCTCTGTTTAGATATCGTCTTACAAAGGCACCTTCAGTAAATATTTGTACGGGGTGGTTTGAACTTTCGCCCTTTCTTTAGTCAGTAATTATATGTAGATGATTTTCTTTATGACATACCTTCGGCAACGACACCCGAATTCCTTTCCCAACCGCTAATCAGTGGTTGGTCCCTTATGACCTGCCAAACTGCCCCTCAAATTGCCCACTAGTTTGACGTATGCAGGTGAAATACAAGGCCTAGGCGCATCAATATCCACATCACGCACAAAATATAAAAAGTGTTGGGAAAGACTGATTTCATGTTTAATGTTGTATTTCATTTATACCTGATTAAATTCCTAAACCTAAGCTACGTGTAAGTTTCATCAGTGCGTTAACGGTGTCTATCAACTGTGTTCATTTGGCCCCAACAGATCTGCAGCAAGGCACCGTGATCACGTGACAACAGCTGACAAAGACGCACCCTACTGTACACCTTCTGTCCGTTGGCGCCCCTTGTCAATCTGAAAATGCGGCCAGTGCTGGCCGCCGCGGTTCTTACCGCGGTCCTGCTCCCCCTCCTGGGCTCCTCACCGGCCCAGGCCACCAGGAACCAGTGGAACGGCGATGCCGAGAGCGAACTAGACTACGAGACGGAGGGTGAGTTCTTCCCCACCGAGGAGGAGGAACCCACCTTCCGGCGGCATCGGCACGGGAAGAAGCGGGCAGACGGGAACGACGATGAGGACGAGGAAGAACATCTAGCCGTCGGTGGTGTCGAGGACATCGGCGAACAACAAGTCCACAAGCATCACCACCACAAAGAGAAGGCAAGGCCCGCTTCCGCCGAGAGTCGTGAGCTGGCCCGAAGTGAGGAGGGGGAGGCTGCGTGGAACGGGGACGCCAGCACCACCACTGACTACGAGGAAGAGTGGGCAGGGAGGAAGAAGGGACGCCACGCCGGCAGGAAGAGCAAGAAAGGAGGGAAGAAGGGACGGAAGAAGGGGAAGGGACACAGGAACAACAAAAAGAAGAACCAGATACCAGGTAGGACCACTTCTATAGATTTTCTTTTCTCTACTGCCAATTGTTTTGTTCTATATCCAAAGCACCACAACTTTTTCTCTTTTTGATTTTTACCCTGATGATCAAGACCAGGCGCACACAGCGTACTCGTTCACACACGGACTCGCAGAGCGACACAAACCGAAAGCTTTCAAAGTTTTCTTAGCTTTACCTCAACACGAAAATAGCGCATTAAGAGATATACATCCCATCTCCCCCTTTTTTCAAAGATGCCTTTTCAGCGCTAAGAAGTCTTTCTTCAGTCTAGTCCTGCGACGATAAGCTTTTTCTTTAGATTTTCTTGAGATTAACATAGAATAATTTTCATTTGGTTTCTACACTTGTATGATGGGAGTTTCCGTATCTACAAATTTGATCGTCAGGATTGGAGATCGTCCTAATTCAGAGTCCGCTTTATCTTATCCTGTGGTACTACTGATACGATATCTCACTGTTACCAGGACGTTACTAGTACTTCGTGGTCTTCAAGTGGCATATGTAAGTTACGTTTATGTGCGCTCTATTTCGTCGTTTTCTCTCGACCCTGTGGTCATAGATACTAGTCTGAAAGTCCATACCCAGGCCAACTTCCGCTTGTGGTTTGGGACTTGCAGACTCTTTCTCTACTTTACACGGAAGAAAAGTTGCTCACTTTGCGACACGGCCAGGAATCCAGACGACTAGACAATACCCGATCGTTGCACCATTTCCACCTCCCAGTGTACAGCAGAAGCAGGCAGTTCTCTTGTTCTTGTTTTTGCCCCAAAGTTTCTAAATTTCTCCACAACTTTCGACAAGACAGTTTAGCCATGCGAATGGCGTTTTTCACTGCCTCCCAGTTTGGATTCGTACCTTTGCATACTGAAAACACACGTAGAAAACATCACAGCAATGGCTGGAACCACATATATAGCGCACAGAATCGCTGTTAGAATACAAAAGCAGTGGACCCCATCTGCTAGGTCGGCCACAGGCGACATTGGTCTAGAGCGTCAGCATAGCTTATCGAAGCCCTCGTTAGCCGCATTTTCTCTGCTTTAGTGAGCTTTTCTTTTCTTATGTTTCTTAGAAAGTACCTTATGTAAGGTATCTTCACGTGTACATGCATATATCTATCTTCTGTATCCACGTGCCACAGGCAGGAAACTTTCCCTGCATATTAAGGAAGCACAGAGAGCCGTATGCTATGTGTGTAGGCGGCCAGCCTTCGGTGATCTTACATGGTTCCGAACCAATCAAGCCAGCGGCCCAGGCTGTCTCCACCGCTCCATCCCGCTCACGGCAGCAGCTAGGGTGGCCTTGGTCACGCCTGTAACATTTGTCACCAAAGCCTGAACAGTGATTACTTCTATCGATTGACAATGTTGAGCCCGCTCCATGCAAGCATATTTGCACCAGTTTTGTCAGACTTTATGGCTACAGTTTGCTCCCATGTCGTTCTTCTCATGCATTCAAGAGTAGGAAGCCTTCTTTTTCGACGTGAGTGAGCTTCTCTACGGCGATTCACACTTTCAATGGTTAATTTTCCACGTCGCGTCCCGTCCCGATGCCCACTCGCTCAGCGCTATCTCCAGAACGTACGGACGCCCGGAATGATAAATGACAGGCTCACATTTCCCCCGCTCTTATGCATGAGCAGCGGAAGGAGAAATGCCATTCATACTCAAGGCTGTGCGCTGAGATATGGAGTCGATATATTCTACACGAAGCCCTGCGTGGCATCATCCATTGTAGTTACAGGTTAGAGGAGCCGAACCTGGGAGGCAGGACGCTACAGATAGGCCAGGGCAGACCCCGACAATCTTATAACCTCCTCTGGAACAACTACATCACTATTCTATTAAGGATTTCGCGAGCGTCCTTGTAAAATAGGTGAACATGAGGTATTAAAGTTATATTGGTAGCATATGTGATACGATATGATTGTAGCTTCGCGCGTTCGCGACGTAACGAGGTAACAGTTTCGGGTGTTGATCGTATAACGGTCGTATTCGTCACATCCTCGCCTTCAAATTTAAACTGATGGATGCTCATATGTATGCTAATTGCGCGGAGTATGTAACGACCCCGTCATGAGTTGAGATATAGGTTCTTTATGGTGAAGGACGGTTCGAAACAAGCAGATCACCAGATAAGACCTCGAACACTCCGTAGGAATTTCAAATGATATCTAAAATGGTAGTTAAAAGTTGAGCGCCTCATATGTATGCTGATTGTGCATTACGGTAACCGACCCCGTAAGAAGTTGAGACCCATGTTGAAGGCCATTTCAGCATAACATGATCAACGAAAGACTTGACATTTCTGAAAATGACAGATTTGAACACAGATTTTGACACTGTGGAGGGTAGAAATATGTCCTTTCACATTTAGTAATTCTGCTGACCATCTTTTCATCTACCAATCAAGTATAGGAATCACCTTTGTAAAGTTCATCGACAATTATAAAAGAAAATCTGTATTCAGGTATTACGTTATTCCGCAGTTGACGTTGTATATCAATAGTAATAACATCTGACTATGCTGTACAACAAGTATAGAATTGCGAAATGTGGTCAGTGTGCAGTATCTATATTTTATGACCTAATCACCAGATATAATCGAAAGAAAGAAAGCAAATCAATAATCTAAAACACATTTATCACCCGAAGTACAAATGACGTTACACCATCATGACCATTCTGTAACCGTGCTACCACTTTACTTTCCAGCATCTGTAGTCTGTATCATCATAGCACTTATCCATTTCCTTTTGCCGTAACAAAATCTGCATCCAGTTTGACCCTTCAGAGCGAAGGGAGTGAAGCATTATTCAAGAAGTTGTCCGCACGCCACAGTATTGACCCAGACGTACGGGGAAGAGGGACTAGAACAGTTTTTGCGTGCAATGTTGAAGCGTCCCGGCACATCCGATCTGGTTGAATCAGTGCCAATTATAGTTCTTCGGTACTCGACAGCACGGAAGTTGCACGCAATCATCAAATATCTCACTCACGATGATTTCAACAACATTAGAGTTATCAATGTCTTCAACGCACCAACAGAGCACCCACAGGGATTACGTGTGGGTTCTATAAGTAATAAAATCATCGAGAGGGTAAGAATATATTCTACTTGTCGGGCGGTATTTCTGTGATCACTGTGTACGGTTACCAAAGGACAGCCAATGGGATTGTTTAAGAAGACGCAAGAAAGAGCCAGGTGTCAACATAACGTTCTAACTTATCTAAAAGTATGCAATCACAATTGTAGTCCCGTCGTCAATACGTTTTGCACCTGCTGTACTGGTTCGTGATGACTTTTTTTATCATTCAGAGTCACGTGGAACAGATTTTAGCCGTGAAAACGCTCTGCTTTCGTCCTAGCAGCAATGCATATTTCCTGTCAAATCTGTTATTTCTCTCTACATTATCTATTTCCTTCGATCTAAACGAAGCCGACCCAAAGTGAAGCCCTCCCTGTGTGGTTGGAGGCAGCCTGAGATCCGCCCTGAGTGCTGGGAGGTATCCGGGGATAACCTTGGCTCTCCCGCATGCACGGCTAGTGGCAGGGTGGAAGGGCGGCTAAAGCCAAGATCAATGACACGGAAAAGATCGAATCGCACGAAGCCTGTTTCATAAAGCCTGCCATTCGCCAGGAATAACAACAAGGGTGGAGGCAATACTTCAACGGCTTTGTAAGGACCACCTAGTGGGGAATGGAAACATCTATCTCTACTAGAGTGCACTCTTGAACCTGAGTGCGTGCTATTTCACATAACTAGCTCTTTACTCGTCCTGTTATAATGTTGCACGTACAAAGAGCAACATTAGTTAGAGTCACAGTACCAAAAGAGGCACGAAAGTCTATAAAATGATTGGGTATATCCAAGGCCTGTTTACCAATCAATGGCTATCAAACAATCTCCGCACATCACAGACAGGGCGCGCCCGACCTTAGCCATCGCTGTTTCTGACAAGATTGCCTTTTTGTCGGGTTCAATGGATCCTGGTTCAGATCATATTGCGTTGTCCTAGATCCGTCAATCTATCAAATGTGCTGTTTTGCAAAGGTATTGTCAAAAAGACTCCTATTCGCTCACCCTCTTCGATTATTCCATGACACGTTTTGGGAATGCTCAAGTTCCACACCACCACTTGTGTGAGCGGCAAGGAAAGTGAGCCAAGGTTACCGATTCTACCCCGGGTGCCGAGGACCACGGTTTCGTCAGCTTTAATGGGAGATGAAATGGTGAGGTTTACTGGAGTCATGAAGGTCAAGTCCAATTCCGTGCTATGTCTTCCCGGTGTTCCATTAAACACCGCCGTGCCACGACTGTAAATAGATAGGATAGAACGTCGGAAGCTTTCATGCGTACAGAGGTTCAATGATGATTATTTTCGGAGCTGACCGAAAGGGAAGTTGGGCTGCGGTAAGCAAAATTTTACACAACCTGAACAAGCAGCTTATATCTGACTACAACTGTAAATGAAATAGTTGATATTCTCACATAGCCTTTAAGTCAGAATGTCAGTCTTTTTAAGGGAGCTGCCATTTCCTAGCCCCTCTCATCCTAGGTTGGAGGTACTATGAAGTTGAATGTTGTGTTACATGTAACATCTGCTAACATAATTCAACTAGGCAAGGATACTACTACTAGTACATAATTCCGCCACCCTGAAAAGATACGTCCAGACAGATCTCCAACCCAACGTTTCCCAGTATAATGCACTCCTGTATCATCTAAGCCGTGCATACCTGGGGGTGCTGCACCAGAAATCTCTCAAACCCACTTTTTTTGTCAAAGTGGCGGATTTATGTAACCCGCCGGATTAATGTTAATGGCGGTTATTCGTACGTCACTGATGACGAGGTTCGATCGTAAGAAAGTTTGCCTTGTAATTGTCTCCCATTTTGAGGCAGTACAGAATAGGGAACGAAGGTTTGTGTGTCATTTGCATTCACGAAGCACCACACCGTACCTGTAGTACTAGGCCATTTCCTACGTGTATGATCGTGAATGGCACAACGAGCACGCGCCGGTAACGTCTACGGGAGTTATCCTGTATTTACTATTTCATAAGCAAAAGTACCCTGGAGGAAGTGAATAAAGGATTGGCTGTGATGACTCAGGAGGCATCACAAAGTAGAGCTTAAGATGATATCAGAATTAAGACTGTCTTTCGCGAAAAAAAAAGATCATATAAGAACACGTTTGGTTTGGTTTGGTTTGTAATCATTCACTATAAGAATGTATTAAGACAGTTGCGAGTTTGCTTATTCATTGAGTCTATTAAGTATTATGATGCCCACATTCTAGTCAGCGCAGAGTTGAAACTGAAAATCGTTCTGTTCTGCCCAAAATGCTATTTTGATTACTTCGACACACGCTTTTAAGTTTTCATCTTTGACAGAATGCCATGAATAAATCATATGCATGAGAAGGGTACAGCTCACTGTCCGTTGCAGATATGGACTTCTGGAGGAACAAAATAATAGGAACGACGCCTACAACCGGTAAAAATGTACGTAATAGCCACTGAAATGGAACAATCCATTGGTTTCTCATAATCGGCTTTTAGCACTGTTCCTCTCATAAACCGTTTCACGATGAGCGCAATATGATGTGATATAAAGTTGTGTCTATTGGATTAAAATGGTTAATAAACATTTGACTTGATGTGAAACGAGGCTAGTTTAGTATTGATACAAAAACTGTGTGTGTGTGTGATCATAAAGGCCTTCAGTCAGTTAGAACTGGCAAGAAACAGTAGCCAGAAATGATTGTAGTGTCAACATTACGTCGTGACCGGTTCGTGCTGATACGATTTTAAAACATTCCGATGCTTCCACTGCACGAAATGGCCTCGTATCCCGGCGTATACGTACAGGGATTCCTCCGGAAATATTCCATATCCCGGTGCGGATTTAGCGTATCCGTAAAAACTAACGGATACGTTAAATCCGCACCGGGATATGGAATATTTCCGGAGGAATCCCTGTACGTATACGCCGGGATACGAGGTCATTTCGTGCAGTGTTCGCTAAATCAACACAGCTAAGAGACAACCGGGCACGGGCAGCCACGGCTTTCCTCCCTTCACCCGCCGGCGCAGAGCGACCGGGGCACCGATGGAGAACATTGGTCCGACAGGGAAAAATCCCGGGATCAATAATTCAAGCCAAGATGGAGAGCCGTATCGATCTGATGTACTTGCTATTTGTCCGTATCTTGTGCGCACGACCGTTGTGACCCAAGTCCGTGAATTATTTCTGTGATAGAAATCATCGCGATATTCTAAGGGGCCTTTGGTATTGCGGCAAAAGGGACAAGTAGAATTCAAGGTGCACTTAGGAGCTTTCTGTAGATCTAAAGATCACAGCCGGAATATCTGTACGGATAGAAATGGAATGTTTGACTTTGAACTCATTTCGATTCTAGATAGGATCATGTATTCCCGCTGTTCCAGTACATGGTACCTCGATTGGCCATTATTGGAAACAAATATTGATGCGTTCTGTTAGGAACTCTGAAGTTGAAAATGAAGGTACGTCTCTGTCGCGGAAGCTTTCAAACAACCATTAGCTTTGCTCACGTACCGAGACAAAATCTCTGGTGACGCAGGTGGCTGATAGCATCTAGCGGAGATACAAATGACTTTCACCTGGGGTCTTCTGTCACCGTGTGCTATGGGCTGTCATATCAGCAGTAAGCTCACTGCCTTTAGACCAACGCGAAACCGCATTTGTCGGCATTTTGATAGGGATTTGCCGTAAAAAAGTTAAGATTTATCGGATATCCTCTTTATTCCCTGACCTCTATTGAATGTCGAAGCTGACGCAGACACTGTGATAATAATATTGTAGTCTTAAGAATGACGTGTTTTACGTACAAAAACACCCTTCCTAAGCGGAAGCTCAAGGATGTGTTACTGCCCAATTACGGTCTAACCGCACGCGTCTCATCCTACAATTTCATATCATGCTCTTTAAAGTTATAGAAGACAGGTTTCTTTTTGTTGTTTCCAAATTGCATGTGAGGTGAAGTGTCTGTAATTCAATACACTACGCAGCCATACTTTCATTTAGCAATCATAGCACTTTCTAATGAGGTGTTTTTTCTTGTGCTTCTACCATTAGAAAGTACATATAGACGACATGTAACGAAAAGCGCCAGCAAACGGTTTTTGTGAAGCTCATTGAACAGTCCGTTCGCGTGGTTATCACTTCATACATGGTTGATGACGAGCTTATCAGACGATAAGCCACAACTCTGGCATTGGCAGCCGAAAGAGGGCTCCGATAAGCTGACGCAATGGTTATTCATATCGATTCGAGGCTTTCCACTCGAAGTGAATATTTCAACTGGGAAGGCGCCATTTGTCAAACGACAGTACTGTCCATCTCACACAGCGCCTGGGGTCCGGCCATTGCCAGGAACGTCGGACCAATCGATAAGCTTCCCTTCTGGCTTACTTCAGCAAAAAGACTTGGGGACAGGATTATCAATCTTTAGAACGCCTGCTTGTATAATTAATGTTTAAAGGCGTTAATCTCGCTAACTGGTCGATATGTTATTGATACATGTAAGGATCACAAATAGTACAAAATGGATCTAGCCATAATGATCTACTTAGTACGTCGCGAATGTAAGAGCGAAGTATCGGAGTTGGTATGTGCAAATATGGCGATAGCATGTCGAAGACGCAGTTATTTTTTCATTGGTGTCTTTATTTGGTTGTGTTCGGCCCTCCCCTTGCTGTTTGGATATTGTAGCGGCTTCCGTAAGGCTTTGCACTGCGTTCGTATCCCGCAGCAGAGAGGCTGAGGAGAGCGCTCAGCGGCGGCCGGAGAAAAGTGGCGATGCGTCTGCTGGCAACGTCCTTAGTGCTGAAAGGCTGCTGTTAGTTTGTGTACGGATGACGACTAAAAAAATGCCTATCATTTTCCCTTCGGAAGCACGGGGCACCAAGATTCGCCGCCCCGAATTTCAGAGTACCCATTTACTCCACGGTTTACCGTCGGTCTATTAAAGTTGACGTATAGCGCATGTGTCTGTCAAAACGACACGGAATTCGGGGTGCGAAGTGCGCACTAGAAAGTCGTTCACGCCTGCCCGGGGAATAAAGATTACATTAGCCTCCCATTTGCAGGTTAAGAGTTTCAGCAGCCCTGACTGACTCCCTCTCTTAGAGGCAATTCGCCGTGAATGTCATCCAACGCCATGTCCAAGGTGAGATATTCCTTCAGAGAGCTGCGTGTGATTTTACATCTGACCTGCGCGCAGTTGCCGCGGCCTGAAGTTAGTTGCGGCAACAGCGGCCGTCATTGTGGCCGGAGACGGATCGATAGCTACTGTACTGTGTGACCATGACTTTCGATACACTATTAGATGGCGGTCTTCTAAATGACCGTTATGACCACCTGAGCGCATTGATTTTCTCTCCTACATGTCATTCGTTCACACACTAGGAACTCTTTAAGCGACATAAACGCTGGAGGTCCGTTTGTACTCCGCTGCAAACAGCCCCATTGTCCCCATGTCATCATTTTATGCTTACCACTACACACACAGAAGAGAGTCCTTTGCATACAACAGATGTATTTGTACTTGCGAAAGCCTCCTCCCTTGAACTCAGCAAGAACGGCCACTGCCGAAGAGTATATAAACTTTCAAGGTTAAGTTAAGGAAAGGTTGGAAAGCTTGTCTGTAGCGGTGTACAAATGCATACCATTTGATGAAGTTCACTTTGTCCCCATTGCCCGAACACATCAAGTGGAATGCAAACTCACCGGCTCAAAACGGCTTTACTCGGTAGAATCCGGACATTACATTCTATAAAAGGGAACAATCTACTATCTATGATCAGACTTTTGGCTCTTTATTGCCGTCTCTTCGCCCATTCTTAGGAAAACTTATCCCATGAAATTTCCCTCACATACTTTCCTCCAAAATCCCACTTTTACAGCAATCGATTGAAGACTTTTGTTTGAGCACGCGGGATCAAAGCGCAAACAAATGGACTGAGCAAATGTACTCTTCGCTGATGGAATTGTTCCTACAACTACTGAACAGTCCTAACCTCAATCGCCTTCTGATGGCGTCTCAATCGAAACGGCACCGCGCGTTTAGCCGAGGTGCACCGTAAAACGCTCGATAAGTCCCTCTCACAACGGAGTCATTCCGCTGATGGACTATTTTCTCCCACGTCCATGGATGGAGATGTTTGACGATGACGAATCCCTCTATTTTCTCTCACGGCCACAGCGCCACATCCCGCACAAAGAGCCCATCCTGTAGCTGTTATTAGGTAGAGTTACGGTGGAAGAACTAACCTTGGTACTTCCAGTGGAACTGAGAACATTGCAATAGCTTTGACATGTAATACATTTTCCTTTATGTGCCCAGTAACGATAGTGGCACTTTCTATTCTACACTTTGACCGTGAAATGCCATCTACAATTCACAAGTCAGCTTTAAAAACTCATTTCTTCAAACAGATTTTAACTTAAGCTGCGAGAAGCTAGATGTAATCCCTTGAGATGATATTCATACAGAGTTGATATATCGTAGTGCTGTGCATTCCTACAACTCTGGGACATGATCATTACGTTCCTGGTATAAAACACACACAGCCTTAATGGCCACGAGATTATAAAGAACATCAGTGTTAACCCGGAGTTGGCAACTGCCTTGGAGTTCAGCCGTAAAGCCCATTGTCGTAATGCCCCTGCAACAACATTATCGTAAACATTAATGGCGTGGGAGTCTCCAAGGTGTATCAATGGTTCTGAGCTATAAAGATAGTGTCCGTGGCCGAGAACTGTTAGAAATAACAAATGACTATTTTGGTATTAAGCGATTTTATTGATTTCGCCTTCGCAAGTTGATATCGTTTATTGATATTTAAAATAGTCCCAAAGTACAATTACGATGCATCCTATCTAGTACCTTCCTATGCCTTGCTTTACTAATCAATGTACCTGTCCAAACGGCTAATGAAAAATCTTTCAAAATCATGTCAGCATATTGTAATTAAATAGTACGATTGTGTACTTTTTGTATTATTTGTTTGTCTTGACTCATCCACTTCTAAGGCAAAACGCATTGACAATGAGTCTTGACGTCTACCGTCAGATTGCTCTGTGAAAAATCATTTCATATAGTCGAGGAACTTTCAATGGACCTCACGACATTCAAAGTGGAAACACTTAGGCTTGATAGTTGTCGTGACCCTATCAGTCAAAAGAACGAATGTACGGCGGCGAGTCCTAACCCTGTTTGTGCACTCCTGCTGCAAACACTGAATGTCTATAACCTCCCCGGAGTATCCTCTACGTATCCCCCCAACCAAGGCACTTTATGGACGACCCTGTGCTAAAAAGATTTGAAGGTTTTATCTCTTGGGTCGGACGGTAAAATTGCGCCTGCCACAGTGAAGCCTTTTATCGGCACACAACAGTAGGAAGCCATTCCCTAAGTGCCCATTCATCTTAAAGACTAAAAGTCATTCGTCTTTCCCCTGAGATTATTTCTCGCGTCAACGTGTCTGAAGAAAGTTTGAAATTAGTTCAACTAAATCCAGTTGGCGCATCGTGGTTGATACGTTGCACTGCATCCATCAGTTTTCATTTGCCAGTTTTGGCGTTGTCATTCGGGCTTATACAATTTCAATGTATTGGTACAGTTTCTGTGATAACAACATCGTGCGCTTATTGTTCTATTGTCGTATAGTGAAAAAGAAGGATTAACATGTATCTATCTCAGACTTTGTGTCAAGATTTGATATCATTGTGATGCAAAGTGTGGAAGACGTGTGGTTGAGACTACTTTAACTCCTCCCGTGGCTGAGGATGCGTGGTAAACTTCATCCTCGGCTGCAGAAACCATTCACAAGATTTATCGCTTTCGTCGCAGCCTCGACAAGGGGGGATCTGATCATTACCAAAGATGTACGATAAGCTCCAGGAAAGGCCAGCAGGCTCAAAGGCTTTTGACGTGAAAAATTAAGGATTAGAATCTGCCGAACCGCTGATGCAGCGAGGCAAAGCGCATATCTCTGATACGGCTTTAATGTTTCCCTGAAGACTGTGGGCGGGTTAGAGCTGTAAGGTAGGGTTTTATGCAAGTTGGAATTTCATGAAGACCAAGCTAGCTGATTTCGGCGTGTTTAGTTGCAGTATCATTCTTCTTTTACCCCATCAAAACGCACTACTCAAAAATTATTCAAGCTCCGTGGGATAAGCTTCTTAAAAGATCCAAACCTGCTGCAACGGTTGGCATCCACACGTAGAAAATTGTTTCGTTTCCCTGAAAGCTTATGTAGCATTGAGCTAATGGATTTTTCCTGCTAATGATATTTACATGGAATATCTAATAAAACGTGAAACCTCATAGAACCATAGTAATCAACTTATTATGGTATGATATCTACTTCATTTAGCTAATTACAATTTGAAACCTTAGTACCGTAGACAGTGTAAAGACATTTGGGCTAATGTAATACCATAAATCAACTTTACGGTACATCTAATGTAGCTTTATCCATCATTAGGTTTGCTGATATCAACAATGAGTATTGATAGATGTCTAGTCAAAAAATGAATTCATCATTTGCCTGGGCATCGTTTTCTGACATCCCATGCAGCAAGATGCGATAGAAATGACGATAAAAGTCGATGCATGGCTGCACCATAAAGCACGGATAGCTGCCCGTTTTGTCATGTTAGATCAGGTTTTGCGAGGTCTCATGATAGGTTTTGTTTATGATTCATGTAGAGGATGATTGTGGAGCATAAAGCGTCTAGTTTAAAATCGATATTAGGGTTATGGTTATCATATTTCCCTGACGTAGGTAATATTGGTTCCCTCGGTGAAATCATGAAATATCAAATCAAGGCACGAGAAACAGATAAAGGAAAGACTGACGAAAAAGCGTTCGGCGGAAGCGAGTCAGTTTTGAAGATAAAAAAAATCTTTACAATCATATCTCTTCTTTGTTGGAAACAGAATACGATCAGATTATCCTGCTGACGTCACGGGTCATTCTATAAGCTGATTGGTCGATGATAAAAACAGTCAGCATTGGCGCCACCACCATCAGCTGCTACTGTACGACAACTGCTTACTCACCGAGGGTCCAATGATAACACCCTACTCTCCCTAGCTCACAGAGAACAACGTCCAAGGCCCAGGGCGACCCCTTTCGATCTCCCATTGGTAAATAGAGCCGTCCAGCATACATTCTCATCATTATAATCAGATCACTTAATCATTGCTTTTTATGCTTCCCGTGACTAAATCTTAGCATGGATCTAGCCCAAAATCCAAACAGACTTTTAGTCAAGGCCACCCTATAGACAAGAACATTAGCCGATATCGTTGTGGGGTGCCTTCTCCGGAAACCAATCAACGCCAGAGGAAATGTACATAACCCCCCTGACCTCCAGGCAGCCATTCTACGGCCGAGTCACCCAGAAACACGTACAGGCCAGACCATGTGGGCTTCGTATCATTGACTGTTCCACTTTCCACCCATTGATTTGAAAGTCACACGTCTATTGTTTTTCTCGGGCACTTACGACTGTTGGTATATTTGATTTCATCGCTGTCAGCGTTGTTCTATTTCACGGACAATGGAAAAACGAACAGGGTCACCGATAGAAAATGGTAACAACAAATTATTGTCAGTGTTTTAACGACATAAATACTGCAGTACTATATCATCTTCTTTGTATGAAAAAGATCTTAACTTGCAAGAGAAAGGTTTGAACCTTAGGTCTCCTCCACTGTGGCGTACTTTTCATTACTCTATGAGAGACCTATCGACCTTATCCCGCAGTATCATTCTGTAATCCGCCTTCCCGGGAATGAAGTCATATTGATTTGCCTACCAGAGGCCACATTTCAACGCACGGCACAATGTATTAAAGTTCGATTGTGCTGCTTGTTGATAGACAAATTATACTCCACATTCACATCATAACTGCTTTGTACATATTTCATAAAGGTTTCTGAACTTTTTGCTGCATTAGCAGAAAAGTTTCGAGATAGACGTAGTTCAATCGGCAAAGCTACATCACCGGAATTGATTGGTGTCAACAAGATACCAACCTAGCAATTTGTTCGAATACCTCATCCTCCATGTTTCGTAATTACGTGTTTCCATATGTGGAGAAATGACAAATTGAGAAGCAGTAAGCGCGGTCTCCAATTTGTGCAAATTGTTATCCAGAGTCACAGGGCAGTGCACCGCGATTCAACCCGCTCAGTGGCTGCGATGTATCTGAGAATTATGGCTATATTGGGAACATGAGCCGTACGAGGGTTTCCGGCTAATGTATATAGTAATTATTATCAGTCATTTGCCAGAATTAGTCGTACAGAACGGTAGTCACCTAACCGTTAATGTACTTCATGCAAGTCTTCAACGGTACCGTGGGGAAACATTTAGCGTCAAGTCTTGCACAAACTTATGAGGACGTCATATGTGAAAATTAAGTCCCAGTTACAACACCCAGTCTGATCAGAGCTACAGAACAACTAAGGGATACATCAAGGGAAGTAAACCTGGTTACCCGTCTTGTTGCAGTAAACGCGCCTTGATTCTAAGGATCGTGTTGCCTCTCTGCTACTCTTCCTTCCATTAGCCTGTCGGATCATAAAGACTTAAACCGTATCCCCGTAAAATTGAGGTCTGAGGTCAGAACCTAAACAGTCCCATTCTTGTTTTTGTAAGAACTGGGGAGCGGCTGATTTATAAGTGTAATTTCAGAGTGCAGTTTTGCCATGGCCTTTGGTGACCCAGATATGTCTCTCTTGTCCGAAGGCCATTAAGGGCAGATAATTTGTTACCGGATTTCCTTTTAATTAGGTGTATACAATCAAGTCCTGATGTCAACCAGATATCGATGAGGGATCATTGAAGCCCTTTGGTCAATAGGTCCTTCTGATTAGCTGCTTCTGATTGGGCAAACCGATAAATTGGTTTGTTGTTTCTCTAGTATGCCGCAGGACCCCATTCCACTAGACGGCGATCGCACTGCGACCTAAATCAGATTTGTGTAACGTTGGACGTCATAATTGGACTATCATGCAAAATGTCAAAGTATGACTGAAAAGACAACAAAGTACACAAAGCGTAAAACATTCGTTCTTATATCTATGAAATTCACTGAGCGCTCTGCCAAATCACTCGGTCGCAGCGAGGTCGCCGTCGTAGTGAAATTGGGTTGTTAGAAACAAGAGAACGACAATAAGAGTAGTTACCGTGGAACACAACCAATTACTTTTGAAGAATTGAACAAAGAGGAGTCAAGGGTCCCTGATGAAGTGCCTGTTATACAGCAGAGGTCAGCCCATGCATTTACCAACGTTTTGGTCATTTGTTACAATCAACTTTCCCGTTTCATACAAGTGAAGAGCGTGCCTGCAAGGAATGCAATAAATATTTATCTGATACCGGTTGAATGCGATACATAATAGATGGATACATTTATTCTCATTAGAAATAGATGCTTTCCTCAGTACTAATACGTTTTCGAATTTTCCAATATAGTGTGCATTGTGCCTAGTACAATTCGGTGGATTTTTCAAAACTTCCTATCCGTCTCTTGTCCAACATATTCTTTCTAGCAGCTACTTTTGTTCCTTTGATGTAAATTCTGTTTAGTTATGTCTTTTGTACGCACAATGTGTACGCTAGACACAAATGTTCCCTAGTGGAACAGCCCCTTGATTCAAATGACTGCTTGTTAGGGAAACACAGAAAGAAATTACTGCAATAATTCATAAAATGACCTTTATGAGCTATCAAAATTAAATTGGCGCTATACCCACATGAAATTCACAATAATGGCGTTATAAACATGACAGATGATTGAATAACTCATCTCACGTTGGGCGATTCAATTATTCTATAGGACCAACATGCAATTTTATCGATCCAGCAGTGCATACCAGTATATGGATAGCCCACGTAAAATCGTCGTTACAAATTAACGTGCACTGGAACATTGAGTAGTGTAACCAGTGAGGGCTGGTATTACGACGCTTTGATAACAATATCCTTATCAATGAACTATTTCGTGAGTCCATTAGACGTCGGCTTAGCCCACAAGACAATTCGTTCCTCCAAAGGATCAACCGTACCAATTCTATCATTCACAACCATTCCGCCGTATCGACCAGGTAATGGTAGCAATATACTGAGCTTGTAATTATACGCCAGCTACTCTAAAGTCGACCGTGTATTGATTTCCTGTACTGGCATCAGAGTTGAATACAAAACATGTGGAGAAATTACGTATCAAAACGCGAACCATTATTTGTCAATGCTACTACATTAGCGGTAATAGACTAGCTATATATGCATATAAATGTGCAGGAGGCAATATCATCAAGACTAGGACGGGAAAATATATGCATTGGGTTGAAGATTCGTTGAATACAACTGAATGACATGCAATTAAAAAATGCAAATGTAGCCCGAAACTTCGTTCTTGAAAATGTATTTCTTCATGTTCTTTTATGGTTTCATCCATTATGTTACTTGTGAATCATTTCTCCAAAACCTAACAAAAATGCAAACCCAAGGAAATGGTATTAAGATTTGTCAAACATAAAATGCCAACTACAGGAGTTCCCTTTGATACCAAATTTTGGCACTGTAAAATAAGTGTAAACATTTGATAACTACTCGCTTCACATCTGCCCTTTTCTCGTTGTTTGAACTGGCTGACTTTGATTTGTCTAAAAAATGTTGATATACGCTATAATCTATTCTTTACCTACTCGTAGACGGCACATTAGTGATTTGTAGTTCTATTGTGTCCTCAAACGGCAGCGCTGATCACAAATGGGTTTCTGCGAAACTGGTGGCATCAATTTTCCTTCCAGCTTATGAAAGAAGCTCAATAAAGCTGACGCTTTTCTCTGAGTGACAAAAAGCGTGCTTTGAAGACTCCTTTATTGCTAATAAAGCCATAATGCTGCTTTATACCCGCTGGTGGCTATATGTTTCTACATGTGTGGGGTGGATTACCCAAGAAGGAGGAAATCATTTCTCAAACTTTCACGATAGAAGAGAGGTCGAAAATCGCAAGCTCTTCGATGCTGCCTATCATTTGGCTAGTTTCTCCGAAACAAACCACAACCAAGTCAGTTTAGCAGCAAAGGTCAATCGTGTACACTTTAAACAGTTTTGATTTTGTTGAGTTGACAGAATAATGTAATCCAATCTTTATCATTCAACCACAATGAAAAAACTTGCTAACTTAATACTTTTGTTAAGGCTTCATATCGTCATGGATGCGTGTAAAGTTAATTGTCTTAATCACTCTCCAAACTCTAAGTGTCATGTGAAGCGTGTTGCAATTCTGTAAGTGTATTTCAATTATCACGTTCATATCTGTCTTGCTGTTACCCTCAGTTACAATTACCATGCATTGAAATTAATTTTTGCATTGACTGCATATAGAATAATCGCCCTAAGCCGTGTGTCATGCCTCTTTGTTAGTAGTAATCAAAGCGTATATGACATAATTTGTCAAAGCCAGGTACGTTATTATTGATGAGGATGACGCTTTTTAATTTCACGATGGGGTGTACGCCCGCTGGCTACGCTTTTTTTTTTACTCATCAGTCATGCGGCATGCTCCTGTGTATGGGCTCCACCGGTACTCAATGTCGCGTGGTGGAAGAAATACTTCTAGCCGAGGCAATTTGATAGAAAACTTGATTAAACTGAAGGAGAATAAGTGCAGAGGCAATAGCAATAGCAATGATGTAGTGGCCGTGATAAAGTTACCCTGGGTAATACGGTTATAAAGTGACCAATGATGGCGGGAAAGAGCACAGGTCAACTGATGGAGATAGAATATTAGTTTTGGGACTGGGCGACTCTGGTACAGACGTCACTGGAATCTACTTATCGGGCATCGACCTTTCAGATGCTGTCGTCTGATCAGGCCAAGAAATTGACTTCGTGTTTCTTGACGTTCAGATCTTAATTTCGGATAAGTGAAAAAGTGATTTCGATTCAGTTTTAGCTCACTGAAGAGCCACTCATCACCTGGTTGTGGCAGACAGACTCGACGGCATACAGTTTCATCGTATCGGCTCTTTCGATGAGCGCAATGAACAGTGGACCACGGCTTGACGTCCCGTCCAAAGGACTGGAACCCTGTCTAATGATGTACGAGTGACAGCAGCAGAAATTCAAACCAAACCAGAGGCAGCGACACTAACCGCTGGCCTACGCACGCTGCGTCCGATGACTATCAGATGACAACATCAGCCATCATCCACTGCACATCAGCTTACAGACTCCCACAGAACGTCCCATGACACATAGTTAGTTCTCTTCTCACATCCCCACATGCTGGGAGAGACGATCATTTCCTCGGTCCCTGGAGTACACCTGTCAAGGCGACGCTTTGTTCCTGCTCTTGGCGTCATCATGTTCCTAAACCACCTACATGTATTCATCTGAATCTCGTTTTCTTGGCGCCACGATGTCACGATTGTAAGGTACGACTTTCACATGCCATAACTCATGACAGACGTGGGAGGATACAACGCCTTTCGGCTGGACTGCAACATACAAAGATGATTTGGAAATCTAACAATCCATGACTCAAACAAAGAAAACCCCATAAGTCTCATTTCCGCTGCATTGTCTCAGTATGAATACCTGTCTGAGTACCTGTCCTCCCTCTACTGATTGGATTATTTCAGGTCCAGACAATCAGTTGCCTGTGCAGATGATAAGATCCCCATGTTCTGTAATTACACCTGCATCTGCGTCATCTTTACTGTATAAACCAAGGACACGTAACTCTGGGGGCAATGTCAAGGCAACAAAACTAACTTGCCTGCCTGTTCAGCTGTCTCAAACAGTTTATAACGCGTGAATACCTATTCACGAACTAAAACAGAAGAATGCAATGTCTTGTGATGTTACGAAATTAAGGGGTTTACCTCGTCCAACACTTGCTGGTCACTTACAAAGTAGTATTTATGATTCGAGTGGCCTGTAACCCTTAAATCCAATTACTTTCGCTAGTTTTCACGTTCCCTTTCTGTACCAATGAGTCATTTTCTGTTGGTCTCTCATTAGAGCGTGTTCCGTCTGTCCTGGGTCGAGTACAGAGTCTTTGATCTCTCGCCGCAGTGGTGTTTCCTTTCAGAAAGTCTTCAGACCTTTATCGATCACCGAAGCTCATACATGCAAGGAAAGCAGATATGATGACAAGACTTAGCAGCCGACCAAACATTCTCCAGCACCAGTAGAGATCTGCTTAGAGTTTACACTTCTCCTAAGTATTGCAATTTCTTATAGCTGTGTGTAAGCTTTTTTTCCACACAAAGTTTGCGGTTAAAATACAGTTTTTGGTCTCAGCATATAGATATTTATAGAACAGAGCAACGAGGACTGTATGCTGCACACTCAAGAAAAGGACACAGCTATCAGTATTGGTGCTTTCTGTAGTGAACGATGGGACATTTTGTGGCTGAATAAGTGGCTGAACTTGTAGCACAGAATCGATGTCTGTCCATCAGTTACGACTGAACTTTGAAAGTTTTAAGGTCTAACGTAGACGGCTTACATCGAGGGTTTTAAGTTATCTAAGTGAGTCGTGTGCCATGGCTCACAGAAATGCTGACTCGGGTATGTAAACGATCTAGTGAAGCTCAAGAGCGTCTATTATTAATGTTTTATGAAGTGTTTCGGGATAATTGCATACATGGATGTCTGCCACAGCGTTCTCTGGGGGATTGATTTAGATTTTCCCTGTGCAACCGCGCAGCTTTAACAACCCCATGAGTGACGTAGCGGCGCCTCGGCTCGGGGAATGCATCTGTTGTGGATGTCAGCCGAGCTTTATCGCGAGCTCAATTAATGACTCTTCCATTATGCCAATGGGAAGTTGGCCATGCATGTGTCTAATTATCAACCAGCTGCCAAGGTCTTTTGTGACATCATAAAGGTTCATGCCGCCTTGCAGCTAATGCAGTGAGATAAGCCTTTATCATTGAAGGCCATGATAGACCGAGACGTGATAAACCAGTTCTTTGTGAAGGTACCTGGCAATCAACGCATGAGAAAAGTTTTCAAGTCTCCTGTACTTCTAATGGTTTACACACCATTATCGACTGGATCCAGCAGCTTCTACGAGAATGGCACCTCATCGACGCAAACTTTAAGGTGATAAGAACATGATAGAAGAGCTTGAATCATATTCCAAACCAGAAGCTGGCATGTTTCCAGTATCCCGCAAGGGTTTGTGGATCTCTGAAGTACATTAAGATCGTAGTACCCAAGGTTATGATGCATCTGGGGAAAGTCTACATCAATGCAGCCATCCGCCCCCCTCCCCCTGAGACGACGGATGCCGTGGCGAGAATTGCAAAGTACAAGCAGGCCAACCCACTAGAGTCTTAAGATAACACAAAGAAGGGAGATCAGCCGTAATGTCTAAAATGCCTTGTAGCCGGGATTATCAGATACGCAGCCTGAAGCAACGATAACAAAAATTGCCGTCGTAATCTTTTGTAAGCCGCGGCAATCCATAATATACCGTGCGTCATCAACTTGTAAATTTTGCAACTTGTGAGCAGCTTTAAGCAGAGCCTGGGCTGCTTGGCTATTAATGGATGTGTGGTGGGCAATAGATTACACAGGGGGTCCCATAAGTACAATCTCACGGGTCAATGCAGCTGCGTTGGTAGTTTTATTTTTAGAGAAATGTTATCGTCATCTGAAAAGCAGAGTGGAAGTTGCTGACGCCAAGCCTGACTCACTCTACGCACAATGCCCTACGAGAAGGCGTCGGCTGTATTTTTCCACTGAAGATGTAACGTAGCCGCACTGAGGTTGGTGCGGAAGGTACGACGAGCCTTTAGGGCGCTAACCCGACAAACATGCGGCGAAGCCGTGACTTATCTCACGCGTATTGAGGCCAACTCTACTGACTTGAGGGACTTGCTTTTACTCAGTGATAGATTGTGGCTGGCATACATCCAGAGACACCTCTTCCGCCGCCCTCTGGTCTGAATCAAAATGTGCTTACGCCAAAATCCTAGTCAGCACGAAGCTGTTAATTAAATGTGATTTATTTGTTAGCATTCCAAATAAAACTAGCTAAAGTAGGTCAACTGAAATTGTCCTACTTTACTCCTAAATCCGAGCTCGCAATGTAAAGCCACGGCATTTCTATTGTTGAATATTCCATACGTAATAACTCCTCATTAATGTGAATGCATGGTTCAAACCTTGTTGGATAGCTGCCCGGCTTACTGCCTTTGTCCAATTGTATAAATTGGCCACAAGGAACACGGGAACACAAACTTGTATCAACAAAATCTCATCATTATCTGTGAAGAAAAGTGTATTATATAGTACTCGGCCGTCGGAAGTTCTTTACTGTGCTTACATGTAGTTATGCAATTTTAGCCTTTTCAAACATCGTTATTGATATTTGAGTTCAAATGTCCTTAAATTGTTCGCAAGACAGTTATAGAATGTAATGAGCAAAAATTGCAGAGTCTGAATGTATAAGAGAGAGATGACTGCTGAGTTGTATCGGAGTGGGTTTTACCATGCTGTTTTATAGCGTAGGTGTTCTGCGGATATCTTTATTAGAGTCCTGATGATAAAGTGGAACGACCGTCTTGATTTGGCTTCCTAAGGGTGCTGTAATCTCTCCATGGAGTATATCGCCACAGATGGTTGATAGATTTGACTTTATTACGTGAATCCCTGCAGCGAGTTGCTATAAGTCAAGGAGATGTAACCTTGGCTGTCTAATCAACGATTACATGTGCATATGTCAGCTATGTCATCTTTATCAAATCAGATTCTCTCTAATGGTTTATTTTTAATACGTTTATTTCCGGGGAGGATTGTGTCGTGGGTTTGCCCTTTATAGATACAGTACACCGTCACTGATCAAGAAGAATCGCATTACGTCATCATTTGCTACATCACTCTTGGCTTTACACGTCAATGTTTTCCAGTTGCTCATTCGTGTATCTATTCAATCATTTATCCAGTTGAATTTTCATTCATACATTCATCGTTGCTTGTTTGTGTTGTATGTTTTACACTACAGACTTGTCACGCTCTGTGACTGTGTTGCTTTGTGAAACCGTTTCTATGTCCGAGGTAAGGTTTAAATTGTCAAATTATGCCTACTCTCCCAATGAGTTGGCACGAGTCGTAAAAGACAGTAGTTTGAAATAAACTACAAAGAGTTTGAAATCAGATACCCGCAGCACGCTGTCACTCATCCATGTTCAGATTCAATCCTTTTCAGCGCTAGTGTCATGGCTGATGCGTTTCATAGTCCCCAGACGCACAACCCGGACGCCACCTGAACCATTACGTCCACATAATGTGTCTCCTAACGTTCAACGGCGGAACTTTAAATCTCCCAAGTGTGAAGTGAAGAACATTTACGTCCTTAAAAAATCTTATCGTGATGTAAATCTTAATCGGTAGTTTGGCATTTAGGAGTCGCTATGGGACTTGAGTACATTTACACGGTGGATGTTTTTAAAGGTTCCGTTTACCCAGAGGCGGTCAGATGCACCTGTCTGACTCTAACGACATTTAACCATTAAGACAAAGTCTTATGGGTACACATGGCGTACAAAGACACCAACAAAAAGTTTTCACGACTTTGCTCACTTCACCCAGGTGCAAATTGGTACCTCAGTACCTGGCTTCGGCTGGGGAGGTAAAAGAAGGTGGAAGTAGAGGGATGGCCTCAGCCTTCCAATATGATACAATGGCGTTCTAGCTTCTTGTCGAGTTCTCGTATCCGAGTTCCCATCTAGAATTGTGATACATCTTTTATTTACCACCCGTAACAAAATCGGTAAACTTTTCTTTAAACAAAGCTTACCTATAGATAGTACATAGGGCTAAGCCAGGTGATTCCTCAAGACAATGAGATAGCATCTAGGGAAGCGGATTTGCATGCGGCAGCAGGGCAGGATTAGGGTATCAGGGTCTCTTAGGAAAAGCACTTGTCTGTTTCTAACTCTTACGACATTCACCAAAGCATGCATTCTGACATCCCTATGATTTTCAACCGTTTTCCTTGTATGCTATGCTTGTCTAGTAGATTTGAGTCCAGTTGCTGCATATGTATCTCTTTGCAGAATGTTTCGGTACGCAGTCAAGGCATAGTCAGCAAACATCGATAAAGATAACCAAATGAAAGAAACGAATGTTAAACATAGCCTTCAAAAAATGTTTGCTCCATGTTATATCCCTAGACCCAAGGTTCTCTCATCAGAACACTGCGCTCAACTGGATCAACTGCCCTACCATCTCTGGAAGAGAATTACTACCCGGGGCTTGTTGATTATACTACCAGGGACAATGGAAATACTTTAACATGCACCGCGATCTAAAGGTTTGTGTGTCGAAGATTAGACAAGCCGGAGCTGTTACCATCACTAGAAGAAGTCATGCAATATTCAATGTTTTCACGAGCTTTCATCAATTCAGACATCTGTTCAACATTGTCTTGGGGGTTACCTCTAAGTGCGTTGCGATCACTTCTCTGTGGAAAGCTGTTCATATTAATAGCCTGATTAGCCGTGCGCCAATTCTCCCAGTTTCCGACGTGCAGAGCAGAGATTACAGCAGCGCCTTTCAATGTTCAAACATGTGTTATTCATGTATTAAAAAACAGAAGGTGGGCAGGATTAATCTCTCTATTCTGAGACTACAGCTGCAAGAATGAAACTTTGAAACTTCTCAGCGTGAGTTCAGCTAGGGACAGTGTTAAAATGCGCATCCATTCATGACTATTACATTGTGAGCAAATTCAGCAGCGATGCAGAAATCGATCGCTTGGGCAATCTATTTCATCTAATTTATCATCTGAATCCTTTTTGATACTCGGCTTAGCTCACTAAGGCACGCTCGGAAAGCGTCGACCATACCCCATGGGCTGTATAAAGGATACCTACCATTCCCTTTACAACCTTGTTTGGCCTTTTCTTTAACGTGCCAAGTGCATGACTGAACACGGACTAGCTCTTAACAGCCCTTCTGTGAGTTGTAATAAGCGGACATCTCACGTTCGGTCGTTACAAAGTACCATATAGAATCACGCTATTGGCACATCAGGAATACACGGGGTGTAACCTACTAAATCATTAAATCCCTTCTTCCCAACCTAAGAGAGATTGATTTTCATTTCGAAATACTTTGTAACATTGTTACTTGAGATATAACTCCAATAGACATAAAACTTGAAGCGTTACTTTTGTTAGCATAAGCTGGTAATCGTCTTATCGACCGACGGTTGTTATCCCAAGCCAAGCCAATCGTAAACTTATCATATCATCAAAATATTTCTTTCCTGTGTCCCAAATTTCCTAGCCTCCTTTGTAGACCTTCTAGGGACGCCTGAGTTTATTTTTGAGGGTACTGCTGATTTGTGTTTGTGGTTTTCTAAGAGGCGCGTAAACGACATCCCCCGGCATAAGAGAACCAGACCCAATCAAGAATCAGCGCTCCCCCCGAAAGATAATCGCCTGCGCTCTTAAGGCCTGCAAAAGAGGCCACAGACTTCTCACTGTGTCCCCTAATACTGGGAGCATCAAAAATCACTTCCAATGCGCACCTGATTCTATTGTCATTCAATTTCGATCATCATCATCTTAGATCGTTGAACTCCAGGGGTCCTACAAATTGCCAGCTTATCGGGAATCTGTGTCACTTGGAATTCAAAGCACAAACCAGGTGTTCTTGTTAGCTTCGGGAAATCTATATTTATATCGGGGGCTTTCATCCTTCTTAAGAGATCCATATATCAGTCATTACTCTTATGTTTCAACTAGGAATTCGTTTTTGAGGGGCTATGAGAATGTTTCATATTGTATAGATACGTTATGATTGGGTTATGGTCGTAAGATAATGACGTCAAAATTGATAAGTTTCTTTCAGTTCTGTTCAAAATTTGGAAATAATGGAAGATTATATTGATTTTAGATTATGCAAGGTCGTGACCTTTTTATGGCTGTTGAGCAAATCAAAATGGATAGCAAGCAAGAGAAACATTGATTGGATTTAACCTGTTTTCTTTACCTTATAGGTTTTCCTGACAACTAATTAATCATTTTATTAAAGAGCACAACAGTTTTACATACTTATTGTACAATACAAATTGATTATACGCATGTTGTGGAATTGAATTACAAATCAGGCTGTTTCAACTGCTCTTGGAATAGCCACATTGTTCTAGACGTCAGTTTGTATCTTATTTCATATCTTGAGTGAATGGAGGCGATGAAGAGGGCAGCCGTGCATAAGATCGTAAAACACCTGGACTTCACATGGCGAAGACTGGCAAGGCAAAGAAAAGACTGGAGTAAGTCAAGGGAGGGGTTCCTCGTTAGGAGTGAAAATACTCTGACATGATGATGATTTATTTATCTCCTAAAAACTTTCAGAAGTCGTTCGTTAAAAAGGAGAGGTCGTCTTTCGTAAACCAGTTCTAAATACTCATGAGTTGATGAATTGAGGATTCTAAAACGGTTTGTAATTTCCTACACACAGAGTTGATCACAATGACTTAATCTCGGTCCGAGAACTTCAGGGATGATGAGTTAATCTCAAACCGCAGACTCCGGGGATCCTCACCAATACACCAGGAGACTACAAGTCTCGCAGCTACTCCGTTCCTCATTGTATGTCTCCTTCATCTTGAGCCGTAAATCTTATTAAAATCTTTCACAAAACTTCGCAATTGATTTTCTTTTCACCTAAGCTAGCAAGGTCGGACACATCTGAAACGATCAAGGCTTTTTGGGAATTATGAAGGATTGCCTGGCTCCAACTGCAATTTCACCTTTAACTGCTTGTGTGCATTTTCCTCAGGAAGATATTAGTGTTCGCCCATGTTTGCAATGGCTTTGTCGATTGTTGCGTGCATCAGAGTGAAAATGTTTCCAAAAAATCAATCACAACCTAGTACGTGTATTATATGCGGTTGGCAACTTGCCGTAACATCAATGACTCTACTGTTCATTGGTAATTAGAGAAAAATAAGTTCGTACCGTCGCCTGGAAAATTACTGCCCCGTTGTAACATAAGTGTCCAGTTTTTGTACTAAACCAAATGTGTATGTAGAAGTTGGCACTCAGGCGAAGCCAAGGCCACACGTACTAACATAAAAGGTGGCCCCACATTTTACGCCGCCAATTATTGCACATCTGGAAAGGTTCCACCTCACCAACCACTGGACGTTAAACTATAGGGCCCCTCTGCCTTGTTATAAAGTTCCAAACAAATGACCAGGCTCTTTTACGAGTTACCAGCTGCGCGAGAACTGTGGGGTCACCCAACCTGACAATCCGTGGCTCGCAGCCAAACTGTCCGTGCCAAATCGTCAGGATTTGCCTCGGCACGGATGTGTCTCGGGAGAAAATTGAATCAGGAGGGAGCTAACAGAAAAGAAGAGGATTTCATTTGATCCAATCATCACAACTTGCGGCTCAAGTGCAGCGGGATTGTTGGCATTGCCCATCATTGTTGTTGAAAAAGAGAGGATTGGCCTTGGTAGTTTGAGTGTATTTCTCTACTGATTGTGTGAAACCGTAACAGCTTGGATGGCTGCCCTAGTACGTACAGATCAGCGTCAAGCATAGTTTAGGGAACAATACGGGTATTCTGTTGCACAAGAGAACATACTGTGTGCTGTATGATCGCTATAATCACTTTCAGAACATATAAAAACAAAAACACATTGCTCTCTGGCTATCTAATAAAAAGACAAGACAAATTGTAAGATTTTTACAAAACTGTTTTGTCAAGTCTGACGGATATGTGAACTTTGTTTTCCAGCATGAGGATATTGTGATAAAATAAAGAGACCCAGGGTGACCACGCAATCTTACGTGTAAAGGACACAATTTACCGATCTGTTGCGCTTGGTATGAGGATCAGCTGTATGACCGACACCCCCATAATGTATGGATTAAAGCAGGCGGAGCGACACACCTTCAGGGGGCTGCGAGACGTTGAAAGCCGTATCCCCTGAGTCGCTGTTGTTGATTGGCCCAGTCTCGGCGTCTCTGTATCCCAACTCATTAATCGATTTTTGTAGGCGCGTAAATTGGCCTGTTAATTCCCTCATTTTGCCCAGGTCTCTATGGACAAGGAGGATGTTTGCTTTAAATGATGTTTGTACCAAAAGCTTTAAAAAGACCTTATTTTTTCCAAATCCACCCCAAAGTAAACTTCTGATTTCTCCCATTGGACTCAACTTCGTAAGTGAATCGCTTTGGAACCGTCCATATGTGTGCGCGGTTGACTTGAGGTTATCCACTACAATTATCAATTATTTCAAGTACTAACTTTGAGTCGGGGGGAATGTCCAGCGGGCAAGTTATATCAACATGGTATTTATCAAGAAGAACATAACTTGTCCTTTTTACTCATACCGGCATGTTTTAAGGTTTTGGTATCTTTCCTCCCTTAGCATGTTACTTTCTTGTTGTTTTGTGCCCTTTCTTTTCTTTTGTCGTATATGTGCAATCAATCAAAGCAAAGCAATGGTCATGTAATTTGTTTTCAAATTACGGTACTTTGAAAAAGTAGGTCATCGAAAATCTATAAAAAGTGACTTGAAAGCCACTGAAGTTTGAAGGGCGCTGGGAGCGCGACTTCTGATGCGCGGTCTCGCCCATGTTTGATTACACTGGTGACATCCATGGTGCTGAAATAACCATCCTTGTTCTCTACTTTAATCTCATCCCGCCGCCAACTCGTGTGTCATCGGGGAGGCGACGAGACGGGGCGTGAAATTGTACATCCGGGTATCAATTGGCCTGAGCAGTTATTTCACGGGCCAGGGAACAGCCTTGGCAGCCCCCTCGCCTTTATATCAGCGGCGTTCCACATATTTAAACGGAAAAATGACGGTGAGTCAAAAAAGTCAAACGGTGAGAAAGCGATCAAATCTATCAGCACAATAACTGTGATTTCAAAAGCGCCTCAGATTATTCTTAAACGCGCAAATTTCTACTCCAGTAAAACTCCGTTAGCATTGGAAATAAAAGGAATGTTATTTTGTGCCCGCAAAGGATGCTATCTTGCCTGTATGTCGCCATGCGTCGTATTCACAACTCCTTTCGTCTCAAGAAAATCCCATGAAAGACGACATGTCACCAACGCCAATGTTTCACATCTTTTACTTCACAACATGGCTGGCGGAACTTTGGTGAAGATTGGAGACTAAGTCTTTTCTGGTATTTTCCTCTCGGTCTATCGCAATTAGGTATCTCAAGCCAAGACCATTAGTGGTAAAAGAAATGGGGCAGGGGGATTTTCTCAAGCACTTAGTTGGTGGGACTCAGATCCATATGGGATACCCACATGGACGCCAGAACGACTCTATGATTGCTTCTGGGACTTTGGGTCGGTTGATTAGAGACAGAATTAGCCATTTTCTCGGCAATCACGGTTTTTGAGGAACATTACGACAAGCCACCACTAGCCTGATGTTCTTTAATGATCACTTTTACTGTGCGAGTTCTCAGTTTTCCAGCCCGTAACTGGACCATTTGTAGAGTTTAACGAGTAATTTTGTCATTGAGTGGGTGAACTTTGGAACATTTAAACCTTTCCGATGATAGTACATTTCTTTTCTTTACTTCATGCACATGCAGCAACTATGACAATCGGAGGAAATGTAAACTTTCACCGTACTGCAAACTCTTTTCTTCACAGATAATTCGATTCCCATCCCTTCTGCTGTTACCCAAGCCATGGCCGTTCATTAATCACACAAGGGTAAATCTTTATAAAAAGACACTCATTCATCAATGACAATGTTAGGGATCGGGAGATTGTTTTGACCAAGCATGTAATAACAACGTTATTGAATGGGCAGATCGTGTCCTATCTGTGACACCGCCGGCGTTACATGAGACGATGTGATGTATAGCCCTCCGGTGTAATTGGGAAGATACTGGACGTAAAAGCGATGTTGTGAGCAGAGGAGTGCGTCATACATGGCATTGCAAATCCCGGTCGAATTCCGTGAATAGCCGAATCACCGGCCAGCTGTGGAAACGGTTAACGGTACGAATCCATCATTCCAGAATGGTTCGTTAGGTCAAGGTCATTGTGGGGGTTTGGGTTATATTTCACAGGTATTAAATCAAACAGGGTTTATGTTTTGGAGGTTTAAACACGGAGGCGAGAAAACTAAAGAAAGCTTGTATTGTACGACTACGAGCGTTTTTTCATACCTTTACTGCTATATGATTTAACGTACAGAATATAGTGATACTTACTAGTAGATTGATTGTTATGCCTTACAAGCAATGATAATCTACACTCTATCAACGGTTAAACATTTGTATCAATACCTCAAAAAGCTTTTATATTGTCACCCTGCTCAATGGGCATCGGTTTGCAAGAGCCTGTTTTCCAACAAATAAGAAGGAATGGCATAGAGGGAATTATTTGATAATGTTAGACTTGCGCAGAGGAAATGAAACTTTACTTGGTGATATTTAGGTGAGTGTAGAACTTTACAAAAACATATTTTATAAAGAAATATGACTGTAATATCTCTAGTGACGTTGTAACATATGAGACCTTCTTGAACAATATCATATCGTTTTATCACGAGAAAAAGTTATTGAATTTTAGCTATAAACGACGGCACTTAACTTTACGATCGGGTATTAGAATAAGTCACGCATTCATCATTTTACGGTGAACTTTATGAAATGGGAACCGTTATTCACGGGTGGGCAATTTGCCACCAGAACGCATAAGTTTCTTTCACTCTCCTAGGATAAAGACTTTTAGAGGACATCTTAAAGGATATCTTAGATGCTCACCATGATACGCGATATGTGAAAATAAAGCAAGAGTTGAAGCATGGTGCTTTTTCAAGTAGCTAGTAGCAGTTAGCCCAATGCGGCTTCGCCACGGCTCGAGGTTTTCAGCCAAGCACACTGGGTCACCCCAAATCTTCTCGGTAAATGCAATTAAGTTCCTTTACGTGCAGAGATTTGTTGTTCCTACCTGAGGCTAACGCCTCACGCTCATCAAACTATGAGACCGCCGGTTTCATTGGGCTTAAAGCCCCGGTTATACCCCCATTCCACTAGGGCGGCGACGTCGCTGCGACGGAGCGATTTGACAAAGTGCTCAACGAAATTCATAGATAGAAAACGAATATTATTACGCTTTGTGTGTTTTGTTGCTTTTTAAACATGCATTTACCTTTTGCATGATATTCCAATTATAAAGTATAGGATAGCGCAAATTCAATTCAGATCGCAGTGAGACCGCAGTGCAATCGCCGTCTAGTGGAATGGGGGCCTTACACATAGCCTAACATGGCCTCCCAGCCTTCCCCCAACTATAGTTGGGAGTGTTCGGGAGCTAGGTCGGCTGGTGTCGGCTGCGCCAGCCGAATGTTTTGAAATTTTTTCAAAACACATTTGGCTGTAGACTGGAGGTCTGGGGTGGGTTGGCTGGTGCTTGGCTTATGGTTGGGAGTACGTCGGTAGTGGCCAGGGTGTGTTTGGGAGTCAAATTTGACTTTTAATCTAAAACTGGTTAGACTTCTCCCGACCAACCTTGGCTGGCTGCAGCTGCACTGGTGGTCGGCAGCGGGAGCCATGTTCGGCTATTTGTAACCGGGGCTTTACTTTCCCAATACATGCACGTATCGTTTGAAGGCCGGCTGTGTTATGAGAAGGACGCCCGCCTGGACAAGTTCACCGCTACCCACCACCGGTATCCCCCTCCACTTACCATCGGTCACGGCCTTTACACGGCACTGATTACACCCGGATCGAACCCGACGCCAGAAAATTGGGAGCAGGCACCATTTTCCCAGGATATCGTTTCGCCATTAAAGTCTGATTAGCGAGGTGCAGAGGTCTCTAGTCTTAATGTATTACAACTATGATGTGGTCTGACTTTCCGCGGAGTTTGGCTTGACTCCAGCGTTCAGCCACAGTCTATTGTAAAACCAACAGTGACTCGTATTATAGAGTGATCGAGTTTTGTGTCAAATATTGCTCAGCGTCTCACCAGGCAAATACAATTTGTGTCAGCTAGCATGGCAGAGCTATCCTTCAGCCACTGTAACATCTGAGACTAACGTTGTTTCTTCATCTAACAGTTGACGTTTAGATCATATTAGATATATATACTATACATTTCTTAATCAGAAAAGAGATCGCAAACTTTTGTAATAATGATACATTTTCGACGGATTTCTTATGAAAGTAGATATTGTCATTAAATAAAATCAAGCAAATGCGTTCAACTTTCATTTCGATTATGACGCAAATGTAGCTTTGCCATTAGAAGGTTATAAAAAAAATGCGATGACAACAAAGTTGATGAAAGTTTGGCAGAACGCTACTCGGCGATCTGACGTGCCCGTGAAAAGATAGGTATCAAAGCACTCTTGTGTGGAGGAATATTGCCGACCACGTAGACGCCAAGGTTATTGGTTCTTTTGAACACGCGTTGACAATAACGTAAAATAAAACGAAGAGACCGTAGCTAGCTTCAAACGTGGCGCGGTCGATGCGGAACGATCTTCGTGGTACTGAGTTGAAGAGGTGAAAAAAAAAACAGACATCAGTGGAAAGACTGAGTGAACCGTACCCTTCGGTACAGGTGTAATTTAGCGGGAAATCGTCTGAGGGAGACGCAAAGCAGTTATTCATCAGTTCAGAGAATTCTTCTCTCTTCCATCGCTGTTCTCATCATGGGGAAAATTGAAAATCGAAGAGAAAACATCGTCGAGTAGAGTGAGGAAAAGATGAGAAGCACAGAGATGGGCTCTTCTAGAGGCGTTAGAAGTCAAGTTCAAACGTAATGGGTCCCAGAAGGCATCTGGTCCATTAGATTGTGGGGGAATATTTATAGCGCCATGCATCCCTAATGGAGCAGAGAGTGGGTTTGTAACATCAGTTGAACGTAATTCCGAACACGCTTTCCGTCAGGCGTCCCGATAACGGATGGACGTTCTACGGTGCACAAGGACTCTGGTCTTCCTGTTTTTGGGTTCAAGTATCAAACACTCTTGATGCATTCGCCACTGTAAAGAAACCCAAGGACATCATGTGTACGGTTGAAATGAAATAACGGGCTTTACAAAGATTTAGAAGTCATTTGCTCGGAAGTGTACAAGGATCTCTTCTCCCGAAAGGAAAAGCGACAGTAGTAAGCCGGGCCCATTTTGAGCAAAGCTTAGTCATCATTAGACTAAGGGCTTTTAGAGCATAACTTAGCGAGTGTTTAGTCGTACATCTCACACATAAAGTGGTTTGAAACTCTTTTCAATTTGTTGGTCTTGCAGAAGACGTCTTCTCTCTGACTTGCTTTGTAGCTATTAGAGAATAGATTTCAATCCGTGCGCCCTCTATTATTTCACGAAAACGCAGACTGTAGACGTGCATTGCCTATTGGCGTCACGACCACTCTGTGATCCCAGACTTGTAACAGTTGGAAGTTAGTAAAGTTTTATCTAAGGTCGCAATAAGTACGCCCTCTATTACTTTATGACAACATGGTGTGTAGATTGCGGTGCCATTTGGCGTGCCGCCCGCCCGCTGAATGTGTCTGGAATCACTGCTGCGTGAAAATTGAAGGAGCGGTGCTTACTCCGGGAGCAGGTGGCAAAAATAAAAGGGAGAGTAACTTCCGACAGGCGATCCATTCACGAACCGTGTTTCATTTATATTGCTCGGCATGGCTCGTGTTATTAGCTGCATCAGTCTTCCGTCCTTGAGAAAGTTCTTCCCGGATAGATGTGATCTTGACAACTTTGTTGACGGTGCGTTGTGTGATGAAAATAGCAGCATATCATATGACCATTAAATCATTCATTTCAAAACGTCATGGTAGAGACTATACTTTTCAAATAGCAAAACGTATTGAAAATATTGCTTTGAGATGTCAAGAAAACATTAGAAGAGAAACTGTGGTACGTGTGAGTTTTATACTAACGGACGCATTGTATGTTGGGATCTTCTGCACTGCTATTCAAGCCAGTCCGTACCATTCTCTTCTACGTGACGAGAAAACGTAAACGTTTTATCAGCAGACAACATACAAATTCCCTGCTCCCCACACACTTTAATTCCACACACACTGGGACAACCTCGCTCTGTTTGCTCTCAAGTTGCATCTATTCAAGCAGCTGTCTTCAACATTGAACATGACAACCTGTACAATAGGGCGTCGCCCATCACTATGGTGACGATGACGTCAGAGCAGAGTTAAGAGCACCGAGAGGATGCGTCGACACTTCTCAGAAGTCAGAGTACGCCGAAGCAGAAACGCACCTGGCAGGATGGTGACCCCACGACGACCCAAACATCGCCATCCTCAAAGCCTTTTTCATGGAAGTGAAGCTATCTTGGATTTGCCAAGAGTGATCTGGTGACACGTAACGTCTCCTCCAGCAGATATGTGGGGCTTACAGAGGCGCAAACATGACACCACAACGTCCTACTGTAGCTCCAGGCTGCATGATGTAACACCTAGGTCCCATCAGGTGGTACTCGTGACGCATTTCCTCCCTGACATATGTCTACTATCGATCGTTCCAGCCTTTATTTACGTGGATCTGAAACCTTTAGAGTGCGTTTTGTACTTTACAGTTTCCAATATAACGACATGTCGGCACTACTTTTGATGAATAGTTGACCAACTCTTTCCGCACATACTTGGCGGTGAGGCTCCAATGAAATGCTACATTTTGAAGTCAGGTCCTAACACAGAATTCTTCACGCTTTGAGAAAGGACTTAATGCCCCTTATCTTCCGCAAGGCTTCACATTCCCCTGCGTATCACAGCGCTATATATTATAATGTTATCTGTGACTTAAAATAACCTCACTGAGATAAACGTGTGATTGAAAGGCGGTGGAGAGAGGGAGATAACGCAAGAGGGAGAGTGAAATTATTAAGATCCGTAAAGGATTTCTCTTGTGAGGCTTTCTTTGTCTGAATGAGTTATGCATGTGTCGACATTCTCTAATCCCATTCTAATATTGGTGATAAGGCCTAAGCTGTTCAACTAGGGCGCTCGAATACTTCTGAAAGGACCCCCCCCTCCCCCATCCTTCTCTGTCCACTTCTTACCTGTAATAGCATGTTAGGCCCCACAGTTTCATGCACTTAGCTCGGAAAAGACGTTACATCTTTATATCCGGGCCCATTTGCAGACTTCCGCCGATGCTGTGTTGTAAGCTCCAGGGAAGTGGTTACCACGCATGGCTGGATTGGATAGTAAATGTGATTGATTAACCTTGTATATCAGCGGTGCACAGAGCCGGGACAGGGGGCCGCGGGACCGGACCGGGACCGCGGGACCGTATCGGGACCGTGGGACCGTACCGGTACCAAACGTACCGCACTGTGAACCGACCCGGGTCCGTGGGAAGGTACCGGGACCTTCCCACGGTACACCGAGCTGGGACCGTACCGGGACCTACCCTCGGTGCACCGAGCCGGGACCGTACTGAGACCTCCCCTCGGTGCACCGAGCCGGGACCGTATACGTACCGGGACCTACCCTCGGTGCACCGAGCCGGGACCGTACCGAGACCTCCCCTCGGTGCACCGAGCCGGGACCGTACCGGGACCTCCCCTCGGTTCACCGAGCCGGGACCGTACCGAGACCTCCCCTCGGTGCACCGAGCCGGGACCGTACCGGGACCTCCCCTCGGTGCACCGAGCCGGGGCCGTACCGGGACCTCCCCTCGGTGCACCGAGCCGGGACCGTACCGGGACCTCCCCTCGGTGCACCGAGCCGGGACCGTACCGGGCCCTCCCCTCGGTTCACCGAGCCGGGACCATGCGGGGACCTCCCAGCGGTGCACCTGCACTTTTATCCATATCACGTAGCCGGTATAACCGCCCTTCGGCGCAACACACCAGCGGCTTCGCAGGCACGCGGTGCGACAGCAGATGGTTATATTACTCTGAACAACCTGTCACACCTAACCTTTGCACATCTGACTGTAAGCGTTGTTTAAAAGCTATCTGGTGGCGATGCTCCTACAATTCTTGGTGGAAACAAGTCACATTCTAAATAGTTCTTGGAGAAAACGAGCCGGGACAGAGGACCGTGGGACTCCCCCCATGGTCGAGTGTATAGAAAAGTTGTATCTATCACAGCGAACCCAAGTGAGCGTCAGTTATGACTCGGCATGCTTTCAATCTCAATCGCCCGGGAAAGAAAATACGAGATGTCAAGAAACCGTGACCCCGTAAAGCTACATCATCGCTGTAACAACTTCATGGGCATGACCAGAATTTAGAACAACTCCTTAAAATTGCATAAAAGTTTATACGCAGTCTGCCATGAACCGATGTTTATGACGACTCGATGAGTAGGTTCATGTTGTAGGAAGTCACGGAAGGTAAAGGTGTATGCGTAAACATGGTGTGAAGACCTTACGGTTATTACCTTCGCGAATGAGGTTATGTTTCAGCAGTTCATTGGTGTTGTTTCAGGGCATGGTCAGGTAACTTGATACGCCAATGTCGTAGATGGCGATTCTTTGTTGTACAAAAATGTATTAAACACTGAAAATATCATAGTCATTGTGACCACTACTGTCACGTCGTTTGAACAAGCGTAGCTTACAGCAAATTCATACGAGACTGACCTTGACGATCTCATCGTTTCTTTCTTTGCAGTAGATTCAAAGGTGCAAAAGCTCTCAGACAAATCAAATATTACGAGCCTAAAGATGACATCTAAAGTCTGAACTGGATGCAGTCAGAAAAGCTGATATACTACAAAACGTCGCAGGAGTACTTGACGGGATTTCCACATGGTAATGCTTACAAAGCAGCAGCACACTCGTGTGAGACAGGCACGTTTAACAAAAGGCCGGTAAAGCCGACTTTGAACCATATTGATTCGATGTTGCCCGATGTCTTTCCCTTTAAACTGTAGCTGAGCTATAATCTTTGTCAACTTCAAGAATGTTTGGGTCTGCTCGAGACGTATAGGAAATCAATATAACAGACTATGTGTCCTGCAGCTCTAAACGCACCCTTCTTCCGACAACGGATAGAGATGAATACAAACTACTCAGTAGTTTCCTAGGGGGAGCTGTTCAGCCTGGTGTGTAGAGTATAGAAGAGGATGTCGGTCCTCTAGGATTGATTAGCTCGGTTTCCTTGCCATTGATCATCGATGGAAACCGTGACCTTCACTCACAGCTGTCCGCTGACAATAATGCTTGTTCAACTAGAACGTGAGATGTCTGTAAATCACCGGCCGTAACTGCGCCCCCCTGGGAACGATCTTCGGCCGATGCAAGACGCTACAAACGTGACCATACTTCCGGATCCGGTCAATTGAGACTATGTGCAGAATGAAGAATGCGGGGATGTCCAAACTGGCGCCATGTCAGACCGTTTGCAGGAAAGAAAAGTACGAGCATAATTTGTCTATATTTCGTCACACACACTTTAATTTTTAGTTCCCGCAAAAGAAGCCTGACCGGGAACCGGTTAGAAAATGTGACCCTAGCATTAAGGACGTTTGTTTCTGTGCTAACTCCTGCTTGAATTTGTAGTATTAGTAAAAGAGTCATATATCTAGCCAGTCTTCGTATGTTCATGGTATTAGAATGCCAACACCGAAAAAGGCAATGATTTGCATTGACTATCGTTGTTTGTATATCTATTCGTTCTCGTTTAACCAATGGATCAACAGTATAAATCTTTTGACGCTCACTTGCTTTTGCAAAAACAATTTAAACCCCCCAAAAAATAATTTGAACTGCATAGTTACACAACATTAGGTTACCTAACACATAGTTACATAACAGTTATCATAATGGTTAAACAACACAACCAATAAAGACACTGGAAATATCCCAAACTACCACCAGGAACAATCGACACATTTGTACTAGATTTAAGCCTATTTTAGGCAATGACAAGTGCGCGTATCGGTAACCTATAGACATGTTTTGTTCGATACACCGTCCCATTGCCGCGGTCAATATCACATTCGTTTGAAGCAGAAGAGATGAAATCGAAAAGCGCTTACGCTGTGGAGCTATGAGAGTCTTAATTAAATCTGACGTTGCCTTTGTGTTGATGGTGGTGGGTTGGGCCGGCTGGTAGCTTACCGCACGCCTGGTGTGTGTGTGATAAGGCGTGTGTGCAACAGCAGAAAAACAACCCAGACAGATAAATGAAAACAGCACAACTCTCTCCCTGGAATCTCAAAGGAGCCAGCCATTAGTCGGTGAAAACTTCAGATCCTTGCATCCATGGAATGGAAAAAATACCGGAGGAACATTAGTTTGCGCAGCTCTGGAATGCCATTTACCCGGCCCCATTCTAGCACATTCGTGTGCACCTCGTGGATTTTCTTCAAATGTTATCGACACATTTGCATGTTTTACCATTTACAAGAATTAAACTTCTAGCTCTGAAAGAAGCGGACATCGCAAGCATTGTTCGTAGGACTTTTGGATGGAACTCATAGCGCTGTAGATAAGACACCAGGGTATTTCTGGCGATTCTAAAGGCATGAAAGAAGTATTCAGAAGAATCATCAGATGATTCTAAGAAACCAAAGTTAAGGGGCACAAGACATGCGCTCTTCATCAAAAAGTTCCTTGTCGGGCCTGAATGGTCTGGTACATCATGGCGTGATGCCAGGTTGCGCAGCTGCACGGTCATCGATTATGGACTTCACAATGTACCCTTCTCTACATACATCATACACGCCACAATACCCCTGCAGTAAACGCACAATAAACGGAACAAAAACTCCACAGTTACAGCGCCTTAACAGTCCATGAACGACTGGCAATCACTGGACCTGGAAAATTGACCCGTCAGACTAAGACACAGCACTCTCCCAAGGACACTTAATTTGGCAGTCTTGATTTCATTGGCTGGCCTTGAAGTTTAAAATGGCATGACGAGTCGGTTTACACAACCAGAGGCAATAGAAGTTATATTGTGGATCGAAACTGCTTCTCGTTTTGTCTGTCCGACGTATTGAGTTGGCAAGTAACAAAGTCGGAAAGTTGAGCGGCTATACTTGTTTCTTTTCCGACCTTTAGATTGTGTAATTTAGACCTTTTTGATTGCTTTCAGAAAGTGGTGTACTGAATATTTTATTTCGTGAAACTTATCCGACCGTTTCCTTTACTGGTTGAAGCATTCTACATCGTATTTAGCCATAATTTCTTGTTTTATTCAAATGTACTATTTGAGTATTATGCAAGAAGCACATTGATTATATAAAGCCTTCTTCTCAAAACATTTTGTGTTATTTCTAAACTCTACTTTGCTAAACTGGCACGGTTTCGAATTTACTCTTATCGACGTGTCTTAATCGTTTTCGTATTTTCTATCAGTACAGCTTACGGGATCAGACAAGTTTTTGTGCGCTGTGACGTCGTCGTTATCACTCCCCATGCTTGCAGATACCACGGGGAACTGCAATTGTTACAGATAGTTGCCCTTTCCACGTCTTTATCAATTTACAACATACAGGAGTATTTCTGGGAGTCCTTCCGTCAAGTGTAGCTAATGCTGCAAGTAATCAAGATTAAGTAGAAGGTTGGGGAAAGTCTTTGATCAATACCTACATGACAAATGGTCCGGTCAGAGACGATTATGAACAATGCGGGTTGGGCTGTTCTATTAGGACATTTAGGGAGAGACAGAACACGCAACGTTTGGACTCGAAATGGTTGCTCCAGAAAGAACATCATTTGCAAATTAGCAGTTCGTACAAGCAAAGAAAGAGGATAAAAGTATGGACTTTTTGGATCGGTAAACATTCAAGAACGGTACTTCTGTTCGTGCTGTTGTCTTTATTGTCGTCTCCCAGATGGAGGTTGCTGTGCGCGAAGTAATTTTTCTCTAATGGGAGTAATAACCTTCCTTAATTGCCGAACACGTGATTGATCGATTGTTCTGACCGATTCCCAAAACAGTCTGGCGACGATCGATTACCCCAGGTCTTGAGCAGAAGGTGCGTTTTGCTGACGCAGAACATTGCCCCTTGTAAAAGAATCTAAGCTATATTTAGCTACAGCTCCCCCAAATTACTCATTATGTACGTTAGCGTATTAAGCACAATGATTAGATAGGTAGCTAGTCTTCCGTACCAATACACCCGTATTCAGATATCGATGAATTCTTAATTGGGAACTCGGACAGATGTTTTCAAGCATCACGATCTTTTATACTTAGTACTTTTTTTTTACTTTTATTGACTAGAAAAAGTGGTGTTCTTGAGAATTAGACTTTCATTATTTTGGAGTGAATATCGAACTTATTTGACATGTAACTTTTAAAGGCAATTGTATCGAACCAACGATATTCAAGTGCTTGTAGTAATGAACACGTACGTTTTGGTATCATATCTTTTCATCTATGTAATCCCTCAGTAAGGATATCCAATTTATTTCTTGTCAACACTGGTTAGTGTTATCTGGTATAAATGTCCACTGGGAGTCAGACTCCGCTATTGTTACTACAATTGGAGAAATTTGATCGCAAATCCGTAGCTCGGCATTCGGCCCAACACAACGCCACCAAGGCCAAGAATATCCCCTTATTGATGACGTACTATGATTTAATAGTCATCTCCAGTCTGAGGCTATTAGATATGAATCACTTTGCCGTCGATTCATATCTGAGTCCATAGGAGGCACTTTACAGTATATTCTATGTAGATATGAGCGTAGCCTCAGTATACAGTCTTACTGTGATGTGAAGTTGGACTTCAACATTTTTGACATTTGTTAAAATTTCCCATCACATAGACCACAAAGTTTCATCACATATCGATTTTGAAAGTGTAAACGCGCACAACAAGGAGAATATGCCTGAAGTAATCACAGCCTACTCTCTAGTATATATCTTTCGTGATTCCATCGTAAACTCCCTAATCGTTTCGCTGAACTTGCTTTTTTTTCTCAAAAGTATATTGGTGTTATCCAATAGGATCAAAACGCGCTATTGAGAAAGCATTCATACTAATACACCTGATGTCTTCCGTACGTCTTTTGGTAGACTTTTGTCATCATCATCTTATCATCATCATTAAAGACATTTGAAATCACGGATAAAGCTGACATTTTCTTTTTGTCTAGAGGGCTACTCATAACATTAGTACAGATAAAGACCTGAATGTATCCCTTGATAACGGCATTACATAGAGCGCATCAGCCGATGGAGCCACATTGCCATAACGGGTTAGCTTAGCATTCATATCTTTCTCAGGTTCTCGGATTTATTTCAGGTTCGCAACAAAAGTAAAGTCAATTTAACTACTGTCTACTGATTAGGGAGTTTACGATGGAATCACGAAAGATATATACTAGAGAGTAGGCTGTGATTACTTCAGGCATATATCCACAACAGGGAAGCCTTCAATAGATGGGAAAGCAAAGAATGCCGTTATTGACTGTAGGGTCGATAGATGTGGAACTGGCTGGGGAGGGTCGATGTAATTACACAGCTGTTGTGGATCAGTGTTTGCTGATGTTCAGCCATCCAGTTACCCCCCCCCCCCCCCATGAGTAGTAAAATATAGTTGGGATAAGTAGTATGAAAGTGGCGGCGCAGTCACTTGGTGAGCAAGATCTGTGAAATAGAGCTGTTCATGACTTCTCTCCTGAAATCTAAAAAGTCCGTTTGTGAAGACACATACTTTAGCACTTTCTCAGTACTATATGTCTCTCATCCGGATCCATCGTAAGTCGAATCAACATCGGAAAATCGAATTAAAAAATTCAGAGCACCAGTGTTCTGCCTTGTACTGTGAGACTGTTGGTGCCTTCTCTTGTATGACCTCTCGCTTCAAGATTGCCTTATATCTGGTAGGAATGGACTTGATTGTGATGACGCTGATCTGTGATCGATCATTTAACTATCAGCGTGCATGGTTCGTTATATTTCAACAGTTTCAAAACTTTGAACAAAACTTTCTAAGATAAAGTGGCTTTCATCTATTTTGTAAGTCATTTGAATGAAAGAGGACAGAATATTGAATGAAATATGACAGATTAAAAGTGGTTATATGACCAACATAGCAAGGAGAGTAAGTTCCATGTATCAAATAATAGAACAGCTCTCTCCGGGTCCACTTTATTCCTTGTTCCGTTGTTACGCATGGCAGAATGCAATGGCATTTACGAAAGCTAAATGTGCGATGAAAAAACGGAATGGTACTATTCTATCACATCATTATTATCTTTTTTAAAGAGTATGAGGGTCTCGTAATTGAAATAAGATGAAAAGGTAACTAAAACTGTACCTCGTTCCAAAATTTTCATTGCCTACGCTGAATTACGTGAAGCACATACCGAGAAATTAGACCCATTCCCGGCCCTCAGGGAGGAGTTAAGACACGCCATAAGAACACGGGAGTGTGAAATGAGCCCTCCGCACCATCCGGGTGGGGCTTTATTGTTTAATCAAAGGAAGTAGGGCGTGAGGAGGGGTTGATCACGCCAATTTTCCTTCCAATGAAGTGTAAATAATCGGTTTTATTTCTGTGCTTTGGTCCGTCCATCACACATACGCGCTGCTTAGTGAGAAATCACAGCTCGTCAACATGAAGGTCAGGGAGTTTAGTCATGATTAGTAAATCAATATTCTCTTCCACAAAACTTCCTTTGAACTTTTTCTTTCAATTATTGACGTCTTACGTGTGATCAGTATGTGTGATGAATAAATGATGTGGGTGGTCAGGTGGAAGAAAGTTTCATACTAGCTTTGAAGATCGCAGCAGAGTTATCTGGTGTTGTTGATAAGGCACAACGTACAACCCTAGAGGGTTTGAGTTGATAAATTTGCATCAGGCTGGGTTGCTTCAAAACTATCTGAAGTCTTTGTTAGAATACAGAAAGTTCTAATCCTACTTGCACGCTTGCTTGTCAATAGCCGCATGTTACTGCTTTCTCCTGTTCGTCAGTTCCAGGACGTGTCTTAAGTCATTGTCCTCGACTACGTATTTTCCCTGTAATTCAGTTTTACAGGTCCTGAATATCCAATAAGGGGTTTGGTGTGACTTTTCTGTTCAAAGGGAAGGTGTTTTATTTTCGAAAAAACTTAGTGTGTACCAGAGACAGTATATTCCGTAATAGCAACCTATTCTGTGAAGTGACAAATTAGCTTGTCGCTTCGCATAATTGGAGACCTCTCGAATACAATCACCCACCATTCCTCGTACTCCTAGGAGACACTTTCCCATCGCTGCGTGTGATCACGGGGACAGGTGTGTCCCAGCTCACGGCGGGAAGCTTCCCGCCCATTGCGCATCTTATTACATCTTCCATCACTCAGGGTTCGGTAACTTGTCTCTCCTGTGGTCATGGAAGTACAATTAAAACTTTGTCAGTGTTGGTGTTTTATTTGCTCAAGTTGAGCGGTCTTTTAATTCAATATACACTTACGGCATACTACATATTACAGATGTCATTGTTCACGACTTGCACATCTCGTTGGTCGTATCTTGCAATTGTAAGAATGTTTCAGATAGCATTCCTTTTATCCAATCATGAAGGGATTATTTCCGTATACTGTGCGATTTGTAACAACAAACCTATCAAAAGGAATCTAAATTGCCTCTTCCTGCTGGCTCGCAACTGTTGTCGATAGTACATGGCAGTGGCGCCTGAAATCCCTCCTCAAAACCTTGCTTCCTCTGAAGCTGCGCTCCGCCTGTCATTCCTCGCCCGAGATGTCGCACCACTGGTGACATATCTACGGTGCATCTGGGCCGGCAGAGGACATTGGTAAGTTTTATGAGCAATCTCAGCAGCCGCGTTTATCACATCAGCGACACCCGGGTCCACGCCTGGCAGTGATGGAACGCCACCAGTCACAGAAGCCATGGGAGATTCGATACGCCCGGGATTGATCATATTAAATTATAGATCACAGGCCAGCGGAAAGATCGCCTGGAAATTACGGAGGAAAGAATCATAGGACGTGTGACATTTGAAAAATGTGGCTAGATAATGTTTTGATGATACCATACATCAAGACCGCCGTTTCGCGATGTGGCTCTAAGCTCTTGTCCTAATGGGGTTTGGAACATATAGTGGTGTATCTGGAATCACCCGGTGGTGTGGTATGTCTCCAGTTCTGTAATGCCCGGAGCGATGGCCGTGGTATATCATACTTATGCTGGAGTCTACGACTTTCAGAACGTACTTTAAAGACGTCATCTAGTGTAAAGTACACATACACGTACAAAGCAAACATTGTGTTGTCAGTTACACCGTGACAGTATAGAAGCTAAAATGGAGGAACATCATCACTATTGAAGAGAGGTGGTAGAGGCACGTCCATTGTCAAATGGCATTTACAGATTGAGGAGAGAACTGTGAAATATAGACAGTCTGACACTAATAGCACAACGTTAAGATAGTAGCTGCCATGTACTCAGACCGTATCATAAGTCATGGTCGACTCGTTCCTGTCTGTAAGAAAGGAAAACTTATCGGTTATCATCATGAAGCACTATAGCAGTCTGGCTAACAGAGTCAACCCAAACAGGTAACGGGAAAATGCATGGCTTCACTGACCATGATATATGGCAGTGCGCTCAACCCTTTCTTTCTCCCGACCGTTAAACTTGACATCTTGACATAAAGTGGGGTGCACGCGGCGTGGAATTTTTAATTGGGTCTCTGGCGAAAACACATTTGGAGATGCAGTAACCGCGCCAGGACGTCTTGATGAATGGCAGCCTTCTCATTGCGTTATTCGGTACGTTGCGAGAGTGTAAGCCAATTTCACACATAGTTGCCCTCTTAAGATAAATCATTGAATGTAGTACCCGCTATAAGATGACCTTGAACAAGAACATGTGTAGTCCAGAGTATGTAAAAGTTTGTACCGAAGCAGACGCTTGCGGTTGTTCTTCAGTGGGGATAAAGAATTCCAGACAAGACCTGGACCCGGAGTCGCAATGTCTTTCCAAAGCTATAAAGTTTGCTTAGTTCTAAGTTATCTTTTGTACAATTGTACTAATTCAGACAAGAAAGACAGCGAATGGCATTCGAATGGCATGACGTACCTACTATTTCCTAATGTTGGAGTTCCGTGATACGTTCAATAAGGCTTCCTTCCTCCCCCACATATTACACAGAACTCTGTAGCAAGTTTGGAGCAACAGGTCGATTTTACTATACTTTCAGACGTCCTTCATTTTTCAACCTGGAATTCTCTAATAGTTTTCTCCTCTGGCGTGACGACGGTTGAAAAGGTTTAACTGTCATATCTCCGCGTGGCGACAGTTTGGCGTGATTGTGATTTGTATCATCTTCCTGACGCTATGCTGATTCCGGCGGTCTTGGTGCGGTAACCAGACAGTAACGCGAGCTACAGCACCCCACAAGGAATACACTCAAATGTCAGAACCAACATAAGATAGATTAATTACCTGCGGTGTGTTACTCGGAAGGGACACATACAAGGTTACAGATATTCTGAACGTAGTCATTTATTACGACTCTGATCAGTCTGATGGATTGCTCACAACTTTGTTGGCAGCTCTCCAACTTGAAATTTGATTCCATGTCCCAGCTAACGTACCCCTAACGGGCTATTATGTATACTTTTGCCGATTTTGCAGTCATTGAAAACCTGAGTGCAGTAATCATGATGTAACAGAAATTGTATTACTCCACGAGGAATACCTTTTAATGTCAGAAGATATATCACGCAGAGTCGATTATCTGTGGCGCGTTGCTACACTACTCGAAAGGGACAAAGACAAGGTTATAGACCGTAAGTCTGAGGTTGTAGTTACTTAAAGTCTAGCCACTGTCTGGTGGATAGTTTGATTGTACCCAACTTTACTGGCAGGCGTCCAAGGCAGACTTTGATGTAACGTTAGTTACTAGTGTCACTGGCAAAGTACTCTCAACGGTTGGCTATGTGTACTTACCTACGCAGACTGCAACTGCAACTCAGCCGTCAGTTGACCAGGTTATCATGGCCATGATGTCTTTCTTCATAGTGGTACAAGCGTAGTCATTGGTCGTTAGTGTCAATTGTAGTTGTATTTCTTATTTCGTCCTAGTAGCAAAGTTAACGGTGGCGACTTGTACTGTTGTTGTCTTGCTTCATAGTGATACAATCCTATCCAATGATGTTCTTGGTCCTCAAGAAACTTACCACTGAATATGATTAAGGACCAAAAAGTAAACTTAGTTTTGGTGCTTGATTTCATAAGGCCAGGGAACCTTTACTTTACCACATTTCCAATGAGATTTCAATGGCACAGACGGCCATCTACACTTTTTACGTAATGGATTCTGACAATGTAGAGTCAGTTTAGCACTTACCAGAGCCTAAATCCATTATTTCTATTAGTGGGATGAAAACCCAGGGAGAGAGACATTTGACCCCGTGACACTGCAGATGTCATCCTCTCTTTGATTCACACAACCCTTCCTCTTATCCCCCTGTAACAGAACTCCCCTATGCCTCTCTCTCCACTAGCTCCAGTCTCTGACGACCAAACAGAATTGATGGCCAACCCCAAGAGATATGAAGCGAACATAAGTACCTAAAAGCGTTCCCATCTCCGCTGATGATGTGTTATTGGGGTCACAGGGTAGAAAACACTGTCATTGTTCAAACCTCTCTCCGGTTGTTCTGGCCCAGTGGTTTTTAATGGACTACAATGGTAGGACACAATTTACAATCATATGGTCTCACGGCTCTTTCTTAAGTACATCACGCAGAAGACACATTTAAAGGCGCTTTTATAAGAACTGTGTACTCTAGTGAACCCTGAAGACGCCGCCAAGCTGTTTACTTTCCTTAATGCACTTGCGTTATTGACATGACGTCTAGAAGACGTTTGCAGTGCCCTAGCTCGCCTTAATGTGCCGGTGATTGTTTCCAACTTTGTGCTTCGCTGCACTACTAATTACCTATGGAATGGCAAGTAGGGCCAATAGCAATCAGCGATAAGTGAATTTCGATCCGGGAAAACAAAAAAGGATATGATTACGTTACATAACGTCAGCTTTTGATAGCCTGATGACCAAACTCTTTATGTTCTAATAAACTCTGTCGCGACAAAACGATTGATGCAAGTACGCACACTGTCTGCGATAAGTATAGTTTGTGGGTTGTATGCAATAACAAGTCATATATATATAGGGTCAATGTTTGAAAGGGAATCTGAAGTACTATCTACATGCAAGGCATGTTCATGTATGTGCATCTGATCTTTTTAAAAAAGAACACAGAGCATGACCAAGCTTTTAACTTAAAATGTTTATATTACGGTACAAACTTTGCAGAACATTCATAATCATGTAGAATTCAATTGGTGAAATAAACAAATCAGAGTCGTCTCTAAAGCGATTGAAATATATAGATATATAGCCGGCTGTCCGAACTTTTTATGTTCTACTAAACTCTGTCGCGACAAAACGATGCAAGTACGCATACTGTCTGCGATAAGTATAGTTTGTGGGTTGTATGCAATAACAAGTCATATATATAGGGTCAATGTTTGAAAGGGGATTTGAAGTGGCTATATGCATGCAATGCATGTGAATGTACATGTATGTACATCTGATGTTTAAAGCTTTTATCAAAGAATCCAGAACAGGATTTAGCTTTTAACTTAAAATTATTATGTCATTTGCACGGTATAAAAGTTTTAAAACATTAGTGATCATGTAGAATTCAATTGGTGAAAATATATACATGTGTACATTCAGAGTCTTATCTGAAACGATTAAAATAATGAGATCGTGGTCATAAACTAGGGTTCAAGGCCATGTGGGAATGAAATGAATTCACGTCACGTAACCTTGCACAGTTTTGTGTGATTACCTCTCTGTCAACTTAGAAATCAATACAACATTTCCTGTGAAGCGTCAGCCAATAATAGGATCTCTTACATGACAGGCATAGGTGTTGTAAACATAATGATCATGGCAGGGGCACGCGCGCGCCTTTTATCCAGTTATAGCTGTAATTTCCGTCAGGCTGTTGGACTAGTCATGATCAGTGACAGTGCTTTGTCGTTAACGTGTTGGTTTGATGCGCATGAACCGCAATAAATTCGCCTCTTTCTGTATCAGCTAAACTTGAAACCACCCTACATTCGTTAGCTCGTCCTTCAGTTTGTTTGTTCATTTATTAAGGATTAGACCATGTTGATTTGATTATATGGATGGCATCTGCGCGCGCATCAAATCAACATGGCCTCAAAATTAGTAATACATTAGTAATACTAATCTTACTGGAGTTCTTATACAAAAGTAGTGTAACGTTACATGTGTCACAGTGAGAACGCATACTGTTTGATTGACGTACCCTTCTACAGATTTGTCACGCTAAATTTGACAACGTAGACCGCTTGACGAATCACATGGCTCCCTACAGACACGCGGTAATCCGCCCTGTCCACACACTGCTGTGTTATCGCTATTCGGGGGCCAAATGCCACCATTACAGCACATTATGGGAAGATTAACCTTGATTGAATCCGGGGTGACCGGCGCCAACTGAGCAGGGATATTCGTCTGTCTGTCGGGCGTATGCAGGTGAAATGCTTGAGTCCTTGCTCACCGATAACATGTCCGTGCACAGTTAGGGAATCACTCGTCTTCGGTTTCTATAGTCGTTACCTTATTATGGAGAGGGGTTGGGGCGAGTGTAAACGACATCATCAATATAACTGTAGATGAAACGTGCATGTGTTACATTGTTGTTGTCCACCTTGTCGTAAATAGTGACACAAAGGACAGCAAGTTTCCTTGCTATTTCAGTAGCAGGGTACATCTTTTTATAGGGAGGGTTTGCCAGCACTTCCCCTTTAACGTGCTCAAGGCACCTCCTCAAACACGGGACCTCCTTTTACGTCCATTTCGAAAGATGGATACAGCTAGCTCCAAGTGTGATGCCCTTCCCAGGATTGAACCACGGTCTCCCAGTTAGCAACTACATTGGAACCAGGAGGTCAATTGTGAAGCTGCTACCAGTTGAGCTACAAGGGTATCCCTGCATATATTATATGAGCATGTAATAATGAATGACCGATGTACTTTTGGGTTAAACAATCACTTATCTGTTAAAATAGGGAGTTCAAATTCATATCTATATGGGGCTGATGATTTGGTAATTGAGGTAATGGCAATATGTTCCGTTGTAGATGACATACGGAAATATGTTGTAGAATACAGCAGCTCTGAGGGCAACATTACAAATGAACTTATGAAATATCTATGCATACCTAATCATATCGATGACGGGGTATTCAATTAGACAATAGACTGTTATAACAGACTGTTAAATCTCATGTCTCTACCTATAATTGTATTGGCTGGTTTACTGTCTTTACCCATGATTAGCTTAATTAAGGGGATGTTGTAGTTGGATCAGTGCTCACAGTGATGTAGATAGAAGGCATTAGTGATGTCTATCAGTGTAATTGAATTTGTAGGCGCCTTGGAGAGGTTACGCAAACTGTAATTGGGTTCAGTTGGGAAACCTGTTACAGGCAAGGCCGGGCATAGGTCATGTATTGAGCGCCGGTGGTTGCTCGTATCTGTTGAAAAATATTTCACACCTTGCATACATGTATTTCTAAACCATTCATTAGCATGACGGTGTAATACATGGGTCTTAACCAAATAATATCACCAATAAGAACATGCATTTAGTCATACTATTTCTTTGCAATATTGTCATTTCAGAGAACAAAGAAATGTACCTGACCCTTGCAACATTGTTGCTGCCATCTACCGGATAATCATCATACTGCAGGCCGTGGCTCACCTGATACTTTCAACTCTATAGCAAACCATAACGTTGGAGATAAATGGTTCGCAAAGACAACTCGTGTACCTAGCTTGTGAATTTACAATAGGCCCAACCGGAGATCGCACAATATGGACAAAGATACGCAAATAACCTCCAGTGGTTTACAGCTCTTGTAACATTAATCGTGTCCATACCATGCTTTCTGACTATTGTGCGGACCGACAAGCAATCTAGAGCAGCGCTAAGTGTTGGTTGGTGCAGTGCCACGTACTCCATCTTCTCTTGTTCTGTAGACAGTTCTATGGAGCCTATCTAGAAATGTTGCCCTCGCGATGCGACCCTTACCGGGGGTAGCCATTCGTTCATAGCAACTATTAAGTGCATTGTCGACAACTGGTAGCTAGCGGTGGACGGCGTAGCACAAAAGGCGTAGCACAACTGCGGTAGAAATACAATACGCTTTTTTTTCAGTATGCCATCTCCCTTTTCTCTCCATGAAGGTAATATTGTTAATCAACTGAATTGATCAAAGAACTTGAATTGCAAGAGAGAGAAAAGTTTTGTGTGCAGATTGTGCACAGCTTCAAGAGGTCTTAAAAGTTTAGCCCAAGTAGTAGACTAAGACTTAGGTCAAAATTGCATATTGATTATATCTAGTGACCTACATACGAAGGAAATGTTATATTGATCAACTGACAGAACTCCTTCCACGGTTTATCCAACCCTAGGCCGTCCAATATCTAATGCAGTGTATATCTCAATAGGGGTGCCTTGTAGGGTTAAAGTAGTTGATTGGAAATATCTGAAATCTTGTACGATGAGTTAAAAACGGCGTCGTCTCACCAAATAGCAATGATACATTCAGGTTTGTAGGTCAGAACAAATCCAGTGGCTAAACTTGAGCCGATGGCAAAATAGACTTTAATTATACGTAGATATATTAGGTACTAATGCAAGGTTACATATTTAGTGCCACGATGACAATACGCACTTTTTTCGCTGTATATGCTTAAAACCCCGTGAGTTTTAATTACGTCGACACTGCATTTTCAAGCTTTCACATACGTATAAGATTTGACTTTGAAATATTCCAGATGATGAAACTGTCCCCATTTATTACCTTAACACTAACGATAGCTTCAGTAATTTGTGGGAAAGTCGATAAGGGTCAGTGCGGAGACCTGATTCCAATAATAAAGTCTTCGGTTTACAAGATGATATTAACGGATACCAGAGCCTTCTTAACGACCTACGGATTCCATTTAATTCTGGGACACAATTGAATTTTTCTCATTGAACACGCGTTGTTATTTGGTTAAGATTTTGTCATTGTGGAATTCAGGTAGATATAGAACATTCCCCGAAGAGACAAATCCACTTAGTGTTTCATGATTAAATGGACACAACAGGGCCAAAGTCATTGATTCAATCTATTGATATTGTTTCTCGTCACAGCCGACCTAGATATCAAAAGTTCAACTTTGAGAGTTGTCGGAAGTTATAGCAAGTTGAATGATATTTGCATTTGAGGTCTCCGTAGCTTATTATCTCGATATTGCTACTTGATCATTCCTGTCATCTTATTTATTTCTTCAGTGATTGTTGAAGCCAGAAGGTAGTATAGACATCAATGTCTGAAAGACTTATTGTGAACTAAAACAAATGCATACAATGATGTTGACAGGCTCTTACAGTTCACCCTCCTCTAGCAGTGCTGAATCCCACTCGGCAAATGCTCGGTAAACCCCCAATACCCAGAATCTCGGTTCAAAAGAGCTGGGCTGATCCCGGGAGGGTTTACCGAGCATTTTGGCACAGTTAAAACAGGAAAAACACCTAATTGTCTTCCATTTTTCCAAAGTAGAAATATAGTGAAGCGTGTTGTACTGCTAGTGTACGAGTGATAAGTCGAACATATTGACGCCCTCCATAACAGTACTGAAAAGGTTCAGCGGTAAAATGTGCTGCTTCGCTATGTCAACCCGTGAGATTGGTACTGAAGGTTCTAAAATACATTTATAGAGACGCAACGACCTGGCGACCTGGAAGGCCATCCCTTGTCAATACGATTCAGGGGAAACCAGTGTTTGACCGATCTACCTTGGCGCCTGCACTGATGCTACCACTGTGACTGAAAACGATCGACAGTGGGGCGGTATCTATCGCCACCTTGCGGCTTGAGGGCATGTTAGATATTGACATAAAACCCACATCAATGCACATGTATCACATCCTTTGTTCGTTCGTTAGTGGCACATAAGGCAGCAAGTTTCCTTGCTGTGTCAGTAGGGGTTAGGGTGTTGCTAGCCCTTACCATTTAACGTGCTCGAGCCCCCTCCTCGAACACGTGACCATTTTACGTTACCACTAAAGACGGTGCAGCCTCAACCGAGATGGCCTGACCCCGGGATCTGAATCGGGGTCTCCAAGTTACCAAATGCGACTAATTGAAAACAGGAGCTCAACTGTGAAGCTGCTACCAGTTGAGCTACAGGGACATCCCTATATATTACATCAACATAACATTTAAGACAATCCGTATTCAATCATGTTTGTCATGTTCTCCGTCTGTTGCTGCAGTTCCCCCCGGCGATCCGGAGATTGTGACCTTCGATGACATCATGGGGACGGAGGACACGGACAGTCGTCCCTCTGTCCTACCGCCGGTCGCGTCTAAAGCGCCACCTGGCGGAAACGCTGCAGCTACAAAACTGCCCGATGTTCGCCCCACAGAGACGCTCGGTCAGGATGTAAAGAAAGGAAGGGGAGGCAGAGCAAGAGGAAAGGTAAAGTGCAATCTTCTGTATAGCTAAGGAAAACTCTGGTGAAACGTTCCTTGAGAACAAAGTTGAACTGACACTAGATCACTTTTAGAATGTTGCTGTTTTGCACAAATTTAGAAAATATGGGCAATAAATGTGTCTAACGTATGATAGTAAAGACTCAATTTTCGTACCCTCAAGCGTTAGTATATGCAACCTATATTAACGTTGAAGATCGCGACTATCAGAATTGCTCCACCACATTTGAATACTCTTAGAGCACACGTGTGCGTTTCTACCTCATCCTGAGACTGATGTAAACAAGCTGTTCCAGGGTCGTGACACGCCCCGCCGGAACGGTGCCCAGGACGTCCCCACCTCCGACCTGGAGGACTTCCTGGGAATGAGACTGCCTCACAACACCACCGACGTCTCCTGTGAACTGCACGACGATTGCTTCGAAGGTACCCGTTTTAGGTTTAAAAGAGCTCCATGACAGTACATGTACACGGCACTTCACTACTATTTCTGGTGATCAAACTTTTTAGATATATTCTGTTTTGGGATGAGAAAAATCACAAAAAGAGATTATATATGATTCTAACGTATGTATATTTTCGGTGATTTATGCTTTAAGGTAAACTTGCAATACGAGCGATCGCTGTTTTTGTTTACACCCGGGGTATTCGACGAATGGTACCTACCTCAGCAGATTAGATTACTAATTAATGTTCAAATCATCGGATCAAAGTACTAATTAACATGTAAATTGATGTTTTGTCTACCACCTGCGTTTTGCCTGCCACTGCGTGACATCATCGCCATCGCCTGCTGCCGACGGAAAATGTTATAAATTGTATAATCATTCCCATCTGTACTTCATTGCTCGTAACTACAGTGTTTGAATCTTGCTCCGTTAGGTGAGTGCTGCAATGCGAACAAGGGGAAGTGTGTGGCGTACAAACAGGAGCAGGGCCAGCGCTGTAAGGACTCCTGCATGTGTCGGAAGGGTGAGGACATTCAGTACTTCTTTGAGTTGCCAGATATCAATTTGTATGTAGAATCGATTACCGCTGTCACCAGTGTAGTCTATGGAACTTGGGGAAAACAACATAACACGTGCCTGAGTTGGGAAGTAGAATATAGAGCTGTTTTCAAAGTCATTGACCCGTGATCAGTGAAGATGGGCGGTTTGTGTTTACCATGGACACAGATGGCCATTTCTCATAAGAGCATCCGTTTCAGCACCAAGGACAGAACCACCCTATCAGCCGGCCAATCGAATGATAACCAATTTTGGGGCGAAAAACAACTGGTCATTACCTAAACGTAGCTGGCAAAAGCCATGCAGAATTCACCATGATGGCACCCTATCCCTAATGTTGGCTAAGAATAACAATTTTCGTCTTCGTTTTTTATTTATTTTTCAACTACAGGCCTCCGCTGCTTTGTGCGCAAAGCCAAGAAGATGGTAAAGACAGGAAAGATCCGAGGTCAGTGCATGAATCCAGAGGATCCTGACCTACCCAAAGGAGGGGCATTCCTCCCTGTTATCTAACCAATAAAGAAGAACAATGAAAGCAAATAAGGCAGAGGATAACGTTACACCACATATTTCAGTAGGCACATAGGAAGAAATAAAGTATTACTGTAACAACAAATTGATGTCTGAAAGAGCGAACATGTAAGTACATAATGCAGAAAGCTTATGGCCAAAGAATGCTCATCTTAGCATGAGTTATGAGAAACATAGAACTGAGTCCAGCAAGGTGTCAAGCGACAGAGTCTCCAACATTCTCAACTCACCAGGAAAGTAGTAAGACAAGGAGATGTCTGTTTGAATCATGCAGATACAAAAGCCGTGTTCATGAAATTCCAAAAAATTGAAAAATTCAAGCCGCATTTCCCTTAAAAAGCTGGAATGCAGAAGCCCACAACTATGGTTCCAGTCTTCTACCAACGTGTCGAGCAGATACTACACAGAGGAGCGCAATCTACAAGGAGACAACAAGTGTTCGACAGATCCTAACAATGGCAAAAAGCAGCGGCCACACTCTCTACCCCAAAAGAAATGAGTCACTGATTCCAATTGAAAATGCCCCAAAATTCATTGAAAGGAAAAAATTGTTCCAAACACTGACTTTGTTGCTTCTGCATGATTCAAACAGACCTGCAACTGACACCATCTATACATAACATGAGGAAAGCGAAAGGAAATACTGTGAAAGCTTACGAACTGAAAGTATGCTGGAGAAGCACATGTACTACTAAGCCTTGCAGAAAGACATGGAAGTGGTAATACAGGACGTATTAGAGTTCAGTGCTCCTCATCCGCAGACGTAGCCTGGGTTACCAGGCACAGTTCCGGCCTTCACAGGCCCAGCCCAGGTCTATGCCTGGTGTACTAGGCTACACCCCACAGAAAAGTCATACCAACCGTTGTTCTACCGTTGACTCCAAACACACACAAATAAGGCATTTTTACCTACAGTTTATCAGAAAGGATTAACACTAAATGTAGATGTTATACTCTGGTATAGAAAATTTGGAATAGAACCTTGTCTGTACATAACAGCTGGACAGATGAATCTGGCACTATTTCTCAGATTGTATTGAGTCTTTGACCTGAACTTCACTAGTCAAGGAAACAGGAAAAATGAGTAATTAAACACTAATTAAGGAACCTATGTAGGAATTAGTAACTGGTAAGCTTGCATGGTAGAATAAAAGTCATAGTGCCGATTGTGATTCCTGTAATTGTAAATACACCAGCCAGAAAGTAGTGTCACTTCCAGCAGGCCTAGGCTGTAGCTGTCTATGTCAAAAAAACTTCACTTATGTCTTATCATCAACGATGTGCATGGAAATCAACACAGAAAAATGTGTTTTAGATTTGTGATTTAGAAAACACAGTGAAGATAGTAAATGTTCTCTTGACAAGTCACTATTGTGCAAGATGCTTGCATGAGTATAGATCTACATGGAAACTGTACCTAAGACAGTACTAGTACACATATCAAGTAAGATGTGGATAGTTTCCAACTACGTACTTCTGTTGAGTACAGAAAACTCCAGTCTACATATTGCAGAGGACAGAGTCTGTATTGTACTGGGTCTGTTGTGATTCTGTCTTCTAGTGAAACTTGTTGTAAGTTGTGCTATAATTCAGGTGAGTCTAGTTATAATATTGTGATTCTTAAACACAAGTCCTGTTCCTGTGACAATGTTGTCCTCTATGCAAGTTGACTGTAATTGTTATCAAAGAAGAAAAAAATAAAATAAAACTGGAACACACTTTGCAATGTGATTTTTCTCTGCGTTAAAGTACATGTTTCTTAATACTACAGCATGTTAGAATATACTAGTGCTAGCTAATATCTAGATCTTAAGACAGAAAAACACAAATGTACTGAAAACTTGCTTCAAAGTTTGCTGACACATTTCTTAGTTAACTAACTAACTAACTAACTGCTAGATGCATCTTGTGGGTCAGGCTCTATTTTCAACCCAGCAAAGTTGAATTGGAAGGGTTGTCCATCTGATGAATCCACTTTGACCTTCGAACCCTCTTCTATACCTCCATCAATGCCATCATCTTTGGAATCCTCAATTTCTACACCATCAGATTTTGAACTGTCCACAGGAAAGTTAAACTTAAATTCAGCATCAGATGATTCAAATGTCACATTGACCTCAGCTTCAGATTGAGGCCTTTGTTCAGAGGAGCCCTCGGTGTTGAAGACAAAAAAAGTCCCTTTATTAGCCGTGGACTTCCTAAAGAAACGACCCCTGTCTGTCTGTTGAGTGGCTGGCTCTAGTTTCATCCTCTTGAATGCTGATGTAGAAAGAGAAACACAGCATAAGATTAAAACTGTCAGACATTGCATGGCTAACACAAGCTGCAGTTCCTGCACAGCTTGCTAGGAGCCACAAAAACTGTCATTCCTGGTTTCATTTAAGCACGTTGGAAGAATGTATGCATTTCAGATCATGTTTGTGTATTTAAGGTTAATATCTTGTCATAGCTTCATCTAGATGTATCCAAAGACATATCTTATGCAATGGCTGTTACTCCGATGCAACGTTGACCAAATAGAACAAAAGAGATTTGGCAGTTCTAATTGGTTTAAATTGAAGGCTAATTACCGTACACAGATTACGTTCTGCCGACGTGCTGGTTTCAAACAGTGACTTATGTCCAGGATATACACATATGAAATTCATTACCACTTCATAAAGATTATAGCTACATATGAAACCTTAAAATAGAATTACTTTTATTTCTGGTCTATCATCCTATCAATGAAATTTGTGGACAGGTAATTTCAAACTTGAATGCATAAGGTTCTTGAGCATGACAAAGGAGAGATATGTACTTGATAAGGAAAGCCAAAAAAGTTCTCTAGCTTTCTACACTAAAATGTACGCTTTGATATAGATCTGTTTTTACAAGTTACATTGGTGAGAAATGCTTTCTATACTATAGCAAAACAGCCGTAGATACAAGAGTTCCCACCTTGCTTGCTCTTCCGTTCCTCCTCGAGGATCTTCTTCCTGTAGTCACCAAACACTGCCCACATCATCTGTCGTTTCTTGGGCATGGAAGCCTTGGGGGACTTCAGAGTATGGAGAATCTTCATCGTATCTCTCACTGGAATGTTAACAAATAAACAAAAAAAGAAGGACCTTTATCTCATCTCATCCATCCGTGTGTGTGTGTGTGTGTGTGTGTGTGTGTGTGTGTGTTAGAGAATTAACCAATACCACAGAAGAGGTGCCATCATGATCAGAATATATAAAGGGCTCCACCCAGAGGCATGAACAAAAATTGGCACCAAAATATCTAGATCATAATCAAATACCAGTAGATGTCTTTGACGCTCTTACTTTGCTTGTCATCTGGCTTCATGTTTTGTAAACCTGCTTCTAGCTGATCCACACACCAGGTAAGCTCTCTCTCAAACCTGGCCACAGGAGACTGGCAAGAACAACAAACCACACAAATAGTTAATCAACATGTACACACTAGGTACACGACCCATCATTTATTTTCATGAACACGGGAATGACAAAAGAGCATAAATCGCTTCGAAAAATTATGCACTCAACATTATTCAATACACAAAGAAAATCACATGAAATTAGAGCAAAATGTATCAACTCACCTCCTCTTCCACATCCTCATCTTGTGCTACCTGGAAACAGATGTCATTCAGAGGTAAGTAAACTATCTGGAAAACTCACTGAGCAAAATTTAAAACATCACAGCATATGGTACCAAGGTAAGACACTGTACATGTGTGGTGTGAGGTGAATTTGGTACCGATTTATCACGTGTGCATGTGCCACCCCACCCCACTCTCCACCACCAACCGACCTCATTATCTTCACACTAAGAACAATAAATGTACGAATAAACATATCATTTCATAAAGTTGACTCTACCGAGGTAGTAGCTCCTTGCTGCAGCTTCTTCTTCTTCTCTTTTTCTCTCCTTCGTCTGTTTTTGCTGCCCGACTTCCCTCCACCTGCACCAGAGTCGGCCATATTGGGTCAATATAGGTCATTTACTCATGCCACTAAATGATAGGGGCCAATACTTCGTATTATATTTATTTGAAAAATTCAAAACTAATATATTGCTCAACAAAAGAAAAGGATGTACAATATTATATCAATAACAGTACATTTTACTACAATAGAATAGCTATCTAAGTTACTAACTAGTTATTTCTGGGAATAGTAAATTATATCCTCTTTTGTCAGAATGAGCTATTCTATCATGACGTCATTCCTGTCAAAATGGCAGAAGGACTGAAGAGGACTCTCGGAAAACCTGGCTTTGACCCTGAAGACTGTGAGTATCTGTCCAAATATGTGCGTCATTTGTAGCTAGATATGGCAATAAGAAATGAATATTACACTGATACAGTTACAGCGCCGTACACAATTTACTTTACTCCGAAAAGGTTCGGTTTTGTTCCGACTATAGCTTGAAAAGGGGAGGGGCATGTCGTTATGTTCTTCCCTGGCTATCAGGAAAAGACGTTTCCCACATTCCCAATTTACATTCTTTGCTCTGTCTGACAAGAAATTGGAACAGACACAGTCATGGTGTCGTTATTGTGCTGTATAGTGGACGTAGTACTCTATTGTTCATACATTGTGTACCACTACTAGTAACGTTACTAACGTACAGTTCTATCAGTAAATCTACTATATTAAACATCTTGATAACTCTGGTCTGCGAACATTTGCTGATCAGATTAATCAAGGACAAGCAGTCGATTTAGTTCTGTGAGATGTGTTTTATGTTTTTTTATGGTTTCATTGAGACATGCAATATTGCAATATTTTTTATTAGAACTTTTTTGTCAAATCATTTTTATTTTAGAATCATCTAACAGTTATAGTTAACATTCATGTTATAGTTTTTTTCCTTATTTTCATTCCCATTTGTCTTTTTCATAACTTATTTTTTCAAGTATGTTCATTTTTTTTTCTGTTACCTTCATTTTTATTTGAACAGATTCATTCCTATGTAAGTACAAATACATGCCTGCTTTGTGATTTTTCTTGTCTTGTATGTTACTAGTAAGTTTTCTTGTCTACTCTACTATGTAAAAGTACTAAAACTGAAACAATGATCATACTATAGCCAGAGGAAAGTCTGGTTTAGAATGCAAAGATCAATACTGTAAGCAAATCTTTGAATCAGCTTTCACAAGTTACATCCCATGATATAGATATTACCATTATTCTTTACTTAATAGAAATGTTCTTGTTGGGATAATTGTTGCACATACATGTGTAGCTAAGATTACAGGCAAGACTTTTTGCATTTATTTATGTGTACATTGTTATGATGAGGACTGTTTGATTTCTCAGATGTGTGTTTTCAGCTTGTAAATGTAGTTACTGTAGTACATGTACATGTAACTGCAATATTTTCAGTAATGCAGCAATGTTCTATTGGTAGCATTTTGTGTAGTATTAAAAGGAGTATTACACTAGTAGTAAGTAGTTAAAACACTCTGCCTCTGCCCTCACTCAGATTTTGTCATATCCACCCCCGCTTCCATACACAGATGCCCGTGAGATAGCCCAGAAGAGTGATGGAGACAGAGACCTGTTGGAACACAGACAGAGGGTACAGAACCTGCAGGATGACACCTCCCTCGCACTCAAGAAAAATGTTTACCAGAACTACATGCAGTTCATCGAGACAGCCAAGGAAATATCCTGTCAGTGCACTCATCATTGTGGCTTAGAAATATCTAAAAGTTGAAAACTTAGCTGTTTAAACATGGTTTGATTTCCATCTGTACGTCTTTTTGTCAATGCCTCATCATTGGAGCCTCATTGGTCTTCTGTTGAACCAAGTTTGTGTATCAGCAAAGCTATGTCATTAAATATGTTACAGCGATTGTCGTAGTAATGGAATTTGAATTACATACCTTTCTATCCATTTGAAATCACCACCAAAACGACATGAACTAAGACAAGGATTAGTCTGTATAGCGTAAATTCCAGCTGTCTGGGGCTTTTAGGGGCTGACCGGTTACGGGCGGCCTCTATAAGCGTGATTAAATCAGGCTAAGGTAAGGATTATCTCAGAAATCATCAATTGATGACTTTTTTTGTTGTTTTTATGTTGTAGATGTTGAGAGTGAGATGTATCAGCTGTCCCACATCCTGACTGACCAGAAGACCATCATGAACAGTATGATGCAGATGTCAATCACTGACAAAGGTGAAGGAATACTCTAACTTGATTAAAATACTCTAGGCGAAACTACAGCTGATTGACCTGCTGTTATTTATCTTCACCTCTCTTTTCTTCCGAAACCGTTTCTGGAAAAAAGAAGGAAGCTTTACTTTTTTATCTACACGCGTATTAAGGTTTACTAATAATAAGCATCATAATGAGCTAAGACATTTCATCTTCACAGAAGAGACCCCCAAAGAAAAAGAAACACCCAAAGAGAAGGAAGACAAGAAGAAAAACCTGAGTACGCTTCTGGAGAAAGTTGAGGGATGTTCAGTAAGGACAAATTCTTTGCCTGTATCGGATTATTGTATATCTGTATTTGCGAAAGTAGTAATGTGATTATGAACATTCACTCAATCATTCATCAATTCATTCATTTATTTTCAGTCAGTCAGTCATATGCTGTGCATGTCATGCAAGTCTTATCCCAGAGTAAAGAACTGTACACACCTTGTTGAGTTGATGCGTCACTTTGCTCGTATGTGTCCCACCTGTTAGCATGTGACAGAGGTGCCAGGCCGTTACCTGGTGCACAGTGGAGCTCTAGTGGAGCTGGACCCAGACTCTAACACACAGATCCAGCGTGTGCACACCTTCCTCATGAACGACAGCCTCATGGTGGCCAGCTGGATAGCCAGCAGGTACGATTGTTCTCTGCTTTCTTCTTTCATTTCAGTATCACATTTTAGATTTTCCTGTATATCCCCTTCCAGCATACTGTAAATGCAGAAACGTTTGCAGGGATTAACTTTCGTGGTAGGGAGGAAATTGAGTGTATTCTGTGTTTTTGAGTTCGCAAACAATACTAGCGCTACAGTCACACAATGGATTGGCTTTCGGGATGGTTGCAAGTTTGCGGTCAGGAGTTCACCACGAAAACCATGAACATAAAACCACTGCGAACATTTACAGTAGTTAACATTTTTACTTCACACCAAGGTAGTGCATGCAGAATATTGTTTTTGGATAATCTTTCTGTGTATGTTTCTGTGATTCCTCTGTGATTCCTCATCTGCACAAAGCAGCATTGCCATACATATATAGCAGATATAGCTTGTTTCCTGTATATACCTTATGTTTTTTATGTTCTTTCCAGACGAGGTCCAGTCCATTACAAGTTCCAGGCTCTGTATGAGTTAGACAGCCTGGCTGTGGTTAACATCAGGGACGCTGGACGTAAGAAACACATCTTTCTGTATCTTATGTCATTTTTTTGTAGACTAAGATCTTCAGCTTAGCCTAGGGCCTTGTTCAACATATAGCAAACTAACAATAGCTTCCCTGACAAAATATTTCAATCACACTTTACATACATGTACACATCTTGCCAATTTGAATGTTTTAATCTTATTGATAAGACTCATCCAGTATTTCTTTCTTTTCTATTGAACCTAGCAATGAAGAACTCCTTTAAGGTGCTGGTGTTTCCAGACTGTAGAGTCTTCCAGGCTGAGAGTCCCAAAGCCAAGGTTAGAAGACAAAAACTTTCATTTCAAGAAACTAGAGTCAAGAAAGAGCAGACAATATGATTGGGAAGTAGTTCAGAGGAATACTAATAGTAGTTCTAACCCATGCTTAAAACTAAAACAGCATTGCACTTAAGGCACATTATGCATGTAACATATGTGGGGCTTTTTTTGAGTGGGAGGCACATCTGATGAATAATTTATATTGGTGCTTATAAAGAACATAAATGAGGAGGTGCGTTAACCTTCCATGTGATGACCTTTGACCAGCGAGAATGGCTGGACAGTCTGGACCAGGCTAAGAAGAGTAAAGCAGCGGCCGACAGCCAGAAGAAGGAAGCGCAAGTCAAGGAGGACGCTGCGGGAGACAGCTTCGACAGAAATAACCGTAAGCTGAACAAGTCATTTAGGTCGTAGGTTCCAAAATATAAAGTATGTTGCATTGTGAATTATTGTGCGAATTCTGGTATTCATAACTTAAAGTGTTTAGAAAAATGGCCCCTTTATTGAAAGTACATGATGATCCTTTATCTCAAATAAACAATCATAACAAGAAGGTTACATAAAAATTAAAAGACTGATGAATGCACATGTGATTTGTGGTGATATTTCCATTTTTTACTTACTGATTTTTTTCCGTTTCCAGCATTTGCTGATAATGATGAAGAAGACCAAGACTTGCCTCTGGTAGGTTTACAAGTTTTATTTTTCTCTACTGTAACCGAACAGGAAACATTTTGTCTCACTGTATGCAAAACAGATATGTGACTTGATTGTGTCAGAGATCTATCACTGAAGTTGAGACAATTTTTAGCTAATCAGGACCACAAAGGCTTATCCAGCAAAAATGAATGTGGGGGAGAACTTTGATTGTACTACAGATGGGAGTGAGAAATAACAAGGGAAAAGAGTTCTGTTTTAGAGTTGCCCACCATTTTGTTTTCCATTTGGTATTATGCCTTACATTTTGTATCTGTTTAACAATGAAGATGGTGTCACAGTGTAAGTACATATAAAACATAGGTCATATGTCTAAACATTTCTCACTGAACAAAACACATATCTGATGGTGTAATCTGGCTGACTTTTGTATCTTTGCACATTTTTGTTGCAAACCTCTAGCACACGTTTGTAGATCTGTTAGATTAGATAAATTTCTTATTTTACTGCTGCTTTCAGCTCTCTGCTGTGCTATTAGTATGTACAACTTGTGCTAGTGGTGTGTTTTGTTAGATAAAAGCTGTGCACTTTTTACCAAATATGAATCTTTTTTCACGTTTTGCTCTACTCCTGCCTAGCCCCCACACATAAAGAGGTGGATCGCTGTAAGTTGGACATCTTGTGTGAGATGTGCATGAAGTGCTGCACGCTCCTATGACCTTCATTTCCATTAATACCCCCCTCCCACTATTGCACTAGAGGGTGTGCTCAAATACAGGAGGCCCCTCCCCCTTAATCCATTTTTGTGCATGAAAATGCCAGAAACATCATTATAGAACCAACTTTGAATGTTGACTATTGCATGGTACAGCAAAATGTATGCTTTATTACCAATGGAAAAGGATGTTTTGTCATGAGAGTTTTTGCTGTGTTTAGATGGGCCAAAGTGCTGAGTTTTGTGCCTTGCATAATCTTTGCGAGTGCTTCTAAATCTGTTTGAAGTGACTTTTCTTCCTATGTTTTAAATGTTTCTTTTATAACAGGATGTGACACAGGTAATGTAACATGAGAAACAGTGGAAATTTCCATTTTATATATGTCAGTAAAAAGCCTGACAGTTGATGACAGTGAGTGTCTTCTAACTTTGAACTTGTTGAACGCAAACAATACTAATGTACTGTTGCTGTTGTATGATTCTACATCAAAACCAGCTATGATTATTAAAATATGAAGAATATGTTGGTCTACTTTGCATCAAAAAGGAATCCGATGATATCCAAAACAAAGCTTTTCAACACTTCCGAAAACTTGACAATTTTGTTTCAAACTTACAATTTCATAAGAAATGTTACAACTTTTTTAAATCAACTGAAATTTCTTCATGATAAAAATGTACTGAAAATGACTCAATTTATTTGTTTCCAACTAACACCTATTCCTGGTGAGAGAGCCTTCTGGCCCTGAATTTATATGGGTTACAGTTACTGGGTAATAATCACATTTTTTCAAGAGTCAATGCTATTTTTTTGCCAAAATTTGTAATTTTGTCCGTACAAATTGCAGCAAAGTGCAGAGGAAATGTTGCGAGTGGACTGGATACAAGAGTTGCCTGAGGACCTGGATGTGTGTATCGCACAAAGGGACTTTGAAGGAGCAGTCGATCTTATTGATAAATGTATGTTCATTATCAATTTGGTATCATTAAATACAACCTTTGCCACTTATTTTACACAGTGAATATGTAAAGAGACAAGTTTGATACATACTTGTGTAATACTTATCTCCGTGCACCATCTCAGTGCCAACTTTGAATGATTTGTGCTTTTAATATACCTGTACTAGTCTTTCCAGTTGCTGCAAATATTAAGAGACCTGCTAGAGGGAGCTTTTGAGCTGCGGATATCAGATTTTAGGGACTTGTGGCTATACGGACAGGTACCTATAGATGTTCTTGCTACACAAACTGTGCAGTTAAAATCACATTTTTTATCTCTGGCCCACATACAGGTAATGAGTACCTAGAAGAGGTTCCACAATCACCAGCACTTAAAGAATACAGGTACCCTTCTTATGATATTTTGCTTGAGAAAACGTTTTGCCTATATTCACATTGGATAAGGATAGAAAGCTGGTCAACATGTTCTTGCTACACTGTACACTGTATACAATATGTAGTACATTCAGATTGACAGGTGAAAAACAGATTGGGGTGAAAACCTAATAGCTTGAAAATCTGTATTGGCATTTGCAAGAATTTCCTGGTTTACTGAGAACAAAAATTATTGATATTGTTGCAGGGCTCGGGTGGACCAGAGAATCAAGCACCTGACAGAAGTGCTGCAGCATGAACTGCAGGGGCTGCAGGGGGGACCTAAAGCTGCCAGACGGGCCGTCCTGCAACTCATCAAGCTGGGCAAGTCTACCCAGGTCAGGACCAAGGGGCAAACAAAAGCAGCATAATCTATATATGGTGTTGTGGTCTCTCCCCAAACGTAGTGCCCTCTTCTATGACTTCATTTTTATTGCATGTATGTCGGTGGGTACTTGGTCTATGATTGCACCACTGATTTTAATGGTAAAATAGTTCAAGCTAGGTTTGGGGATGTTCAGTACAAGTTTTGCCAGTGAAAATATTTATCTTCATGTATAATGTACTTTACAGTGTTTAGTAAAGCTTAACATCTTAACATGTTATTTTGTCAGTACTTTTTTTGCCATTTTAGGCAACATACATTTGGTAGTGTACGTACTGTTTCCATTCCCAGGCATGTGACCTGTTCCTGAGGAACCGTACCATGGCCATCAAGCGGTCGCTGCGCCAGCTGAAGATGGAAGGTTCCACCACGCTGTACGTGAACAAGCTGTGTTACGTCTTCTTCACCACCATGCTGGAGGTGGGCAGGGAGTTCCAGAAGGATTTCTCCTCCAACAACGGATGCTGTTCAGGTGGGTTTTAACATTAACACTTTGCTTACTAAGGGTGCATCTTGCACCAGATTTATTTCTGTTGGTCACAGCAGAAGTCAGCAGGAAGAGGGTTAAATTATATAGCACTACATGTGAGGGCACAAACCAGCTCTAAACCATTCATGAATTTGTTTTGCTATCCTGTTAAGAATGGAATGAATGTTGGTTGAAATACAACCTTCTGTGTAAGAGGTAAGTACTGCATTGCCAGATTAAACAAGTTTGTAGTCAGTTTCTATTCAACACGTGTAAAATAGGGAAATCGCTTTATTTTCTTAATGTGAGTTTTTATATGACCTAATTCCTGAAGAATGTAAAACTTATCCATGACATTGATCATTGATGTGAGATTGTTTGTCCCCTGTGTTGACCATAGCTTTTGTTGTGTGGGCTAAGTTGGAGCTGGAGACGTTTGTGGGGATGTTTGCCCGTCAGGTGTTCTCCTCCAAAACCAGCCTGTCTATGGTGGCGGAGTGTGTGGAGATGGCTCAGCAGTACTGTGATAAGGTGACACACTCCGACATATTGTCACTGTGTTAGCAATGTGTTGCGCTGTGTTCTCATGACTAAACTATTGTCAGTATATCTCGGACGTACTGTAAATGCACAAATGTTTGCGGTGGTTTTATGATTGCGGTTTTTGCGGTTGTTGCGGTAAGCTCTTTGCTGCAAACTTCACACCAACACAAAATTTTTTGCCCTCCTACCTCCTTGTCTACTATTGTCTCAAACGAGAATTTAAAACTTCAGTTCCATTTTCTTCCTATGGCAAAATTAAAACCAGGCAAACTCAAATGCATTTACAGTATTGTTACTGTGTTAGCACTGTGCTGTTATGCGTTCTCATGACTAAGCTATTGTTGGTATCTGATCAATATTGATAAGGGAAATGGATTTTACAAACTTATCCATTATGATGGAAAGACTCACTGTAACAGTTGTAGAGAATAGGAGCTAAAACATGTACTAATAGGTATTTTGGAAAATGACTATAATAGCTGCATGTTGAATCCTTCTTTTTGGCCAAGGAGGTTTAAATAGGAAGGAGAGAGTTCGCCTATTAACACCCACCGCGGCCTTTTGTCCTGCCCCAATAAATCCCGCTGAGTCGCATTGTCCGGCAGCCCCGGCGGCGCCGCTTTGGTGTCGCCCTGAGCCGCTAATTTTCCCGCCAGTTCCGATGCAAATGAGCCTAAAATGACGTCACGGCTGGCGAAAATCGCCGAGCTGAGGCGGACATGCCTGCAGTTTCCGAGGATTGCCTTATTTGGGGTGCGTACTAGAGCTGCGCAGTAGCCAGCAATGGCGGCCGGTTGAACTAGCGAATGTTTTGATACGAGAAACTCTGTTGTGCGACGAAAAATGGGCGAGTTACAGCATTTTTTGCGTGTTGCAAGGCTCGAAGCGAACATTTTAGAACAGAAACATACCCTCAAATGTTGTCGTTTTGTAGAAGTTATGTGATTTATTCTGGATATGCCGATATATATTTTAGATGGTTGACGATGTGAAATTTCAATTTGTCAAACTTTCACAATCGGCATCGGGGCCATTTTTTTGGCATCGGGCCTACAATTCTCGGCTTCAACTGTGTTTTGTGCCTCTCTGCTGGCGAAGGAGGATCGATGAGGTACTGATATATGTGTGTAGAATCGGTAGAATCATGGTAGAATGTATCGAATTTTGTTCTCACAGCTGCCGAAAAGAAACGAGATATATGCCCTTATACCTAGGATCTTTGTCACAGAATCGCTGTACAAAAACACTGACATATTACATGCAGAATTTAGCAGACGTATTAGTTCAGCGCTTTATTTGACCATGTAGTTTGTAGGGTAGATGTTGTTACAAAGATTAACCTTGTTTCAAGGCTGTTGAAATAAAAATGGCCACAGGCTGTAACGTTGGTTGCAGCGCTTGAATTTCCTCCGATCGTCTTCTCCGCTATCTACTAGTACTTTTTCCCGATCCTCTCACTGATTTCTAAAAAGATTGATTCCTCAAAATAGCTAGAATTGAACTTACAACTGTCCCCCCACTAAAACTGCTAATCCCTGGGCGCTCCAATTTGCAACTAAACAATGGAACCGATCGCTGGCGTGCCGCGCTGGCCCATTGAAATCAGGGCAATTGACATGTTTATGTCAATTACAGTTTTGACGCTTGCGGCCCACCGAGGACAAAAGGCAGTAATTTTAAACTCTCTCCTTCCTATTTAAACCTCCTTGTTTTTGGCACTTGAATGTGATCACTATCTAGGCAAAGGATCAGGGAAAACATGTTTTTAAAGTTTGGGAAGGGATATTCTATACTAGCTCACAAATGTTCAGATCTTACATATATGCAGGCTGAACACTATCACTAGGAATCAATCACATTGTTTCATCATGTCTGGTAAGAATCTGTCTTCTTTTGTTCCCCAGCTGTGTGAGATTGGGCTGGACTTGACCTTTGCCCTCCACTCCCTGCTGGTGAAGGATGTTCGACGAGCAATGCATGATGGGAGAGATCAGATTGTGGAAGCTATCAGACACAGATCAATGGTAAGAACACTCTGCAACAAGTTTGATCCTTATAGGCATCTTCAGCATCACTGTAACTATATAATATGTATATCAATGTTGTTACAATTTTTTGTTCGAGGATGCAAAACTACACTCTCAACTCTCAACGTATTTTGCATTGAAATGTGTGTTTTTTCAGGTGGGTATGACATAAATAGCATACAACATAGTGTATTCCACATCGCCCTCAGTCCTGGCCCTCCCGTGGGTCGCATCGCCCTCCGGCCTTTGGGCAATACGACCCACGGTCAGGCCAGAACCCTGGGCGATACAGAATACACCGTGTTGTATTCTATATAAACATCACTCATGTTATATTACTTCAGGAGAAATGGAGAGCCTACAACCTGCTGACACCCCAGGCATGTCAGGAGGTTGCCATGGTGTACTTTTATAAACATCACTCATGTTATATTCGTGCAGGAGGAGAAATGGAGAGCATACAACCTGCTGACACCTCAAGCCTGCAGGGAGGTCACTATGGTGTATTTTTATAAACATCACCCATGTTATATTCGTGCAGGAGGAGAAATGGAGAGCCTACAACCTGCTGACACCCCAGGCTTGTCGAAATGTCGCCATGATGTATCTTTATAAACATCACTCATTTTATATCCCTTCAGGAGAAGTGAAGAGCCTACAACCAGCTAACACCCCATGGTGTACTTTTATACACATCACTCATGTTATATTCCTTTAAAAAAGTGGAGAGTTTGATGCTCCAGGCATGTTAGGAGGTCGCCATAATGTGTTTTTATAAACATCACTTATGTTATATTCCTACAGGAGGGCAAGTGGAGAGCCTACAACCTGCTTACATGCCTACTGGCATGTCAGGAGGTCGCCATGCTGTGTTTTTATAAACACCACTCATGTTATATTACTACAGGAGGAGAAATGGAGAGCCTACAACCTGCTGACACCCCAGGCCTGCAGGGAGGTGGTGAAAGAGATGGAGGACCTGGGACTCTCCAACTTCAAGTCTCTCATGTACGACGACTGCTGGATCAAACTCACACCCAACATGGTCACCTACACCAAACAGCTGCTGCAGTTTCTGGACCAGTGCCTCAAGTTATACCAACCCGAGGTATGTTTGGGAACTTTGAGGAAAAAAATCACTTTCATTAAGGATGATTTTTTTAAAATTCCATTTTCCAAATTCCAAGGCAACTATCAAGGAAGCTCTACATTTCACTTTGTCTCTAGACTGAGTAAAGATTTCACATCATTTAGAGAAAAATACTTCTGCCTCTATTTGTTTGTTTCTATCTTGAAGAAAAACATTGCAGTATTTTCTGTCTGTAATTTGAAATACAGTTTGCAATACTTATGACTATTAAACGTAATTCCTCTTTGCCGTGTCCTCCTTCCCAGTTACACATGGTTCTGGTTGAGAATGTGATGATGATTGTTCGCTGTGTGGGGAAACAGATGGAAACAGCTCTGACAGCCAAGGAGTACACCAAGAGTCACCCCTTCATTCTTAAGAACGCCAGCTTTGTCTTCGAGATGGTCGTGCAACGTGTAGAGAGAAGGTTCCAGGTAGGTTATATTATCGTCTGTGCCAACAGGTTTTACTGATTGAGTCTAAGACTATAAGTAGTGATTATCTCCATGAAAAATGGAGATATTGTTTTGGGTGTGTCTGTTTGTGTTTCCGAACTACTGGAGTCAGCATAACTCAAGAACCTCTTGATGGATTACGATTATATTTGGTATGTGGGCAGTTGGGCCCCCTGGTATGTGACCTTGGTACTGCAGCAGAAATTCCATTTTTGTATCTCTTGACCTGGACGTGCTATGGTCTTGACTTTTTGGTGGCAGATAGCTTGTGGTGTAATGAAGACATGGTGTGGGTTTGGGCCCCCTAGCAGCTTGTTTTTACTGAAATCCTTGGGGGAAATGGCCAATTGCTGCATCCTGACAGCCTGTCAAAGGGTTTCCTGTAAGGGTAACTTATGAAAACTGAAGATGAATGATATTTTGATGGTGTGCCCTTTGAAAAGTTGCTGGTAGCAGTCAGCCTGTAATACCAACACTAGCCACTAGATGGCGATGCAATCATGCCAGCATTGACTTGTGTAGTTAAAAGTTTGGCAGAATTTTAAATGTTGTCTATGTTGACAGGAACATGTAGGAAAGCCAGCTAAGCAGTTTCAGGAGCTGAGGACTGACTACGCCAAACTGAGGTCACTGGCAAGAACACCAACCACAGAGCTGTAAAATTTGAATTATCTCGTCAACTACAAGAAGGACACTGTAGATTATGACATTTTCAGCCTATATAGCTTCAACAGTAACCTCAGTCCACTAGAAGTTCTGTATAGCCCTGCTGCTTTAAATGTTGCTTCAAGAACTCTGTATGTAATCATGGTTCAGAATGTTTTCAATGAATCTTAGAAGTCTGCTTCTAGCAAATCCATGCTTCCAAATTTATTGTACTTTACAAATAATGCAGAATGGTTAAGATCGAATTAAAGATATATCGCATAACTGTAGAAGTATTATTTTAATGTCTGTAATCGGAGCTCCAAATTCTTAGTGCAATATGTGATTAAATTGAATAAATGTGTGATATTGATATTGTTATCCTCTCTCTTGGCATTAGAATGAATTATATACTTGCAGTAATAGATATGATTTTCTGTATCCTGTGCATTTGGTGCTTAAGTACACGTAATCATGTATGACTTGGGGTAGTGGGTGAAACATGTGTTCTGATACCTTTCATGACAGTACATTGTATGTTTACTGCAACTTTTTACTTTGCAGAATTGTAAACTATTTTCCAAAGTCACAGTTCTCTGACTTCTTGTAAACACAATGTCACAAAAAGTATCAGGATGCAATATGCACAATGTCATACAAAATTGTCTTTACATAATCAAATGTAAATATGTATAGGTGCATGGATGTCCTTATAGCATGTATTCACTACTGAACTAGCCTATCTTGAGCCTAAAACTTCCTTGACTTTGGGGAAAACAAAACATAAATGTAAATAGTTATGTCCACTCAATATCAGTTGTCTCCCTCATTTTTTACAATGCCTAAAGGTAAGCAACATACAAGAAGCACAGGTCAATGTTTCAGAGGAAAAGCTAGATATTAAGTATCACTTCTCTTCCAACGTTCTTTTGAAATTCAATATCATACAATTCATAACAAGCTTGAGGTAAGATCTGAAAATTAGTTTTCTCTTGAAAACAGCTAGAATCTACAGCCATCCACAAAACTAAGTGGTGTGGCCTGTTAAAAGAGTCCTGAAATGCTGATAAGGATTTCCATCCATCTGGATGAAAGCCACTTGACTCTTTTCAAAGTGGCAGAACATTGTTCTGTGTCTTCTGACATATGTGTACATATCTCTCAGTGTTGTACATTATTAACGACATGTCAACAACAACCAATTCTGTCCAGTGGTACAGTGCTAGGTTTCACAACTGCTTCCAACAGTACATCCATCCATTCAAAGTGTATTTTGTAGCTTTGTATAGTCCACTACAGGGCGATCCATCATACATCAGCAGCACTTGAGTATGGTCAGACAGCGGTGGTAGTACAAACCCTTCATCATGGTTCCAACACTGTTGAACGACCCAGTTTCTGGATCCAGGCACATGACTGCTGAGCTTCCTCTGTTTTCTTTGTCGTTTTCTTTGCCTCCATAGATGTAAAGCTTCCCCATATATGTTGACATTGCACACCGGAGTCGGACACCTGTCGCTACAACACTCCAGCGACCGCCATCTGTACTAGGCTTGAAACAGAGCACTTTCGAACGTGCCCCAGCAACATAGATGCTACCGTTGAGAACAGATGCAGTGAATCCAGCAGTTTCAGGCATGTCAGTCAGTGACTGCCACTGTGAGTCACCTGGGCTGAAGCGGTACACGGTAGATGTTAGTTTGTGGCCATCAAACCCACCCATCACATATGTGTTGCCATCCAACACTGCTACTGCATGGCAGAACCTTGGCTGTGGGAGAGGTATACCTTCAGTCCACTTGTTCTGGCTCCGGTCATAGACCTCTACGCTTGATAATGCAGGTGAGGTTTGATTTCTGCCACCGATTGCGTACACCTTGCCCTGTACCACTGCTAGCCTGTGTTCCTCCCGAGTCAAGTTCATATCAGCCAGTCTGGACCAGCTGTTAAGTTCTGGCTGGTACAGCGACACATGTTTGCCACACGACAAAATGATGTCACTTCTGCCCATAACAGCAGCAGCAAATCCAATGTTAAAGTTCTGTGGTATTTTGGCCAAAGGAACCCAAGTTGAGCTTGATGGTTCAGCAGAGCAGGTCATTGCGATGACATTGGACTTGGTTGTATGTGATCTCTCTCCAGTTTTCTCTATTTTCTCTACTCCTCCAATGATGATCATTGCCTCCTTCAGACTGCTGACATGTCGGGGACGGGTGCGGGGTGACTGGACCTCTCCTGGGAACAGCTGACACTTGCGAGTTTCCATCACAATGTCTGGGCAAGACTTACGTACCACCTCGTTGCTCTCAACATTCTCCAAGAAGTATATCTTGTCCATGAAGGGGAACCTGACCAGTTCCATCAGCTCTCTCATCTCCTTCTTTCTCTTCCTGGTGTTGTGGTTGATCCATGCCATCACTGCTGTGTACACGACTTCTTCTGTAGCATTGAGGTCGTCAGACGAGATGAGTGTGATGAGCTGGTCCTTTGCCAAACAGAGGAACTCAGGTGTTTTGCTGACTGTTGCAAACTCCTTCATGGCACACAGCTTTGCTTCCTTCTCCAGGTCAGGGCAAGATAGTATGCTTCCCACATGCATCACCTCCAGACAGTTTTTAGCACTCAGATTGTTGGATATGAAAGTTACACAAGCATCACGCGCAGATTGGATTTGGAAAAAGTTGGCACCTTCCAGCAGATTCATAACGTTGTCTTCTGTGATGATGATTTTTGATGTGTACGCATAGTCAACAAGAAGCTGTAGGGTATCGGCGCTGACCTCGTGAATGGTTATCTTGTACTCGTTGCTCTCGCGGTGTCCGTTGCAGAACATGGCACGAAAGTATCCACTACAAGCAGCCAGAACGTTTCGGTGGCACGGAATCTCTTTCCCAGAGACACAGAGGGCAGCATCTATCAGAAGGTTGTCTGACCGCAGTTCCTGCAAGCCCTGTAAGAGGGAGCCTGCGTGTGGATTGTGACAGATGTCCAATGATCTCTGAGCTCCTGCCATCGCTTTGTTTTCCTGCAATACAACATGACATTTCATTAACTTCAGCTGTATTTCTAGATACAGTACCAGACAACTCAACCTACTATTATGGACATACACTGGATACATTGTATTTCATAGATGCCTGAAAATTACACAAATTCTGGCCTTCAAAACTCTTTCAAGCATCTAAACAATGGAACATAGGAGGCTGAAACTTAGATATCAAGATTACTAAGGACAAATACTGGTACTTACAAATTATGTGTATTCTCATAATGTTACCAGACATTGCAGAACCATATGCAAATTGAATAGAGAGGTGTCAAGACTATGTCATTACCATGACAATTGGTATACACGATTCACAAGTCAACAATAGACATCCTGAAACAATGTACAAAACGACAACACAAAAATAACAATGGCCACAAGAACAACAACATGCAAATTTCAACTGAAAATGGTACTCTTCAGCTCAACAATAAGGAACCAGAAACTGCCCACATAACAATTAAAACGTGGACGGTGGACGGTATTTAAGCACAAAAATAACATGTACACTATTTGTATGAAAAAAAGAACTATGTAAAGTCTTAGTGTGAAGCAATTAAAAAGACTTGAGATGTTGTCTGAACTTGAAAAAGTTTTAACTACACAGCCAACCCTTGTTTATGATCAAGGAAATTTAAAGAACACGACTTTTTAATGACATGGAAAACACTTTTCTTCTGACTTCCTGTCTACTTATTGGAGAGAAAGTTGAACGGATTTTGTTGTGACATAACCATTGTATAATCTAGATCAGGAGAAAGTTTGCTCATAATAGATATATTTTAAGTAATGCCATTTGGACGGATAAACATTACAACATTTCCCATCCCTGAGAGGCCTGCCTCCGAAAAAGAACATTAGCAAGAACTTAGGGCAATATTGTTTCTTTCTCAATTATTTCAGCAATGGTATTCAACCGTAAATGACAACTCAAAGACAGCAAGTTCTCTTACCTATGTCCTTGTGAGGTTGGTTCTTGTAGCAGTTCTTGGCAAGTTGATTCCACTGACGTAACCAAACTCTCGACCGTCCGCCTCAGCTCAGGATGCGTCTCTGAATGCGTCTTGGAAACAAAAAGCGCGGGGAAACTAGCTTCAAGGGACGTGCCAAACCGTCAGGGGCGGGGGCAGTAAAATAAAAAACACATGTTGCCTGTATTTTTATGTGCATCTATGAGATAACAATAGAGTGCATAAAATTTTCACTACATTTCCTCTGTTGTTTGTTTCAATGACCTTGATTTTCAAACTGAAGAGTAGGATAATATCAAATATTATGTGTGTCACATCCCCTTTGAAAATGGACTATACCAAGTGTGGATCTGCCTAAACATAAGAGCCACACATCTTGTCTCTGATTGGTCCGTGCGTGCCTGTACAGGTGAGATAAACATGCCCTTCAAAGCCCAAATATTCCATACGTGGAGACTTTTATCACACATATTAAGCCATATAAAAACAATGAATCTATGTAAATACATAAATATACTAGATTACAAATAAAACAATCCAGTTTTTGTACAGAAAATGTTGACTTTATTCCTGACAGCAGCATACTGTGACATCACAGTAGTGACAGTTTGGGTATGACACAACTTCAAGTGCCACCAGATAACCTTTGACCCCTAGTAATAATGCCTTTACCAAAAAAAATCACAACCTAAAGACTATGTCTACATTAAACTATGATTTCCAACCGTCATTAACAGGTTAGCTTCCTTTCTTCCCAATTACTTACATGATGCAAGAATCAAATATCCTTCTTAACTTCTAGCTTACTTAAACCTCTCTCTTAATGTATGTATATGGGTGACATGTGCTTCTTAGGTTTTGAGCTATCAGAGAATACCAGATGAATCCAGAATTTTCAGTTCGATGTAATTTAGGTATATAAAATTTCAAGGTGGGTTGCCGGATGGTAGTCGTTTAACTACTTCCCTTACAATGAATGGACAATTAACAGACTTAATTACCTGCTTTTTTTCTGCAGGACAAAATGACCTTGCTATCATAGAGATAAGCAGATAACCTGATAAGGTACCCTGGTGTCTATTACACAAATGTAGCCTGATACTGTGTGAGAAAAAAAAAATATGCAGAATAAATACATTCAAACTCAAACTGCAGGTTACAGGAATTGTACATAGTCATTGTACAATTCCAAAATGACATGGTTGCAAGTCAGAAGGGTAGAGCACTAGGGCACACAAACATAATACATGTAAAGTAAGTGGATTCTACAGTATTGAGAGATTGTCCAAGCTTTTCATATTCAAAACACAGCATTTCCTTACTTAAATTTTGGCCTATTTCCCATCATAAATCCTTCACTACATATACAAGGCATACAAAATTTCAGCTACCAAAGACAGGGTACTAGTAGATTCCTCTTGAACAGATGCTCTAATGCTGAAGGATTGGAGTTCTAAGTTGGTACTTTGCACAATTTTTGCTCTTGCCAACGGCAGTATTCGTCAGCTGTGATTGTACATGTAAATGTTACTGGGTACAATTACAAAAAACTTAAGTGTATGATTGTGTATAAAGCCTGTATAAAGCCCCTAAAGAACTATATATGGAATTCTGGTACAATCACTGTCACACAGATATATTGACAATCTGGTATCAATGGACTAAGCAACCACCTAGTACCAACATCAGAAGTTAACTGTACAAATATATGGTTACATATGTAACAATTATCGTGGAATGATCAACATCTATCATTTTTGGAACCGTTTGAACTAAAATTTACATCCAGTATTTGCTATGGTTTACATAACACAACACAGATTAATATATGTCCAAACTTTATTCATCATACATGATATGAAATTTATAACATCAATTATACGTACATAGGAGAACTTGCAATACAGTTATATACCCTAGTTTCAAAAATCAACATAATTTCTTAAGCAACTTCTATTCTAAAAGTAGAACAATTCATAACAGAAAACCACCAATACCCCAACCAATATTTCATGGGTGTTTACAATTAAGAGTGTTTACATCTTGTCACCATGGCAACCCTACATGGGTAGTAAATGGTCGTCTCTTTCATCGTCATCGTCCAATCCCAGTTGGTCGTCCCCGATGCCTTTGTACGTTCTGGGAGGGCCTGCCTCCTGCGTTCGACATACCAACTCACAACCATCCTGGGGCGGGGAAAACAAGAAACTGTTAATAAATACATACTACTTGTACATTAACAAGTATGATCAAGCCCTAACAGCAGAGAATCAGATTTTTAAATGTCAGTCTAAATTTGCCATACAGTAGAACATACAAAAGGGCAATAAATTTTGAAACAAACACACTTTTCACTGAGGCCAAATATACACTAACATATGGCTATGACAGTTTCCAAATCAAGCTATGAAATAGCTTTGTATGTGAGCTTTCTGATTGCACTGGAATACCTTAGGTTTGGATTTACTAAGCAAGAAAAACAATGTACTTACAGCCTGTAAGTTGCCGAAGTCTTTCCAGAAGCTGAAGTGTGGGATCTGCTCCATTCCTTTGGCGCCCACCACATAGCGCTGGTACAGAAACCCAAACAGGAAGTAGCAGCCCACAACAACCACGAATCTGGGAACAAAACATTCATCTGTTTACATCCCATCATTCATCAGTCTTTCTCTTATTATGGAGGTTAAGCTTTACCTGTTCACAATGTTAACATATATAAAACTGTAAATAGAAGAACTTATAGAGATGAGTTTCGACGTGAACAACTTGGATATCATCTTTGTTAACTTTACTAAATTTCATTAATACCATTTCTATACATATGAAAAAAGACCGTTCACGTCAGTAGAGGTCCATTGAAAGTGAAACAACCGAGATCAATCCATTTACATCAAAATATACAGGTATTACTTATATGAAATGTACATGTAATGATAAACATTTTCATATCAGGCTCAAGATTGTCGCCTTGTAGATAATGTCTTTTGGGGTTAGATAAATCTTTGGTAAATTTTGCATCTAAATAATGAGTAATGAATTTTGAAACCCAAAGGCATTTCCTAAGGCCCTCTATTTTGATATCTTGTGAACATTACTGTACGTAATATAGTTGAGTACTCACATGAGAACCAGAACAGAGCCCACACTGAGACCACCTGGTATGGAAGACTTGGCAGAACAGACCACATTGCTATACAGTTCAAACAAGTAGTAACAATCCCCTTCATTACTCTTCTTGTGTTCTTCGATAATATTCATGGTTCCCTACAGAAAGAGGAAAACAAGTAAGACATGTCTGTAAAGCATTTGTACAGAAAGTACAGTATATGAAAAAGTATATGAAAGGTATACTGTTTCAGTGTTTGCTGTTTCTAGCATACTACGCAGAAGTATTTTTTAGAGATTATCAAGACAGCTCAATTTAGACCTTTCCTCCAAGAGTAATTTTGCATTTATCTAAAGTAAAAGGAACAGGTTTCAGCCATAACAGATACTGGATCAGTGGCTGCTGTAATTACCTATTTCTTCACGGTGCTTTTGTGTTCACGGTTTTCATGGTCACTTCTGTAAAGTGAACTTACCATTACTGTTATCAAATCATTGTCTTCTGCCCCCCTCCCCCTCTATGTCTGTGTGTGGTGACCACTCACCTCTACCGTAGACGAGTCACATAATATCATGATGACAGACGTCCTTTCAAGCCCTTTACAGTGACTATGGTACTTGTCCCCTCCTCGATACTCCAGCATCATCCAATTGGCTGATGGAGAAAGAAACAAGATACCATTATTTACAGAACAAAGTCATACTGATAAATGAGGTTTCATTTAAAGGATAAATTAAAGTTGTTAGCTGACCTCACTAGCAGATACAGATAATGGTGGAAATGGCTTTACAGTAAAGTCTATCAAGCAGTGTTTCCGCCAGAGGGGCGTCTTCCCGTCAAATGACGGCCTTATGTCGCTTTGGACGGCCTGAACTCAGACATAGGCCGTCCTCTTTAAAAAAAAGACAAACTAAATGCCGAGAAATCGGGGAAAAAATACGAGAGGTCGGCATAATTTCTTTGTTTTTCTTTGTTACTGCGGGCGTGGGGACGCTCTATGTCGTTGGACATTCACACTCTTTTGTTTGTTGCTATTGTTAAGCTTGCGAAGAATCGATGTCGGTGCCTTTGGCATACGGTGATCTCATTAAAAACCCGTTTTTCAAGACTCAATCGAAGAAAGTCATCGAAGAAAACAAGGAAAAACGTAAACAAAACAAGAATTTCGCCCGTGCATTTCAGCCTCTACGTCGTGATTTGCCACGATTCGCCGCGATTCGCCATCATTTCTGACCGTATTCGACACAATATATATTCCTTTGAATGTTTTTCCGTGAAAATTCTCCATATGTACCGTAGATAAATCGTAATTTTCGCTATGAATTCATAAGTCTACTCTACTCTACATAAGTCGAGCCGGAACCTGCCCCGTCCCGGGCCGTCCGCCATGTTTTAAAGCTCATTGATATGCAAGGTTCTAAGCGCTGATTGGTCCGCGTCATAAAAACCTGTGCTCTGATTGGTTGACGGCAAGATGTCACGTGACCACAGAGCGGGAAAACCCCTTTACACTTCCGGCGCTTCTGGTCAATATAGATCGCATTTAGTGACGATTGAAGCAGTATTATAGCGACCTTCGTAACAAATTGATTTTGAAAAATTAACAAAGTCTTTTCTGATCACAACATTCAGTTACTTTTCCTGGTCAATTAATTTTCGCGGTCCGGTCAATTAATTTTCGCGGTACGGCCCTCCCCAAGTGGACGGCCTCTCAGTCGCGGTCTGGCGGAAACACTGCTATCAAGTCTATCTGTTGAGAAGCTTTTCAAAAAAACATGACCAACTTGCAAGCTACTGAAAAGGGTTGCAGACTTTTGGCCTTCAAATTGAAGTTCAATGAGCTAAATCTGAATCAGGATACCTTTCCTTCCCTTAGCTAATAAACTACTACAAATTGCAGGCTTTCTTTTAAACCGGGAAACAGGGGCGGCGCGCCCTCTTGCTCCCGATCTGCGCCCTCTTGTCAAAATGCCGATTTAACCCTACTCGCACTTGGGCCGTGTTCTTACATCCTGCTGTACAACATGCAATCTTGTACGTGAAAATATCCCAGCACCACCACAAGACAATGTATTAGATCGTAAAACATGTTATGATTAGTCCAAAATATTCTTATTGCGGCAGATACACAGATAGACGGTGCTAAACACATCGAAATTGGGGCATTTTTAGACCGAGGCGCCATCTTGGATACGATGTTTTGGTTGTCAGCTGCTCTCACGAGATTTGATATAGCTTACATGCAAGGTCAGCTGACCTAGATAGCGAGACTTCCCGAGACTTCGTGACTTTTCACCCACAGCCGCCGGGAACTTGCACAGAGATTACGAGCTGTTTTTGTTGACATTTGAGCATCTAAAGATATCATCCCACAGCATAAAACGGAAAAAGGCAAAGGTCTATCCATGGCAGAAGTGGCATCGCCTTTTTTCTGCCACAAATTGGATAAAGATGGCTAGATCGTGGCAATCGCGGAACATGTTTCAGCTGACGGATTTGGGTGTCCCAAAAGCTGAAAAGGACCCCGCTGTACATATCAGCGTGGCGGGACCTGCATGCCGCTAATGAAGATCAGGCATGCCAGGGGCTTGTTCAGATCATGAAGGGACAGACATACTAGTATGCATGCCAAAATGCCAAAACTTCAATGGAAAAGCAGAATGAGAAAAAGGCCATCAGGGAGTTTAAGTATTTCTTTTTTTAATCTTAATTTTTTTTTTTCATGGTCTAAAATTTAATTTGATTTGTGTTGGACTCAAACTTAACAAAAATCTACTTTTATATTTATTGGTTTCCTTTCAAAAAAATTGATTTTGCACTGGAAAAATATTTTTTCTTTCACAATTTTAATCTGGAATTATTAATTTTTCTTTCATTTTGAACAACTAACCTTGAACTAACTCTACGATTTCTGAAGTTTCATTAGCTAAAATTTCTCTCTCAGATAGCTTCAGAATGTCCCATTTAAGCTGCAATTTTTCAAAGGCTTCACACCGTGGAAAGGGGCCAACCCCCCTTCCACACCATCCCCCCCTCGGTCGCTTCGCTCCCTAGACACAGTGTGCTCCCTCTTGTCCTTATTTTCTAGAAAAACCCCTGAAATTGTACAAAGTAGTGAAAACTTACTGCCAGCCTTTATGTTGACCTTATTGATCTTGCCCAGCGAGTGTTCAGTGCCATTCATCTTGTCCACCTGTATGATGCCAGCATCTGGCTTACTACTGGATTTTACAGCACTGCAGATCCGGGCCTTATAGTCATACTGGTAGGGATCATCTTTGAGCGTGAACCTATTGTGGGTTGGAAAAAAAATCATCATTATTGATGACAAATGTTGTGTTCAATAGAATCTGCAAATGCATAAGCAGGAATCAGAGATCCACTATTCCCATATTTATATCCTTACAAGGACATGGCTAGCAGCCATTATTTTCCTTCTGTGTTATGCCATTATTGGCTGGCTTAGTGTTTTTTCTCAAGGATCTCATCTTACTTCACTCTTAATCTAATTCTCAACTATTTTCTTCTTCACACAAAAATAGACCTTCTTTGACTACAGGTTTGTAGTTTCTAAGAAAAAAATGGTTTATCAATCTCTCTTTCGGTGCGTCAACAATACATTAACCTACAGTATACAAGAGGTTCCCTATCTCTTTACATTATACTGTGCCTTGTGTGATCAACTGGGATTTGTTGACTTAACAAGCAATCAGCTAATACCAGCTTAAATAAGTGCATTTTACATTAAACTTCTACCATTTGCATTCAATGCCCAATCATTTGCTGGCAAGGTGCTGAAATATTGTACAACTCTTGCTTTTGATATACAATACCCTTATTTGAATAAGTTATACAGTTCGTATTTCAACATAGTGATTGCAAGATAAATGCATGTGGAAAGGGGTGTGTCACAGGTGTCAGATTTCGGTACAATTCACATAGTGTATAAGCTTTTCATGAACATATGTATAACCTCCATTTACATTACCGGGTCACATACATGTATGTCTGCCACTTTGAAAAACAGTGGGTTTGAGAGATCTCTAGTGCAGCACCCCCCAAGTATGCACAGTTCAGATATACACGAGTGCATTATACTGTGGGACGTTGTGTTGGAGATCTGTCTGGATGCATCTTTTCAGGGTGGCCGAATTACTAGTATGCACCCAGGTGGAATTATATTACTCAGTAGTAGATGTACTAGTACACACGTGGCATGCCGTATACGTTACGTATATTACGTTAGTATATTCATTACATTGAATTATAACTAGTTATACGAAAGTAGCCACGTTTATACCTTTGCAGTTGCATATCATATATATAGCATCTACATGTACTTTCACATGATCATGCAACAAAAATTAACTACAGAAACACACCAAGCTGCAAACAAACCAACACAAAAACGGAAAACAATACCTCGGTTTTCACGGAGGTATAAAGAATTACTTTACTCATATCAAAAGATGAAGTTCCAAAACAAAATCGGTTGGGAAAAGAAGTTATATAATACTTACAACTCATTTTTCTTAGTAAGGGGGGCAAGTCTCTCCAACAATTTCTTCTCCTTGTCCTGCAGTTCCTCTGCCGTGTCAATCACACAGTCTCCTGCTATTCTGGCCACCAAACTCACCGCTACGAACAGCGCTGCCACATACTGCATTTTTGGTCCTGAATAAATACGAATCTAAGACTTTAACGCTAAGTTGTAGGTGAAAACACGAGCTAACTTGTGCCCATGTGGATCACTGACCAAGGCGGAAGTACCTCAACATCACGGAAGAGTCATGTGATTGAGGCATCATAAGAGCCACACATCTTGTCTCTGATTGGTCCGTGCGAACCTGTACAGGTGGAACAAACATGCCCTTCAAAGCCCAAATATTCCATACTTGGAGACTCTTATCATACGCATTAAGCCATATAAAGAAAATAAATTGATGGAAATACATTGATATACTCGTGTTGACTAAACCATGCTCCAATGAAGAGTAAAAGTGAAAAGGTTTGAAAAATCCAGTAACCAATGAGAGGGTAGGTTACATCGTGAAGCGTAAATACTTCCCGTCATGCACAGCGATGCTGAACTGTTTCCTCTTGTTGAAGTCTCGCGAGAGTTGGCGCGAGAGGCAGACATACTTTCCGAATCACTGACGGAGGCGTCAAAATAATGACGGGCTCCATGGAGAAGCAAACATTCGCCTGAATCTCACCAAAAATTCACCGGCTGTTCGTATTTTCTTGAAGATACGGTGAGATAGCACCCCGTAGATGACCGGAAAAGTGTTTTGAGGCTGCCTCCTGGATTGGATCGGGCAAAAAATGCTATGACAAGAAGCCGCAACGTTACGGAAAAGTTTGCCGGTGATCGATCGATCTGACATTTACAGGTGGTTCAAAATCAAGGAAGTTTCCAACTTCTAGCTCAAACTCATCACTTCAGTGACAATCTGGACTTGTGAACACGATCACGATGGCGTCAGAAGCAGTAAAGGTAATTGTTCGGTGTCGGCCGCTCAACGAGCGAGAGAAGAACTTGAACTGCGGCACTGTGATCCGTATGGATGGGGGGATCCAATGCGGCATTATCAAGCCCGACAGGCAAGACGAACCGCCCAAACAATTCACCTTCGACGGTTCATACGACGTGGGCTCAACCACGGAGAAAATCTACGACGATGTGGCTTATCCTTTGGTTGAGAGTGTGGTGGAGGGATACAACGGAACGGTGTTTGCATATGGCCAAACTGGATGTGGCAAGTCCTTCACTATGCAAGGTATTGAGGAACCAGCCACTCAAAGAGGCATCATCCCCAGAGCATTTGAACACATCTTTGAAAGCATTGCTGTAGCAGAGGACACGAAATATCTCGTACATGCCTCGTACTTGGAGATCTACAATGAGGAAATCCGTGATTTGCTTGGAAAGGACCACAAGCAGAAGCTGGAGTTAAAAGAACACCCAGATCGTGGAGTGTACGTTAAGGAGTTAACGAAGCACTCTGTTCATAACGTTCCAGAGTGCGAAAGGATCATGGAGATGGGGTGGAAGAATCGATCGGTCGGCGCGACCCTCATGAACGCTGACTCCTCGCGCTCCCACTCTATCTTCACGATCTTTCTTGAGATGTGTTCGACGGACAAGGAAGGCGAGACGCACTTGCGTGCTGGGAAACTGAATCTCGTGGACTTGGCGGGAAGCGAGCGACAGGCGAAAACAGGTGCAACAGGTGACCGACTGAAGGAAGCGACCAAAATTAACCTCTCGCTCTCCGCGCTCGGTAACGTCATATCGGCGCTCGTAGACGGCAAATCCAAACACATTCCGTACCGTGATTCCAAACTCACGCGGTTGCTGCAGGATTCCCTCGGCGGGAATACCAAGACGCTCATGATAGCGTGTCTGTCTCCTGCAGACAATAACTATGACGAAACCCTGAGTACGCTAAGATACGCAAATCGTGCAAAGAACATCAAGAACAAGCCGAGAATCAATGAAGATCCCAAAGATGCTCTTCTCAGAGAGTACCAGGAAGAGATCCAGCGGCTAAAGGCCATGTTAGCTGCCAAAGGTATCACAGCTGGACAAACTGGACAGGGTAAATATATTATCAACCTTTGATTTACAGTAATAATTTATACATCACTTTTTAGCTTCTGTTCGTGACGTGTTGATGGATGATTATACTAGTATGTGGTTGAGTCAGTAGAATAATAAGAATACTCTTAAAGTTAAAGTGAAGAATTTCATCTCTTGGAGTGAGGTCAGACAGTTTGAATAAAAAATCATCAACCCCTGAGTTGAAAGGTAGTCACACATCCTATTGCCTAAAAACTAAATGTACAGCATCAGTTCCTCCAAACCAAGAGTTAACCTCCTTGTTCGAACCTTTGAAAAAAAGAATTGAGTTCCTCTTCTGTACACTTAGGCAGCTTAGTGGCAGTTTAAACTTTAACTAAATCTCTTAATCTTCATTTGCATGTCTAGATGTACATGAAGACAATGACTCGTATAAATCTTTGGCGCTTCAAAAGAATCCAAATAGGTCATGAGCATGTCCAAATGTCACAGCACAAAAAGCCACATCACTTCTCTCCACCCATATCATTCATAGGGTAATTTTGTTTTTGTTCGGAAGTTCAGACACTGGTCAGTCTATTCTTTGGGATGTTAGAAACATGGAAATGCATTCTTGGGTTACAGTTTTCCCTTTCTGTTTGCCAAAGCTTCCATGGTTTAGTCTGGTTTTAGATTTGGGTGGTCACTAAAGCAGGATTACTGAGCTGATGATGTGTATATTTCAGGTGACCTAGATCATTAGCTGCACAATACTTCAGGATTTTAAACCTGTGAAATTAGGTCCCAGCAAACAGTTTTAAATATGGGAATTCTTTATTAAGGTTCCTTTCTTCCTTCTTCGGGTGTCAAGGTCTGAGGATCACATTCTGTGGTTTCCACCCTTAATTATGCATGAGCTGCCTTCGTGACAAGCTTGTTTGCATGAGTATGTTGTGTCGCTGCCCCTTTTCACCTGAAGAGCCCATGGTTGTCACTGGTTGCCACGACAACCATTGATCTGTCCAGCCAGGCAGAAGTGGGATCAGTGGACCGTACCAATTTGTGTATGTTGTGGGTAAGGTTGCTACCCAGTACCCTAAATTCCAAACCATAACTTACTGAGATAAAAAGATGCTAACATTGGATACCCTTTTAAAAGCTTCTCCTAAATTCCCAGAATTTTTATCATCCAGGAGAAAAACTTGCGTTAAATATAGAATTCAGAATTGTGAAGTATTCTTGACCTGACATAGAATCTAAACATGCACTTCAGTGGCAAAAGAATTTTGTACTTGGCACTTTGAAGCATACGTCCAGTGGTCAAAAGCCATGTGATTGTGTCTTTTCAGTATGAATGATATTCATAGAGAAAATTTTTTCAAGTGATCAATACATATCAAAGATGAAGGTCGCAGGAAGCCATGAAAGTGCATTCTGCATATAAAATTGTTTGTAGATCCCCAGAGATATTTTAAAAACCTTATAAACCAGGATTAGATTTAATCTCCATTTGCAACTTTGGGGAAAATAATTTTCTTTCCATTTTTTGCGATACATATGATTTTTAATATAACAGCATTTCATTTGCAAATAACAATAATCAATCAATCATGATATGCTAAATTTCACAGAATTTTGATGATAGATGAAAAAAAATGCATCTTACAGTTCTACTTTTTCTGCTCTAGTGAGGGAGTGGGGGGATATTCAGACTTCCCTACCACAGAGAGAGGAATGTCTCGACTCAAATGTTATAATCTGTGAAGTTGTGTGTGAATGTTGCCCATTATGTCACGTCAGTTCTATTAGTGGAAACCACACTTAACATCATGACTTATCTACTAGTATGAGCCTATCCTTCTGGCAAAGAGCATGGTCAAATTGTCACCGTTGCTTAAATGTAACTGTAGACACACCCTCTAGCAATTTAAGTCAAGGATGCACAATTGCAATGGAATGGAAATAATGACACAGACATGACTGTAGGTTGATGCTCTTTTAATAGTAATCATTTTGTTGTTTAGCCAAGTATGAATAAGTTGTTGGTCATGCTTCTTAGTTACAGAAGTACATAACAGAACAGCAGTTTGCAAACGACCAGTGTAATGGTTTTGAAAAAAAGAAAATGAAATTGAAAAGTTCCTGAAATTTTTTGTACGTGGATCTTAAAATTACAAAATACAGACTTGCACCAATTTTCAATTTTTCAAAGTACATTTACTTGAGTTAAATCCATGAAACCTGCCCAAGGGTCAAATGAATTAAAGATACAAAAGTACATATAAAATCCCTGCAGCTTTTAAATCAATCAGATAAAAACTATCATACCCCGGTATTGCCATAGTGAACTTTGAAGACTGCAACAACGACATCATGTCCTCCCAAGGTAGTAAAGAAGCATCTTTTTTTGGCAGTGCCCCAGGGGCAGAGGCATTTCTTATCCCCTGTTAAGCCTTGTTCTCCATGTATGGATGCCATGAACCTGATCTAAAGCTGTCATGATGATGAACTGTTGGAGTGGTTGTTTTGATTATTTTTTTGATGCAGCACCCGCACCTGCCAAAGGCGCACCTCCCCGTCGGCGCACCACCTCCGAAGACTTACAGAAAGCTGTTGAGAAGGAGAAGGAGCGCATCAAGCAAGAGTATGAACAAGAGCTACAGGATATGAAGATACGCTATGAAAAGGTAATCATTGGCGGTTCAACAGTCACTGTGTTACATGAACCAATGTTCAACTGTACAATAGACACAGTAACATCATTATCTTGAGTACTTTGTAATGATTCACATGTACTTACAGTCTCTTCGTTTTCATCATCAAAGCAACTACATTTTTCCCCCTCCCCCAGGAACAAGAGAGCAATGCCAAGCTCCAGGAAGACATGCAGCGGTTACGGGAGTTCTACGACTCCCAGCTGACGAATGTGGAGCAGAACTTTGAGGGGATCCCCCCCGAGGATCAGAATGGTGAGGTCGAGGAGAGGCCCATGACAGCTGCCCCCCGGAGCCCCCCCACACCCCTGGAGGGGGAGGACTTGCCTGATGGACCCAACCTGGACCAGGCAAGTCTGCGCAGTATGGACGAGTCGCCTGGTTCTGAGGTGAAAGATGTTTATGTTTTATGTCTTGTAACTATTTCTATCTTATCTAATTTTACACATTTCATTTCAATTCATCACATGAAACAGAGGGCAAAACAGGTGTATAAACACCTTTACAAGTTGCCCTCATGGCCACTAAAGGAAATTACCAGAAGAAGTAAGCATATGATTTATATAATATATTTATTACTATACGAAGAATACTGCACTTGAAAGATTTCCTCATAAGATGTAAAAAAATGCTCAAAAAATGACATTAGCTTTGAAACAATTGTTCAGGTACCAACTACCTTTGCTAGATAGTCAACTTGATATAAGCGACAGTATTAGTCAATACACATGCATTGTACTACGAGTAAGGGCACCATGCTAACCCCACACTATTACAGGCCCGGATCGCCCAGCAGCCCGAGATGGCCCAGGCTCTAGGGCTGATAGAACAGCCAAAGGTAGCTAAGGTCAGGTGACCTAATGAATATTATGGTTTGCATAACCAAATATGGTGCTGGTGACCATGGTGACACACATGCACTCTTTGGCAAAGATGTGGTGTTTCTTTTTATGAAGAACTTCTTCAACATACTTAAGGCAAAGCAAACTGTTGAAAAACTCTTGAAGGAGATTTTTTGTTTGCTTTGTTAAGAGTTTTCATAACCGTATGGTGTAATGCAATGGGCTTTATGTGTTTCAAGGTATTCAGGGTCCTGGTGGCTTGGGAATGCTGGTGATCTTTTCTATAGTGTCTGTAGTTGCTCCTGGTGTCCACGGGCAGCTTGTCAATGATATTTAATTGGGGTGGCAAAATTAAATCTCTAACACATATGGTATTTTCTGAAAAGAATATCTCATTCCAGTATTTGCACACAACAAACATTTGCCTGCCATTGCACAGTCTAAAATGAATTCCATCAACTTTTGATCACTATTGGTAAATTCCTTGTCACATTCTACTCCATGTCATCCTTTTTTTGTCCTCTTATCAAAAACCGCACAACACTTTGAAAGTACATGAAATATCTCATTGATACTGAAATGTAACTTTGTTTCACAGAAGCAGCCGCAGGTGGCGAAACATCTTGGATCTAAGCAGAAGACTGAGTTAGAAGAACAAGACAGCCCACGTGCACCCTCCTCACCGAGGGGTAACACTGAGATGGCACAGAGTGTGCTGGCTCAGGAGGAGGCTCTTCATAGATTACAAGAACTGCAAGTAAGAAAGAAGAGATGAAGTATATCACTCCCAGGGAATTAAGGGTGTCATTTCAATTCCTGTTTTCCTTTTTCCTACTATTCTGCAAAGCTTTGACAAAATTTTAATGATTTTCATCCCTGAAACACTAAAATGATCAAATAGAAATAACTTATAAAAATGAAAACTCATTTAAGCGCCTCAGGTTGCAGCCAATGTTTTTGTTCATTCTTATTCAATTTACAATTTACGCGCACATCTTCTTGTGTTTTTTTTTTTAAACTTTCCTTTGTTTTCCCAAGTTTTGCTGTTCTGTTACTGACTTTTCTATGATCACCCCCACTCCTCACCGAGGATAAAATGTTCCATGCGCAGGAGCAGATGGTAGGCGGAGAGAAGGCCCACGACGAGGCGGCACTGGAGAAGAAGAAACGCAAGAGAACGTACGCCGAGAAACGGAAGGAGAGACTGGCGAAGATGTTTTCAAATATGGACGACGGTTCACACGTCCTGATGAACGTGTACAGCGATATACAAGACAAGCTGAAGGCTACAAATCAGCAGCTAGAGAAGGAGAAAGAAAAGGTAAAAGTTGTGACCGTCAACAGAGATGATACATTTCAGAAAGCAGGAAGAAAACTTCTACATATTAGTTTACTGTTTAAACCTTTGTTATATTACAGAAAAGGGATTTGGAAGAGTCAACTACATGTAGTTCTGAAGGATACAGCAGTGATGTGAGCCCACTAGACTTGTGCAAGTAAAGGGGTGTTGCAACTGTAGAATGCTGATGTACAGCCTATCATGCATTGATTAGCATGAGGTGCTGCTTATAACTGAAGACTGCATTTCAGTGCTCATCCTTGCTTTAACAGGATACCCACATGCTTTGTGATGGAATGGCATGTACGTTCAGCCATAGTATGATAAACCTGGTCGCATGAAAATCAAACAAGCTTTCCTGTGCATGATCTTTACATGCTACGACTGTCAATTCATCAATTTGAAGTCATTTCTTTAAGTACCTTGCCTTCCAACTGCAATGCATGTGGGTATAGAATGTTATAAAAAGAGCATTAAATTTGTTCCCTCAACGAAAAGTAACAGGAGGAGTTTGTTGAAGTACATGACGATCTTGCTTCTTACCTTTTTCCCTGTCCAGACCAGAGCAGCTGAGATTGACATCATTGACTTGCAGAGTGAGTTTGAGTTTGAGCGGATTGACTATCTGTCAACCATTCGAGAACAGGAGAAACAACTCAAGCTGCTAAATTCCCTCGTCGACAAGATCCACCCGCTCTTACGTAGGGACAGTAACTACTCCAACCTGGACAAGTTAGTACCCTCTTGTTAGTATGATGTAATGTTGACATGTCCCCGTGGTGCAAGCGGTAACGCAACCCCGCTGATTCGCCATCTGGATCAAATTCCGTGGATCCTAGTTCGATCCTAGGGCTCGGACATGTTGTAAGGGATTGCATTCGTCATTTGGGATGGTGACGTTAAGTCGGCAGCCCCGTGTATGAAGGAGCTTCAGGCATTAGCCTCAAGCGTCAAACCTCTGCTCGTAAAAGAACCCAACACACTTATCAAGAAGAGTAGAGGTGACCCGGTGTGCTTGCCAAAAGCGCAAGCCGTAGCGAAGCCGCATTGCACTTCCACTAGCCACTTGAAAAAGCATCATGCTTCACCTCAATGATGATGCCTTGAAACGAAAAAGAAAGGTATGTTGGACACTTATGAGACTGAAAAAGAACTTCCAGCAAAAATGTATGGAGTGTTTCAGTGGCAAATAGGAAGAAGGACTGTCACATTTTATTAACAAAAGATTAAAGAGTATTGTCTAGATAAAAGTGTTGTGAAATGTCAGCTAGAAGAAACGGTGCTGATGACACAGCTGTATCTGTTGTACCCTAGGATCAAGGCACAGTGTAAGTGGGATGAAGAGAACCAGCAGTGGGCCCTGCCAGATGTTAAAGTGGAGACCACATCATTACCTCCCAATCCTGGAGGTAGGCACACATTTTTCCTCCTGCACACTATTGCAGTTTTTAAACAAACTGCAAGGTGGCCATTTTCCATAATTCAGGCTTTTGTATACAAACAGACAACAGCATAACCATATGATGCAAGTTAATGCCTGATATTTCTCTTTGTAATTCTAATTTGCATGCAACTATGATGTGTAAGAACTTGAGACAAACAGATTTGTTAGTTTTATATCTAAAAGTCTTGGTGTAAATTTGTATTTTTCTACCAGTGTACTGCATGTTCTTAGTGCCATGATGTATTTTGTTGACAGGTATCATGCCAGGAGGCAGAGCACCCCAGGGTAGAGGGCCTCCCCCAGGTCACAGGGATCGGTCGCCTGGCAACCAGGTTAGCCCCGCCCTTCACCTGCCACTAACACTTGAATGAAGTGATTCCCTATTATATAGGGTGTATTGCACACACAAAATTAGCAGATATAACATTTTAGAAAAAATTGTTATGATAACAAAAGATGTTAATTTTTTTCTCCCTTAACCACCCTTTCCACCATAAGATGTGTTGTCAACATGTACAGTATCTAATGTTCATAGTTACTACTTAGTAGTAACTATGAACATTAGATACATTGTACTGCTGACAACACATCTTATGGTGGAAAGGGTGGTTAACCCTCAAACACCTGAGTGGGGTCATTTTTGATCCCAGGCGTCAATTTTGACGTGCTATTTGATAATGTTTGATCTGAAAAAAAATTCCTTCCATGACTTTGTCAGTAGACATCTTTAACCTTAGGGACTTAGGGAGTGATTCAGAAGTATTGTTTTTGGATTGTCTGTCTGTGTTTCTGCAATTCTCGTCATACTTGATGCAGCATTGCCATTTACATTTGTATCCATTATGCTATTTTTTCTATATGAGACTGGAAGGGATGCCAAGCAGTTTGGGGTATGGTGTGAAGTCTGCCATCTCTGATTGCCTTGTTTTGCAGTATGGGAGTGCCAACTACCCACCCCCTGAGGAAGACAGGCTACTACAGAGGTTGAACAGAAGATCCAATGAGAACATTGCAGACAGCTACTTCAAACCTAAGCGAGCCAATCAGCTCCTCAATTCCACCAGCAGCCACGACCGCCATTTTGGGCAGCCGTTGGAGAGGAATTTTGACCGGAATCCTGAGAGGAGCCTTGGAAGTTTGGGTCAAAAATCTGGTGAGCATAAAAGAATTTGTTGGTTGTCCTACCTTTGTAAAAGGTTATTACATCATATCTCTGTCTAGACATATGTACTCCTCTATATATTTAGTGCATTGCTTGATTTATTTCGTCCAGGAGGTACAAGATTTATTTCGTCTTGGAGGTACAGCAAGGTATACAAGCCATATGTGTTCTTCAAGAGAGAAAAAAAAGGAAACTCTAGATAAAGTATGAACAAGCCAAAATATGGTCTGTCAAATCCTCTCTTTTGCATTGCCTGCAACTTTACAACGTTTCTAATGATGATTCTAGATAAGGAAATTATGATTGACTTGTACCCTGTATTTCTACCAATGTTTCTGTAATGACCATCTAGTCAAAAACATTTAGGATAACAACAGCTTGATTCCTGCTTACAATATCTAAAAAATAATGCATGATGTTAAATGTGCTTAATATTTTGCTTCCAAATGCAGGCACTACATTCACACATGCATCAGCAGCTCAGGACCCTCCCAACTCTAGTCAGTTCCTCTCCTGTTGCCCAGCCTAACTAACATCTTGCCTCCCTTGGTCTTGTTTTGCACTAACTGCACATCATTTTTGAATGTCTTGCTCTTTGAGGTTTTTATAAGTATGTGTTTTCATGCAAAAGGTTTTTTAAAACACTATTGAAAAACATGACAATGTTTTCATCAAACAACTCTTGCATCTGCTTTCCAAATTGCCTTATTTGCCAAAACTCAGGTTTCTCGATTTCTTTCACAGCTGTTAATAGCACCTCCCTGTACTAAGCTTTTGTTTCTAATAAATCATCATAAAAATGTCGCGTCTTTATTCTTAACAGTATTGAAGGTGTGGTGCAGTATGACTCACATACAATAGAGTGCACTCAGTGATAATAAAATTAATGGTGCTACTGCTACCTGTACTTCACATGCTAATAATAATGTGTGGTCAACTATGGTGGCAAACACTACAATCTTATGACCACACGTTATGTGTTTGTTCCTGATTAAAGAGTTAAACCCTGTTGGTACCAGGCTTCACAAATCTGGATTCACGCAGACGAGGGATTGATCCTGATTCACAAAGCCTGACATGAATGATCCAAATCCAAGGGTTTATGCTTGATATGCGGAATCCACCACAATTCTTTGGCTCGCTAAATCCAGATCCGTGAAGCCTGGTATGATTGGGGTCATAGAAATGTCTTTGTTTGTCCCAATTACCGTACACCTCATATAAAAAAACGCCCTGTTATTTTGTTTCATTTGCAGTTTCTTCTTTGGGATATAACGGTTCCATGACAAACGGCGAGTTCCAGGCACCAGACCCGCTCAGCGCACCGATGGACATGCCCATGCGCCGGCCTGTACGGTTGGAGCGAATGTCGCCATCATCGGCCAAGGACAAGAAGAAAAAGAAGAAACAGAAACCAGGAATGCTGGAACCGTTGTAGTGAAGGGATGGAGGGAGGGTACAGTAACAACTCTGAGGATACAAGTAGCAGGGACTGTTCATACGATAAATGGTGACATTGCTACATTTGTAAGGACATGACATGCCTTATAACCAGATTCTTGGAATACCATCTCTTGCAATATATGAAGGACAGTACATACAATATGTCACCTTTATTTGGGGAAAATGTTATAAAGTAACTCTGCATCTCTTATAATGTATAAGCTGCAAGACAAAACAAATCTTGCCTACACGTAAATGTAGATTGCAGAAGAATGTAAACTGAGAGACTCAACCCATGATGTCAAACACTGAAGATTCTAAACCAAATTAAACTTTGGCTACGTTTTTAACATCTTGCTTATCTGAACCGATGTTCTTTTCCACAAGCATCTGTAAGTTTATGGCAGTGTATTTTGTTGTAATTCAGATCAAAATTTGGTTGAAGTGTGATGATGTGAAAATGGTTTCACTGCACTGTGACTGGTAAGTATATTAGGGTGTTGTGCAAGAAGAACTATGTTAAATGGGTCTGTATACTGTGAATTTAGTTTTACTGTGTGTATGATTTAACGAGTGGAGGTGCTTGCTACTATCTATAGTGCTCACATGTAGTTTCTTCCTGTGTGTGGCTTAGTTGTAGCGAAGATATATGTACGAGTATACAGAACTTAATACATTCTTAAACTCCTGTCTGGCACAAGAGAAAATATTTTCCAGAGCAACAACATATGAAGGACATTATCTCTTTACAACCAAAACAAGTTGTAGTTTACCATTAAGTCAAACATTGTAATGTTTTAAAGACTAAGAGTGTAAAGGTTATGTTCCAACTTTGGATACAAAAATTTGCATTTTGTACGATGTGACGTTTGGCCTTGAAATCTACAAACCTCAGAGTCAATATGGCATAAAATATGTTGACCACAAATGAACCACCAGTAACTTTGTTCACACAAGCTTTTTTCACACTGTACATCAAAGATATATAAGTTATGGATGCTACAAAATAGAAAACCGTCCCCTCAACTAAACTTGACTGTCAGGAATACAAGAATGTAGACTTTATTTTATCAAACATTCAACTGATAATCTTATAGTACAATACTTCTCGTACACAAAAAGGGTTGCAGTTCAATCTATAATGTTGTCACAAACGAGAAGTGTTTTGAAGATGTACGACTTGGCTTTATGCTGCATTTGACTTTAGAAGGCACAAGTATTTTATGCATTGATTGTGAACACGATATTCTCAAAGTTGTCATATTCTTGTATCAGACCAAGTTGTACTGTATGTGTATATATTTTGTGATCTCAGCGTTATAGTTATAATAGTGCACAGAGTTGTATGGGACCAAGCTGTGTAGTTTGTATATGTTGCAATACTCAGGAAAATTGCTTTCTGATATAGTCGTACCTTTGTTGTCTATGAATTTGAAACTGAGAAAACAAGAATGACATTGCACTGCTTTTCTTACTTGTCTTCAATGACTTTTTTCTCATATTGATTGTTGTTTATAAACTCCCTCATAGTAGAAAATTCAAGTTGTCAAAACGTTTTTCTGGTAGCACCTGCTTTTTCTGACTCATTAAGTGATTAACACTATTCCCTTGCTAAAAACAAGTCATGCAATTATACCTTTCTAAGTGGTGACTGAACTCCCATTGAGGTCAACAGCAAGCTGTTTTCTGACATTAGATGTAATAAACATTGTAACCAAGTTTATTCCATGATAGGTGATTGGCCCGCTCATAATGACTTACATGTAAAATGTAAAGCACAGATGTGATTTTTGAAAGGCACCCGGCCCCTAAAGAATTAGCCTTTCACCAGCCTTTCCTAGGGCTGCACATGGGTTTTCCTCAGCCACAGTAATCTTCTGCAACCACCTAAAACAATTAACAGGGCAGTAAAATGATTGCTTCAGGCAACCAAAATGACTTGCTGGCAAGCTAAGCTGGTGCTGTAGAAATTTAATGAGGAAAACAGCCTTCGGTCTTGGTAGCGCGGCTACAAGAATCGTTAAATAAAGAAAACTGAATTTTGTCCACCTAAATATGTGACATAATAGACTATACAAATTGTTTATATAACTTTGCAGCTGCTACCGATAAAATCAATAACAGTGGTTTGAAATCATGGTGCTATTGTAAGATGTGGGGTGATCCCTGAATGAGTAACAGTGAAGCCCCAGGGTTTGGTAGTCATCTGTCCCTTTATGTGTGTGAATGTGCCAGAGGACTATGTGACACTGTAGTTTTCATTCTGTTGAAAAATGGCTGTTATCTTTTTGAAATAACAAGGGTAATAGAAATTCTATCTTGAGAGAAATAAATGATTAATTTGAATTATCAAAGATCAGCAAGTTAAACTGTTGAATAACAAATTAAGGTGATTGATTGATTATGACCACCTTATCAAAATACATGTTTGGGGGAATATTTTTAAACTATAACGTCACAGTGTCAAAAGGTGCTAATGTTAACAAATGTAAGAGGAAACAGTTTCAAAGCAGTAGGATGACTTGGCAAAACTGTTTGACTACAACACACATGTATCTTCAACATCATTAAGAAAACTTCAATTTGTTAATCATTTCATCTTGATGAAAGCAGCATTTTGTTCTTTCCCATTACTTACAGTATGTTAAGTCTGTTATGAGTCATGCTCCACCTGTTACCACAACAGGGTTATATACAGACCACAAAAATAGCTCCTGATCTCATGCCTGCACTTCAAAGTGTTTGTCGTTGGACTATACCAAGTGACAACACCTGTAAGAGGGAAAAGACTGATAAACCATTAACAAGTACTGAACCACCATTTTCCAATAATTTTCATCGTTATAAAACAATTATCCTGGTCTTACAGTAGTGAAAAGTAATTTTATGATTTCCACCTACATTATGCTCAACTCACAATGGTGGGCGTGTTTCATTGTCATGACCTTAAAGCACATGTCATGATCAGATCTTGTCTTCTACGTTTTATGGAAAGTTTCCACCAAAGATTTTATGAAAGCTTTTGTTTACCATCGTTCAATTAAATGTAGTATGAGAAAATGTTTTGATAATGATATATTACCCCATGCCGGGTTTCCACATGGTACGGTCGCAGTGTCATTATTTTCGGTGCTGACCAATCAGCGCGCTCCATTGCCGGCTCATCGGATCTCATGGCAACAAATGTTTTGGGACCAAAACATGGAGACGTGACCCAGCGACCGCGCAACCGGGACGGGCGGAAAACCTATCGTCTGCAGCACGGAAATGCAAGAAAAACATGGGATTTCTGCTCAGAATTTAAAAATTGAGCTCACAGGAACTCAGTTTGACGTATCATCTAAAGAAGACTGACGAAGGTATGTCGCGAAAGCAACGTTTTGCAACATTGTAGCTCGTTTTATCGTCCAACATTTGCGGCTTGTCGGACGACAAGTCCCTTGATTTTCCATGAACTGTTTACGTGCATGACGCATGTTAACTGATGAATTGTAAATTAAACCACCACACATCTTGAAGAAGGACGAGTACTTCTGATTTTCCTGTCAGGATATATATCAGCCGACATTTCACACGTGAGGGCCGGCCAAAGGACGATCGACCTTACGACTCCGTTTCGCGCCAAAACAATTTGATACTCAGGTGGGTAACGGGACCCGCTCCGAGGGAAAAGCTCACGTTTCCCGGTCATTATTGAGGTTCGCACCGAGCCGGTATGGCGGGGAAAACCGGTGGGAAGGTTGGCTTTCCTAGCGGCGGCAAGGTGAGCTTCTCTACCGGGAAGAGAGGTGCACCTGCCCCGGTGTCATCCTCGGATGAGGAAGAAATCGAGAAGGAAGTTCAGCCGGAGAAGGAGGACTATGAAAACATCGCCTCTCCCAGCAGCAGTACGTCAAGCGGACCGGTGTACGAGAGACAGCCGGGCTTTGAGAAACACGGACACGAAGTGGTCGTCCCAAGAAGACACAAGATCAAACACAAGATCAAGAGGAAGAAGATAACAAACTTTATGTTGGGTGGAGACCATGATTTCTACACGGCCAGTCGCGGGAGGAGGAAGGATGGCACCATGGTACCCACGCCCCCCAGCAAGGCCAAGCCCAAAAGGGGTAAGTCACGGACAGGTGTAACGTTCACAGGTGTCATGCGTGTGTATGCAGGTGTTTTACTAAGATGCAGCAGCATCATGTACTGTCAGGTGCACTAACTGTTTTTAAGATGACCAACCCATGCAATTAAATGTCATATATATTTTTTTCCATTTCTGATGCACTTGACTTCCCACCTAATGCTACATTTTGAAAACAAACGGAGTTTTCTTAGTTGCTTGAGAATCACCATGCGCCAATAGTCTAATTAGAATTCATCGAATAAGATAAGTTTACTGGATTTGATAGATTTTCAAAATTTCTAAGTATCTTGACCTTTGACCTCCCAACATCCTGTTATAGTTAGTTTGGGGGTGATAATATTATTATTCATTTATATGTCACTATGCATGTGAATGTGTCGTGGTGCCTGAATTTAGCTGTAGCATTTAATAGTAACCATATTGCTATGTTTTATTTAGATAATTTTTATATGATTTAAGTGCAACAAATCAATAAATGCTATGATTGTAAAATAAAGGTTGACAGTAGGCAAAACCAGAAACAGATCTCAATGCCTCTATCAGCCTGAGGTGTGGCTAGTGGTATTTCAGGTGCTAATTACCTCACCTGAAGTGTCAGGTGCAACCACCTGTTTGTGGTTAGCTGCCAATTCATGCAGGTGCAAATTAGATGTGGCTTCATTGGCAAACAAAAGTGCCCCTTGATTAAACCTCCTTGTCAAAGATCACAGAAAAAAAATTCCAAAAGTTGTGAACAATAACATTAGTCCTACTTTCCCTTCAGCTTTTCCACATACAACCCTTTAAAGGGCCTGTGTAATGGTACACTGCGCACCTTTACGCTCCGTATACCACCAAACAAAATTAGCCCCACCATCAAAACTGTTCATGGGCAGCAATCCAAAACACAACTTGGTTATGCATTTGGATTGTCCTGCATACGTGTACCTTAGAAACGTACCTGTCAATACCCCATTTGTGGTTGGTTAAGTTACGTTAGCTTTAACTAGTTTAAGCTAGCTCAGGCTTGAGTATGAAAATCATCTTGATGATGATGATCAATTTCTGTTCCATCATACCAGCAGAAAACACTGTCATCCTTGATATAATATCTAGGCCATGAACATATGCTGTTTTGCTGGAGCCATATGGAAACTTTGTACCATAGTTCATGGTGTGGGCAACCATTGTTGTAAACACACTTTAAACCTTGGTACCTCACACTCCTCTTACCAGTCAGGCCCTTTTTGTGAATTTCACAACAGGCATTGCAACAAGGCCATTTGGTACCTTTTGGTACCGTTTCTTACATTGTTTTTATTCAAAATATGTGTCAAAGAAACCTGCACATTGTTTCTGCTCGATCGCCTATGTGGCTCTTTTCTTACTCAGTATGAATTCATGCATTCAACCAAAGAATATACTTCTTTGGGCCAACAAAACGTTTCCTCTTCGAGTAGGTAGATTTTTAAATAGAACTCAAACAGGTGGAAAGGCAAAGAGATAATGGCATCAGTGGCTGCTGCATATTTGGCAACATGCCGGAAGCATTGAATGTTCTAGAATATTCCAAGAATATTCCATATTCCAAGAATATTCCAAGTGCACAATTTTGTCAGAATACAATAAGACCTGAAGACTTCTTAGCAGTGTAATATCAATATGGAAATAGCGAAATCTCCAGGTATCCAGATATCTTTCTTTAATTTGTGATTTGCAAAAATCATACTTGGAAGAAAATATTTTTAGAAGCAGATGGGACAGGCAGGTTGCTTTAATGCTAATGCTCTGCACACTTTAAAGGTCATCTTCTGACTAAAGGTAAATATAGACATCTCTTCAAAGGGCAAATCGCTGGAAGCGATTGAAAAGTGATGAGCCCATCAAAATTTTGTCTAGTTTTGATACAAATGGTGCCAAAGGACATTGCAATATTGTGGCAAGGCATGTGACTAACATGTCTGCACATACAAGCTGTATTTTGTAATTATGACTGATGGGAAAACAGCTGTTAGTAAGCACAATTACATTGCTTCTGTTAGCAGTGGTTCCCAAGATACCAGCCTAGTTCATGTATCATTAGGAATGGATAATGAAGGTAGGATGGGGAATGGATGGTTTTGTCCAAACAGGTTGGGCATTTTTTTCTTACCATTATTCTACATATGAATTTGGTCAACTTAACTATTAAAGTGTTGTTCGAATTCTGTTAAGCATGCACACACATACGGAGAGAAAGAGAGAAACATTTGCATTTTATTATACCATATGTAATCAGGCTTAACTCACCAGGATCTTGCTCCTCTCATACAGGATATCAAAGTCTGAAGAGCTGAGGAGAAGCTCACATATCATATTACTGTATCAAAGGCGTGTCTATTATGAACACCTGCAGAAAAGAAAACACATTTACATTCAGGTCATTCTCAATTCTTTGTAGAGTCTATAGAAATTCATTTTGTAAGATAAACCTTGAAATTAATAACTGCAAAAAGGAGAGAGAAAAAAGTCCAGCTCTAGTCAATAAATACTTGTCTATCAGAACAGTCTGGGAAGCCAAGCAGCAAAAAAATGAAAATAGAGTCTATGCTTGATATTATTCATTTGTTTAGCAGCTTAAGAAATTAATGATATCAAGCATTAGACTCTATATTCATTTTCTTCGCTGCAGTGCTAGTTGATGTTGAATCGGATCTAGTAATGCCTGTTATGCAGGCCTAACAATCTGCAAATTATTGAATGTATAATAGTGAAGCAATCTCCAGAGACCCTCTACATTTTGTACATCCTGAGTACAAATGTGTTTCCAGAAGCTTCTTACACCTTGTTAAAGAGGTCATGTCAAGGGGAATGAGAGGTTGTTATGCATGGTCAGGCCTTAGCTGGAAGGATTCAGGGCTAATTCCTCCCTAAGGGAAGATACGGATGTTGGGAGGTCTAATGAGTAGACCTTGAAAGGGGATGAACACATGTACCCACTCCTACAGCGGCTCAGTGCAACTTGAAGTAGTTCTGTAAAACTGAAGCTCATGCATCTGTCTGAGTGAGAATATCTGAAAAAAATTGAGTGAAAAAAAATTGATGATCGTAATTTTGAGGACAATGAAATATAGAGCTGCTCATCATATATCTCCAATTTATATGTTGTTATAGACTTCATCTATAGATGTGAAGGGGGGCCCAGGTATGAGAGCTGGTGAACTAGACCTTGAGAACCACAGTTTCCCATGGTTGGTCCCTTGAGTGTTGATTTTTCCTCTGTACACTTCAAGTGCTCATTATCCCCCAATCAGAGAACAATGGTTGCCTGGTTACCAAGCTATTGTGAAGAGGTAAAATTGTATCAAATCCCCTCTCACGCTAATGTCACACAGAGTTCAGCTGAACAATAAGGAAAAGAACAGCAGGATTTTAGGTTCTTTTGACCACCCATGAAATGAAAAAATAAAATTATGATCTAATTTTTTTTCATAAAAGCCATGTAGAAATAAGTGCACTGAATCTTATTTTCCAAGATTAGGCTGGAGCCGACACCAAAAAGTGATTCAATTATTGAAGTGCCCCCCACAAAGTAAATAAGGCATGACCAGCGCTTTTTTCTTCCTTATATGCTGAATAGTAGGCAGAATAAACATCCATGATGAAAACCTGTAGGTTTCCTAGATACTGCTGGAGGAATCCCACACTACTTGTAAAATCATTATCTGACCCATTGAGAGGTGCTTACATGTAACTACAGCTAAAAGGGCTGTAGTAATTGAATCAAAGTTGAGAGTTTAGAGGAGACAGGGAGGGAACTGTTTTGAGGAAAGGAAACGTTATCTAAAAACAAAATGAAAGGATGTAAAGGGGCTCACACTAAAAACATAAAATGTCATAATGATATCACAATAGTAAAGAAAGTTAGAGAGTGTTGTTTTTTTTTAAGATGGTAGTAGGGAAAGTCAATTGTGAACAAAACAAGTGGTAGAACAAGTGAAATATTAAAATTAGATAAAATTAGAAAATCTGAATGAGAGTCTAGGGATGGAAAATCAGCCGACCCTCTTGAAGTCTTTAACCTGAGGAAGTGGAGCAGCCTCAAAACTCTAATTGCAACAAAAGGAATTGTCAAGTCTGATGAGCTGAATGAATAGATGTTCTTTTAGATGCATGCTGAACATGTGTCTAGGGATGTGAGGGACAATGTCCCTTCCATAGTGCTGTAATTGTATGGCCCGAGGGATTTCTTAGACTGTATGTCTTGTAACTTTCTCCTATATGGCAATAATGGGGTCACACTCACATTAATAGAGCATTCTTTGTGAAAAGTAACCAGAAATTCTGACTTGGCATTGAACTTGAGGTTCTGATGGTGTTGTCAGTGACACACATAGTTACATATCTTCTAAAAATCTTTTTATATAGTCTTTCTGAAAGGTTTCTTACAGTTTCACCTCTTTCTAAGAATTAGGTCAGAGTGGTGGCAGGCCCTATTATGATTGGTCACCTAGTAACAGAGTGGGTGGGGCAGGGGCTTATCTTTGTAATGCCCTGGGCGGTATTTGTTGTGACAACAAATTGGTGCTATGTCAATAAGGAAGTCTTTGTGAATAAGGCTACTGCAAACTATGAAAAGATAAGTGACAGGCTTAGAGGATTAGAAACACTTTTCTTTACTTTTTAATGATTATATGAAGTACCTTTCAGAAATTACAGCAATGAGCTGAAATGTTATGTCTTGCATTAGATTTTGGTTGTATTTTCCTTTCTTGCAAAGCACAGCATGATTGAATAGTCCTTACCTTGAATCAAGTGAAAACAAGCACAAAGAAAACCACTTGCCCTTTAAAAGATGATAAAAGGTATGAAAAGAAATAACAAAATTAAAGCAAATGGCAGTTGTCATAGTGGTTACCATTCTGTCATCCCTTTCCATGATGTTATTTCTTCAATTGTTGAATTGACATGAAAAGGCTGTGATCCTTGAGTGTTGCTGAGCTTAGCTTTACTTCATTTCCCTTTCAGATCTAACATCATTACAGGAAAGTAAGACTTTACCAATTATACACTCAGAATTCAATTTAGTATAGGTTATAATGCTTTAGTTTAGGTTTGGTCCCTCAGTGATGCTTTTTTCTACATTTCATCAAACATTAATAAAAGGTTGCAATTGTTTTCCTTGGGGAAAAATCTAGGATAAAGATTATTTGGAAGGCAAGGACAAAACATTTCCTTACATTTGCCTCATGATGATTCAAGCTGTGTTTGCATTAGGACTTGACTCCACAAAACGGTACCCCTACAATGCCATTCACTTTTGTTTTGTCTACATTACAGTCAAATCCACTTATATGTCATTAGTGAGTGCAAGTATTCCGTCGTCGCCACGTCAACACAACGATCAGCCAATCATAGCTTAGGGTGTCAGTTCATTACACAATGTCAAGTGCTTTGTAAACATTGTAACATGGATAAAGAACTTTGTAATTGCTCCAAATTTTTTCTGATGACAGTTAAACAGTCAAATATGTATTGGACATTGCTTCTCATCCCCAATAAAGGAGTAACATCTTCCTTAGATTTCAACTTCTACCAACAACATTTAAATGGACACAATGTTCCTTCCCTTCCCTGTTAAACAGTCAAACATGTATTGCACATTGCTTCTCATCCCCAATAAAGGAGTAATATCTTCCTTAGATTTCAACTTCTACCAATAACATTAAATGGACACAATGTTCCCTCCCTTCCCTGCTGTACAGCCCAGTCACCTGGAACCATTTAGATTGTTCAGTCCACCATGAAATCCCAAACTCCCCCTGCTGTCTCCTCACCTCAGGCTGCAGTCCTCTGCACAGCAGGGAAGCTGACAGCAGGCCTAACTAGCAATGAAGCTGTAGGGTAGCACGCCTCGAAATACTGGGTGCATGTGCAATTTTGTGCATCCAAAATTTGATAGAAATCTTTTTGTAGGCTATAGGGTAAAAATACTTTATTTTTGTACACTGGTGTGCAAAATATTCTTGAATAACAGGAAAGAAATATCTCATTTTTTAATAGTTTTTTTCTTCAAATTTGGAAGTTAGCATTAGAATTACAGATTGAAGTTCTTTGAGGGGCAGTATGGTTTTGTAATTACGTTTTGCCGACATTCTAAGTACCTTATGTTGTCCACCCAAAATTCTTTATGTGCACCTAAATTTACCAAAATGAATTTCGAGCCCTGGACAGCTAGTAGCATCAATATTGCAGGCCAAAATTCAAAATTATCTTCTGAGAGCAAACCTTTTGGCAACATATACTGTATCTTTTTATGTTGTTGTGTCACTGTAGGATTTACAATAATCCATGTGTAATCTGCTCTTGCAGGCTGAAAGGAAGGGACTGAGAGGTTAAGATGAATGACTTTTCCCTGAGGCGAAGGCCTAGATATATAAACATGGGTAACAAATCGCCCTGCCTTGCATGTAGAAGCCCCCAACAGGTGATCATCTCTCAGGTGTGGCGGGTCACTATGGCACCCAAAAAACAAACACTGAAATGTCACTAAAGGACATTGTCATTTCTAACAAGCCACCCTAATTTCGTTTTGTTGGTTGGTATTTCACCCAAAAAGCTCCATGTGAATAGCTAATATGATGACAGACATACGATAAAGAGGTCGCCATAAATTGTCGCCAAGGGGATTTCAATTGGCACAGTGTGCACAGTGTAAAATGTGCAATTAATCAGACATATTAATTTTTATGAAATACATTTTTAGAGCTGTATCTACATCTAGATGTTGTCTGTGCGGCTAATGCTCATCAAAATGTGTTACTTCTACTAAAAGCAGTAGAGCTCATAAGAAATACCCACCAGCCATGCGCCATTCCTTTAATTGGTTTGGGAGACAAAACCTTGCAGGGAGACAATCATAACATTTTGGAAGATGGCTCCCAGCAAAAATATACATTTTTTTTGTTTTATTGTCCTTTTGGACCTTCTTGTATAATGAGTCCTATAGATGCAACTAAAGGACCATTGTTCATATCCAGTCATTATTGTGTAGTCAGACAGGGCAGTTGATGTCCCAAATTTTGCCAGTGTCACAAGTGATGAAAAATTCATATCCTAACCATCTCAAATTGATACGTCGGTATAATGCCACAGAAATCAGGTCCCTAGGGAGCTGTGATCCCCCACCTTCAGTCACGTAAGGTTATGAAATGCACAAAACGGTCTAAAGTGTTGCCTGTGAAATACTGGTTTCTAGAGGCTGGCTGTTAAATAAAATCTGTAAAACATCTTTGCAATGCAAAAATCATGTATGCAATCACAATTGTGGTACATTGTATAAAATTGTCTAGTAATTATAATTTTCATCATGATTCTTTTACCCGCAACACATAGCAGAAATTTTACCAATTACGAAAGGATTGAAACAGGTGCTAGGATGAAAGTATATGCCTTTGATCGGGTCCAGTCCGACAGTGACCTGTGAACGTGGGGTCAGGGTACCATTCTTCCCGGTCCCTCATGTGACTGTGGTTACCCTGTGCGTGACTTGTTTAGGCCGTGTTATTGTTGTTGTTGTCATGACGAGGGGCGGGGTCACTGGGGACTGATTACAAGATAAACGCCCGTGCCAGGTAGCGAACCCTGCGGACGACACGCCCGAGAGCTCCCCTATTGTGGGGCGTTTGAAAGGAGGAGAGTCTCCTAGCAGGGAAGGTATAAACTAAGGATGTTGTTTGGCATGTGTCAACAGTGTGATCCTTAACCCTACCTGTGTCGTGCACCAATTATAGAGCCTCAGGTGCTTTCATTGGGAGGGTTAAACCTTACCCCAGACAGATACTGACCTGGCATGAACATTTTCAGGAGATCTGAGATGACACATCTGTCATTTGCATCTGGAATAACGACAAATTGCAAAATTAGATATGAAATTCTTGACTTTCCTCTAATTCTCAATGTGTTTCTAGATTCCTAATTCAATCAGAAGTTGGTAGGACTGCTTTTCAACTAGTTAGTAGCTTCATGTCAAGATATTACAGCACTTCATGCCATATACTGTACATGTGTACATGTGCAATATGGATATGAAGCTGATACGGTAATTGCTGTGGCTCAGTAAAACAAAAGAGCACATATTATAAAACCAATGGTTGATCAGATCAGAATTGTACAAGAGAAAAATTGCTTTGACACAACTTTGCTGGCAACTCTGAGAATCAAGATATCCCATTAATGTTGCCCTATGATGGTGCTGTTTGATAAGGAAACCACACCAGGCAAATCAACCTTTCAAATATTTGCAGTCATCTTGATACAGCATGTTCAACTGATAACACTACCTGTGTTGTTAGTTACCTCGCTATCTCCATAATAGAGCGTGATCTGAGTTAAAGTACCTTCCAGCACCAGACAGTGCATAGGGTGGCGCCCATCCTCGTTTCAGTAGCCCTTGGGCCACACAACTTTGTGCAATCACTACAGCAGGGGGCTAGTCCACTGGTAGTGGTGTGTGTTTAACTTCCATACTCTTTCCCAAATGCTAAGTCCTAAGCAGAGAAAGTCAAATGTACCATTTTAAAGTCTTCGGTATGACTCGGCCAGGTATCGAACTCACAACCTACCGTGTGCAAGGCAAACACTCTACCCATTAGGCCATTGCGCCGGTGATCTGAAGTCACTCTGTGAAATGTACTGTGTCTAAAGGGATATTCCACCAAATAATTGCAGGGTGAAAGATTGACATATTTGTTCCAACTGTTATACAACATCCCCCCCCCCCCACATGTTCAGTTAGTGTAACTCCAACTTTACAACTTATGCAAATTCAGCATTTCTAAAGTAAAGATCTTAAAGCAACTTTTTATCAACACTGTTTGGGTTACATTTTGCCATACTTGCTCCATTGGAAACTTGATCTTGAAAAACCCTTTATTTGCAGTAAAATTAAGGCTGGTGGGCAAACAGGTGGTTGCTGCTAACATGATTGACAGCTGGTTGCTTGGCAACAATGATAAGAAATGGCTACAGTGCAGTAGCCTTGACCGTGAAATCAACATGCATATACTTCATAGATCTACAGGGATTCAACTGCCTGTCCCTAAGTTACATTGGATAGGATGAATGAAATTGGGAATGTCAATGATAGAATATTTCTGCTATATGGATGTTTCTATACAAATGCCCTTTTGACGTACGTACAAATATTCCATCTCTATCTCTTTTGATATCAATTGTGTGTGAAGGATTTATTGGTTGGTCAATATTCCTTTATGTTGGACTTTTGGTTGTGTATGAAGTATGATGGTTCGTTAACTAGTTACTGTAACTATTGTTTCTTTCACTGTAACTTTAAGTTCACTGTTTTCACTGTCACCTCTGTACCGTGAACTTATCATTACCGTGAAAAACCTACTTATGATTTCTCCACACATCCTTTCTGTAAATCAGTTTCTACCACCGTGAAGTTAAAGTTCAGTGAAAATGTCAATTTTTGTTACACAGTGAAATTTTGCTACCGTGAACTTAAAGTGATTTACAGTATTGATTACTTCTTCTGATTATTGTTTTCCAGATACTGTGCCCATGCGACTGCGTGCCCTGCCCCAGTCCTTTTGGCAGCAGCCAAACAACATGAACAACAATTCCCCAGGCAGTCTGTACCCTGTCCTGCCTCCGGTCGTCAACAAGGAAGTGGCTGGTATGTAAGACTTTCTCTTGGTTAATAAGTACATGTAAGATGTTCAGATTGCCTTTATTGACCTTCAGGAAATAGCATAGTAAAATCGGTGCAGGCTGTAAATGAAATATTAATGGCATACTTTTCTTGCTGGACTTTTTTCTTTCTATCATTTTTGTAAAGAGTACACTACAGAGCACTTGCGCAATAATTGCTTGGCTTTTTGCTTTCTATCATTTGTTTTAAGTAATACACTACAGACCACTGTGTCTATGAAAACACAATGGTGTTGTTCTTGTGAACATTGTAATGTACTGTAGATGTGGTGACGCATAGTGATGAGTCTGTTTGGCCACAGATGAAGATCTAGGCCAGGTTGTTTCTGTTCCTACAGAGATCCGGCCAGTCACCCCACCGGAGGAGCGCACTGAGACTGACGTACAGGAAAGGACTGTCAGAAAGGACGAGGAAGTCATGGTAACAAAACCAGAAAAAACTGTGGAAAAGGTCACAATTAAGGACGACAAAGAAAAGACTGAGAAAGAAGTTAAGAAGGAAAGGATAGATCTTCTTGATGAGGGCGTGACGGGTGCGACAGTAACCGTGACAACAACAGCGCCCCCTAGAACACGGACGGTCAGAACTGTCACATCAACCGTCCCAAACACAGACCTGCTGTTCAGTTTGTTTGACGGAGTTGACCCTGAAACTAAGAGGCAAACAGTCAAGTTGAAAAGGGGAAGGTAAGGGAACCTGTTACTTCCGTAAAAAGGTCTAAAAATAGATACAGATAAGGACTCACATTTCATCTAATTTTAGCCTGTTAATTGACAAGTTTGTGGCAAAGGTGAAACAGATGTTTTGAAAATACAATTATGACAAAAGCTAAATAAAAAACAGACCATTCTTATGTTGTATTTGTAATCAGTGTTATAATTTTCCAATGTGATGTTTGAAAATTACACAGCTTCTATAAGAAAGGACACAAAGAACAAAATCTTTAAAAACGTCAATTTGGTGTTTTTGCCAATTATGAAATGTTTGGTTGCCACATGTAAGTATGTCTCACAACTGATCTTCTGCTCATTCATCAGACCAAAAAGAATACACCTGGAGGGGATGAACGCACCACGACCTCGTTCCCAGGACAACGACCCTTACATGGTAGACAACATTGCAGAGAGACTCTTTCCCGTGCTGTCCTTAGAGAACCGCAAACAGAACACCAACCCAGCCAACCCTAACGTCACGACAACGTTGCACTACATCACGTTAAACGGGGAGGACGAGAAGTCATCTGTGTCGCTCCCGGCAGTGAGAGTAGAGACTAACTACTCACAGATGCTGTCAGAACTTGTCATGCACATATAGCGCTGTTTGAGTATGGGACATTATGTTTTACTGAAGCATGCTGCACAGTTCATGTTGTGTTCTCTTCAAAATTTCAGATATGACAGTGGTTGCAAGTGTGATGATTAATTAGTAACAGTTACTGATCATTTCTGTGGTTCTGTAGACTATGTAGCATCTTTCTCTCTCCCTTTTATGTACATGTAAAATTTGAAGGGACCAAAATTTGCTGTATAACCTCTTTGAGACACGGCCCTGTGAGTCTGTGATTGACCAAGTATCTGGCCTGCAGTTCCATCTGTTGGTGCTAGGTGACACTTTTTCACAAAGACATAGTATAATTTCCATTTCTTTGAGCTTTTCGGACAATTTTGTTTTCTGTAAGAAATCTCAATATTTGTGTGTATGAAGTTTTAGCTCAAGATTGTAATATTTGACACTAGAAAGTTTGTTGCTGTGCAAGATGTATAGACTTTTTGCGTAAATGTTTGTTTTGTCTGATACATGTACGTACGTAGGAACTAATGTGCAATATTCCTCTGGGAGGAAAATGTGCACTTGTTCCTAAAAAAATGAATTTCAAAAGTATTATAGATTTGTTGAAAGATTTGTCAAAGATTTGAATGTATGGAATTGTATAGAATGTACAGTATATGATGTTCAGAGTACTTGTTGATGTAGATATTGAGATATTTTGCTGTGACTTTGTCTCCTGTGTACACATGTAGATGTAAAAAGTCAATGCTTTACATATTTTAAAGTTATCTATGAAAATGAATTTACTGAAAAGCTTTGAAAATCATAATTTTGATTGAGATATTTGTCCAGTGTCCAGAATTTCAATTTTTATATATGTCAAGAAAAGAACTTGCCTTAAAAGAAGAGATTTTATTGAGAATATGTTTTGTAAATCTGTCTATGTTGAACTTGCGGCACTTTGGTAATGCCATGCAGCATATAAGGTGTAATGGAACACTGAAAGGAAGGAAATGTTTAAAAGGACATTTTTATTTGTTTGGATACATAAACTCAAATCATGCAGCTTAAGCCTATTTCATGGTGTGAAAAATGTAAAGTGTGATTCCTAATGTTCGCGACATATACTTCTACATTCCAACTTCAATGGAACCTTTAAAAAAATGCATATTATCTGTGTTTAACAACTCTTTGTTAAACTTTGTGGAAAGCTATATTCCCTACCCGTCAGATTTATTTTCACAGTAAGATGTATGTCAGGCAACCATAACCTGAAATAAATTCATCAGATAGTTCACCTGTTGGTCCTTACTATATCATTTCATAAACCTTACAGCACGTAGAGAGCAGTCAGTCACTTCTGGATTTTGAATCATCATCAAAATTTATTAGCCATCAATTTTTACATCTCGTATAGGAACAGACATGAACAATTAAGGCAAATAACAACAACATTAGCGGTAGAAACGGCAGTAAAACTTCCACACAGTGCAACTACCAAAGTCTTCATCTATAAAATCTGCCTCGGCAAAATTAACGTCAAACCAGCACGTCTGATTCCCTGGAATCATGGTACAAAAATATGAAAATTTGCACAAATATGCAAAACAATTGATATCATACTTCACACACAATTCATTTGCAAATCAATTCTGTACAGCAATGCTCTTTGTCCTTTGATCCCTTTGATTTTTACCTAGACAAGTCCTGTTAGTTGTGGTTTGTCATAAAAATAGATCCTATAGATAAAGCATATCATTTGCTTGTCATTCTTTCCACATAGAGCTCCCTATTTTTTTTTGCAACTGGGACAAGTCTAAAAACCTCCTCCTATGCTGGGGTCACTGTAACTCGCTGTATCATGGTATTACATGCATTTACACTTACTACTTGTACACGGATATGGTGAAGATAAACAATACAGTAACTCCATCATGGTAATATTGTAACAGCGTATGCATGGTTACAGTAGATAGTAGTACTTTTACAAAGCACTGAAAGCAGGCTGTAGCTTGTAACTGGGGTGCCCTTGTTCTTTCCAAACGATGTAATTATGTTTACAAATTTAAAGCATTTCTACTTGCAGCCAGAAACACAAGAAAATCATGATACTGGACATTAACTTTACAACATTCTCCTTGCCAATATAGGTTCAATGTGCAAAAGCATTAAGAATGAGTGGTTCATCACAATCATATCTGAAGCAGATAAACATTTCACAAGTTCAACTTGACACAATATGGTGGTCTGTATGGCAGGGACAGCTTCAGTGCTAAACACGATTTTCAAAGTACAAGTACATTTAGCAGGGTCTGTTGTGCTTCATTCTAGGGCGTCGGAGGAAGGATATCAGGTCACCGACACTTGTGTTATAAATGGTGATATCATCAAATCTGCTGTCAAGGTTGTTATCTGAGACTTTGATTGTATAATGATTTCAGCAAGCTTGCTATGATATTGATGTTCTTCTGTTGGAAGATATGTGTACTGGAGGAGAAAATAGTCATGACTAGCTGTGGTTCAACACCACAAACTAGCTTCATCTGCCTCTGAAATGCATGAACACAATTCAGCACCAGCATAACAAACATAACACTGCTGAACAGAAATACTGCATGGAAACAAGGCCTTTCCTACATCATGGTTACAGCAGAAGTTGGTGACCTAGCAACTGACATGGCATCAAAGAGGGTGTGTGTAGTGAAAGTGCCCCCCCCCATGGCATTTAGCAGGTGAAACCCAATTTCCTAACCCCTGTACATGCATGACTAATGTTATTAAAATCATCGATCATGATAGTGCATTTTTTATCCTTTAAAAACTAGTGCAATTATACATTAAGTGTTAGCATAGTTTTAACTGCAACTTTCAGTAGCTACAAGCTCTTTGGCTGCACATGATTCTAAGTAACCTTGTTAAGGCACTTGCACTTAGAGTTTAGAACTCTCAATATCTATGTGTTGATTGATTTACACTATGCACATGTCAATGTAAATCCAGCGATTCACTTAGTTCTGCTTCAACTCCATCAAATATCCCCAAATCAAACCATTTGGATTTACATTGACATGTGTATATTGTTTTTTTTTACCCTTTCATTAGATTTGTGGTGACCAGAAGACAAAATCATGTTTCTGCAGCCCATGTTGTTTATTGCATCTGATGCAAATGTATCTGTGAAAGCTTTAAAATCAAGTTATGCGTGAGCATGCATCATAAACATCTCTGTCTCAAAATCTACATGTACATCTGGATAGGTTCTGCCACAATAAAACTCCAACATCTATCACAAGCTAAAACTATTCGGGCAATATTACATGTTAAAAACAGTAAGTGTTCCTCTCAGCCAAGGTGGTTGAAATATAAAATACAGAAATTCTGAATGACATCCATTCCAATTTGCAGCAGAGAATGTCCCCATTTTCAACGTCTAAAAGACATGCGCATAAAAGTAACACTTCTGACAACTTACAGTCACGACAGAATAAAAGCCAAGTTTGTTTGGTGATGTGAACCTAATAAAACTATTCAGAAGATCTAAAGTTGTTAGTGTGACTCAATTGTAGGTGATACTATCAAAGATCAAAGTCCGTCTTTCTTCACATGACAAAAGTGGGACACAATCAGTGCTGACAACATTAAATGATGCTGGTAAGCGACCAAACTTCAGTTCCGACACAAAGTAGATTTGGGACTTTCCAACCCTTCTCAAAATGAACACATCTTTGACTCACAAATCCGTATGGTCTGAAAATGTGGTATATTAGTCTTTAGAAAAACTACAGAATCCACTGAAAATTATGTCCCAAACTACTTTGTTGGAAATAAAGTGTAGCCGCCTACCAACAGGGATGCTAATTCAGGCTTATATGACATGATCACCCCTACAGTTCCTGTACTATACAGTGGTCGTCTCGAGCTCCTGGCTGCGTGAACGTTTGGGCGTGGCTGCGGGGGGCGTGGCTTCCTCCTGCCGCTCAGGCGTTCTCTCGATCACAGCCGATCTGGCCTGCTGCTCGCGGTACTTCTTACCAAACGCTCTGCCCAGCGAGCCCTGCAGAGGTACACAGTGGGTTAATGGCATCTATCATGCTGGCTTGTATAAGGGTCTGCATGCCCTTTGCCGCAAGGCGTAGGCAGCCTATTGTTATTTCCCGTAATTCGTAGGGAAAGCCTTCTTAGTCACGTAATTCATAGTGAAGCGACCAAATTTTGCGTCATCGCTTTCCTTGATTTTAGCGTAATACATAGGTGGTTAACGTTCTTCTGAATGTGCGTAAAGCGTTGTTGGGACCCTCCATGCAGACCCTCGTGTATTAGCTGTATATAATGGGAATAGCAATGTGACAAGGAGGATGAATGCAGATAAAAATAGAATCTGGCAGCCGTGTGGCAAGTTCAAGACGTAAACCCTTTACCCTGAAGCTCCTCCTGAAGCTGCCCTTTTTCTCCTCGTCTGAAGCTGCCTGATGGTTGGACCTGCCGAACCCTGACCTCCCCACCGACCCCGCGGAGCTCGGTCTGGAGGACAACACAGAGGCAGACTTCGGTCGCGTGCCGCTATCATTACCGCCAGACGCTGCCGCCAAGGCCGCCCTGAAACACAAACATAGCGTCATCTCTCTGATCTTGTCCCAGTGATGACATCATGAAGATGGAACATGAACTTTGACATCTGAACATTAGCATTGTAGAATGGGGTAGATTAAAAGGGTGATATTAGTTTTAAGGGTTAAGGATACTTCAAATGTAATTAGTAGCGGGATGCTACAATCTTGTTATCATCAGTTGTTAGGGTATTGGATGGCATGGTAGCTATTGGTTGTCAGATTAAAAGGGTAGAAAGTTAGTCATTAGTTGTCTTCAGTTAAAGAAAGAGTTATTGTCACAGTGATGTTAGTAGATTATTTTGCCAAGGGATGGGTTCAAATGTTAACCTTTAGAACACTGAATAATAATAGTGATATAATTTATCCGGGTTAAAGGAACTTTGGGTTATGATGTCAACCTGATACAATTGTACATTTTGTTTCGTTTTGTCTGGATCAAAACATTTCATAAAAAACGAAAATATGTTTTTGTAAAAAATGATGTTCTACGGGGCTGTGGTTCAAATGTGCAACATTTCAGTGTTGCAATTTTGTTTTTCTAATCCAACTTAAACATCTGTTTTGAGCCAGACAATATGAAAATTATCCACCATCAAAATGTTGATGGTGTGATATGAATGAGTGAGTTGTCTCATAGTCCAGCTTACCCGCACAGCAATAAGCATTGCCACCAGCACACAGTACAACAGACCTTATTTTCCCGAGCTCTCTACCCTAGCACACCGCGGCTAGTTATAAACATGCCGTGTGCTCACCATATGGACTGCAGTGAGCTACTAATGGTTACCCTGCTGTCCAACTCACGCGACTCCCGTTTCACTTTTGTCCTACAGTGTCAATGTCAGACATTTTGGCGACCAGCTTGTATATGTTATCATGTTGAATGTTTATTATTCAGTCACTGGTTAGTTGTTTGATTATTTTGTTACAACAGGCTAGAGATCCTCTAGTTTGTAGGTGACAGCTTATACATCAAATATTGAGGTAGATATAACTTTCAAATACAACCAAATTTAAGATCATGGCCGGTGAAAAAGTGGATCATATCCGGAATGTGAATTGACAGAATCTGGTATGTTTTGATTATGGTATTTTGAAAGTAGGTGAATAATGATGGCTTGAGTTGTAATTGTAGGAGAACTTGAGTGTTAAGTTTTCATGATCAGCATCACAATCTATGGATACTTGGTGAACAACATAGTTATTATGGCGTTTATCATCAAAATTGGATTATCATCTTACACAAAGTTAAATGAAATGTTGTGAGAGTAAGACTTTATAATGTTGAATATTATCTGATCAGTTAACGTGTGAATGGTAAACCTATTAAGACCCTTCCACCAATGGATGACTAGTCCAAGAAGGACACCTTCACCAATCACCACCGAGCTTACCGCAGGCGCAGTCTCCAGGTGGTCCTACTGTGCCCCTGATTCCCGGCCATCACTGTCAGTGTGGCTCTACTTGTGTGCAACCACAAACCATAACCACAGCAAAAACAAAGAAGCCATGTCCAGTCAACAACAGAAACAGCAACATAAAACAAGGCTTAATCCACCTTACCCACAAAGTCTGCCCCACCACTAAAGTCTATTTTGACTATCAAATCTTTTCTCCAGTATACTATGTTTCTGTGATACCTTAGGCCACTTATCAAGTCTTGTAAGGAGAGCTTCCACCATCATGCAAGCAGTGTGAATGTGTGTTAAGCACATGTACAGAGGAAGGCTTGGAGGTGAGAGAGACAAAAACTTTTAAAGTTCTTTGATATCTAAATTTGCTCACTTTGTATCCAAATGTTTGGCTCCAAAACGCACCAAAAAAATGAATTAACTTTTGCACTTATCGTAGGAATCAGCTGGAATTTTCCTAGCCTCTGATGCTCAACCCGGCTGTTTTCTTTTTCAAGTTATTGTTTTTATACTATTATATTTTTTTTCTTATTGCTGGCCGGGATAGAGTCTGCGTCCAGTCGGCGCCACAAAAGGAAATAAAAAATCACTTAATGGCAATCGGCATGGACTTGTGAAGTCCACGCTCCGCGGAGGGTGCACGCACCGCTGGCTCCACGTTCTCACGCCGTAACCATGCGCCCTGCATTGTCCTGACAAGTTTCCATAATTTGAGGTGCATTGGGGTCACCGTCTCTTTCAAAATACAGAACCTCCTTGGTTTGACATACGCCCGTAATTGATGATATTTCCCGAGAGGAGTGTGTAACTGTTGCACGGGAGGTTTGTGGGTTCCCCCAGGTTTAGGCCATCAGCCGCCGTCAAAGGAAAGATTGTTTGGTGGTCTTTCTTGGGACTAGCGGCCTAGCTGACCATGGCAAATCGATTTGTTTTCAAATTTGGCTAATTTTGCAAAGGAACCTAAGATGATGTTGCATATCAGCCTACTAAGACATGTGGATTTGTTTTTAAAGTGGCCGTCTGTAGTGGTGACCTCAGTTGCCCCCCTCCCCAATTCTGCCTGTTCCGAACTTATACATAAACATCCGACAAAACTAACCGACCGCCTTCAATAGATTATAAATGCATGCCCGCATTGATTTAAAAGATAGTTTTAGTCTCGCCGACTTTGCTAACCCCGACGTGTGTGTTCTTTTTTTTAGCTGAAATTTAACTCCCGTAACAAACCAGGCGTGTGCCGGGCCCATAGAGTCAATTGTTCCTCGCGTATGTGTGAATTACACTTGCGCGAACATGTGAATTGCCCTTGCGCGAACATGTTAGTAGCCTCTCTGAAAGACTTTTTTAATCTTCTTTCCTTTGAGACGCCGACTGGACGCAGACTCTATCCCGGCCAGCAATAAGAAAAAAAATATAATAGTATAAAAACAATAACTTGAAAAAGAAAACAGCCGGGTTGAGTCTGCATCGGAGGCTAGAATTTTCCCCACATTTCTTGTAATGTTAGCAGTGAAAACAGTCTTGTAAGAAGAATTTTTCTTCAGACTGAATGTTCTCTCTCCTCCCCTCCTCCATACACTGTACATCAGGTCCATTTTAGTGTGGTGTGTTCTCCATCCCTCACCTTGCAGGCATGACCAGTGAGTTTAACTCCGTGGTCAGGTGTCTCCTGATGATGGTCTTGGTGGGCGGGATCCCCAGGGCCGTTGCCATGGCATCAGCATTGAATGACGGCTCCAGCACCAGCAGCGCACCATGCACCCCGCTCTCCGCAAGGTTGTTGGAATACTCCTGCAAAACAAACAAGAAAGAAAGGCTCAAACAAATTCCATATACAACAAGAGTTGTCCCGCCTGCATCCACAGTCACTCCACCATAGCCAAACCGAAAATATAACCTTCTGCCTATGGCAAAGGTAAAAATCTTACAAATCTTACAGACAATTTCAAACAGGAATATTTGTCAGACTCTTTAACTGTAACCCAAACTCTTCAGGTCATTCAGAACCTTCATATACCTTCATGGTCCCAATCACCTTTTTCTAGCAATATTCTACACACACTTAAGTCATACATGTACAAAATGCACATGTTTTGCATGAGAAACCTGCACTCTACAGCACAGAGATGAACAGACAACACAGAATACACCAAGTGTAGTATCTCTTAGGTATGTCACCAACCATGGTCACTATCCTAAAAGTTTAAAAAACATATCTTTGGTGTTGGAAGTCACAGTTTGGAATCTCTTTCATAGAAATATCTTGTATACTAAGTAAAAAGTGGACAATGTAATGTACATGTAGATAAGGCACAATTTTTCAGCTTAGGTCAGATTTGGACCTACATGTAATTTTTCTTTCACTGTGTTATGCCTGGTTGAGGATTGCAGTAAAAGTTTTCCTTGTTTTCCTTTCTTTCAAAAATGACTCCAGTAACTATGAAGTGATTTTTTCTTTGGAATGATTTTTTTAGTTCAGCCATAGATATCTTGAGATGGCACTCCACATATGTTAGTTAATCATGCTTCCAACTTAAAAATGCAGTAACTGTTATGTTTTGTCATTTTTGTGCCAACAGAAAGAAGCCGTTGAAGGGTTGACTTTGTGCCCGCCACCCACCCAGAGTACCGTAGCACCCTGCCCTGTAAACACCATAAGCCTGTCACCAGGGTGGAATGGGAGCGAGAATCATTCATAATGCACACTAACCCACAAGAAGGGGATTCCCCTAGGAAACATCTGGAAAATGGAGAAGATTTTTGGTTAGCCAAACTTTTCAGCATGCATATGTTGTGGATGTGGACAGGAACTTCTCTTAGAATTCTGTTCTTTAGAGACCCTGGTACCACCTCAAGATATGTAAGTTTTAGAAGGCCAGTCAACCAAGGGTAACAATAATGGGGACTGCAGAAAAGTATAAATGTCAGCCATACATGTGAGTATGTGGCATTGCTTCTCCCTGTAATTGACTAACTTCGCCAACTGTTATATCCCTGTCACAACATATTCATACTAAAAAAAAATCAAAAGTTGTCATTATCATCACCATTGTGTTGCTTGAGCCTAGAATACTGTATGCAGAAAATGTGATTTAAGTGCCACTCACCTTCAGGTCTATGTTCTGTGCCCATTTGATGAGCCTTTGATTGGTCCATACCAGAGGGTCGCAGTCAATGTCTTCACACTGCAACCTCCTCTCATGAAGAGCCTGCATTTACATAAAAAACAAATTAAAACTAAACCTGTAGCCACATCAACTTACTCTGCAACATGGCTTGGGACCAATTTCGTCAATTAGAATTCTTCAGTGAGACTGTTTTAGTCACTGCAATGCTGTTACTTACGTGTGTTGTTGCAGAAATGCTAACATGAGACAACTGAGAAGATTTACAGTCTACGAATCTGCTGAGCTCACCTCTTTGTCAAATTTGACCCTCCGTAGAAAGTCAATGCCGTGCAGCAGCGACACCTGGTGGAATTTCCTAGAAATGCTCAGGTACTTCTCCAGGTCCTTGCGGGACAGTGTGGCCAGCACACGCCCGTCGACCAGGAGGGACTCGAACGCCGGGCGGTACTGAGGCAGGCCCAGGTCCGTGAGCCAGGTCCGCGACACCCAGCGGTGGTCCATCTGTGAGGCTTTACTGTACTTACTGTAACACAGGGGAACACAGCAGGGGTTAACCAGTAGTCAGCTTTGATGGGAGTCATGCACCTTTCACAGCCTAGGGGACATGCAAAATGGCTAAATAAGCCATATAAGTCAGGTCCATCCTTTAACAAACCCCTTTTGTAGTTAACATCATAGCGTGTACAAAAACCAGTAGGCAACAATTAAGATGTCAAACTTCATACCGTTTCAGATCCCAGGTACATTGTATGTGTATAACAAAGCCATGATTATAAAAGCAGGAACACAAACAAAAACTGTATGGCAGGCACACCAAAAGCATGATATATGTCATTATGAATCTGCTGCAGATGACTTCATCCTGGCAAAGAAAATGGTCAATGGGTATTATAAAGATGGGTATCATGCTTGAAGTTAGGTATGCAGGGCTTAGATGTGATAAGTCATTTGATGTACAGGCAATTGTTGCAAGCCTGCAAAGCTGGTGTGTTATACTGAAGGGCAGTTGTACCAGTGTTGAACAATACAGAAATGATCAATCAGTTCTGATTATCTTATAAGTACATGACACATAGTTCATTTGGAAGTGAGAGAGCACAGAGTACCTGTTGTATGGAATAAGGGAATCCATTTAAACAACACTACAGTCATGTACAATGTATGCGCAACAAAGTTATTAACACAAAGATATGTACAAATGTACATGAAGATGTTCTTGTGTAGATGCATTATGCTCTGGAGCTGAATACACAGAGAATGGAAGACAAGTTACACATAGTTTATTACATGTACACACTGGTCCACAACAGAGCAGACAAAACAGAATCAACTAGTAGTGCACTTACTCCAGTACAAGCCTCCCTATGCAAGCCTCTCTAGGTAAGCAGTAAGTGGTGAAGACAGACAAAAGTAAGCATTGCAGTTAGGAAAATCAAACACAGTTCAAGCATACCCGTAGTTATGACACTAAGAAGACGTACACATTCTACAACTGCAACAGCTTTCAATGGTATATGCCATGCACATGTAAAAGAGTACTATCTAAACAGGAATTTCAGTGATGAAGAGTAGCAAACAACATGATCATACGTCTAAAGATATCAGAACAAGTGAAAACCCACATGTAGTAATAGCATGATAAGACAGAGAACTATAATAGTATGGCTGATAGATTTCGTACAACTCAATACATGCTCTTTTAATAACTGCACAGCTGTAATAAAAAGCATGCATTATAAACGGTAGAAGTACTTCTAATAGAGTCTTGATGCAGAATGTGAAGGGATGAGGACAGGCTTGAGATAACCTGTTGTCTGGAGACGGGACTCTGGTCCTTTCTTTTTTAACAACTCCAAGGTACCAGATCACTCTCAGCAAATTGCTTATCAACTCATAGAAGTCGGTAACACCAAAAAGAAACACTAATAATCTGTACCTAAACCCAATCCACTGTTGATGTAACACTGCAAGTCATTAATGGCTTTCAAATTTGGTAAGTCTTTAAGTTTGTGATGGGGTCTAATTATAAGCTGTAATCAGTCCAAAACCTTTAACTGTATTGATCATCTTTTCTTTTTTTCATAAACCATCAATACTAGTGAAATGGCAGACATCCCATTGTCAAAACTGAGAATTTTATTGGTCTTTTATGACTTTTTTCTTAAAGTCTGTAGCTTGTAAGGAGAGTGGCCTGGTGGATGGAGACAGTTAAAAAGGAAAGGTTACGTAGTTTTGCTGTAACTTACTGCTGGATCTCGGGTTGCCTGTGAAACATGCGATACAGGAGACCCCTCCTCATCAGCACAGTAGCGTACCTTAACCACACAGGTGTCAGCAGGAGAGAGAAGGTGATACAACCAAAATCAAACGTGTCAACAAAGAAATTCTATGAAGGAAAGAGTCTGACATATATAAGTGCATGTACATTGGCTCAGCATAGACCTGGAGACAGAGAGTTTGATACATTTGCCACTTTGGCAGATTGGGAGACAACATAGCATGTAAACAACAGTCAAGGAAAATGAAAGTCACATTGTGACCGAGATACAGCGTTTCATGCGAGTACTTGTCCAAGCTCCAACTGAAAGAGAATGACCACTAATAAATCAGACAAAGAACTTCAGTAATTTGTATAGAGATACCAGCAAGCAAAAGTCATAATCATTATTTTGAGTGCCGATAGGACAGGAAATAAGAAGAGAAAGGTAGTTGACCTCTGAACTAAACACTTTAAACTGGGTATTCAGATACAATACATTTTACTGTAGTATGAATTTAACTATCACATAACTCAGTAATCATGTTCTAATGTCATATTACATCCTGATATAAAACTAGGCTTAAGTTAAAGAAATTAAGGGACATAAGTTACACTTTGCAGGGGAAACAATGTTAGGCCTTACCTAGCTTCAGGTGTTCTATGTTCCTCTATAGCTAGCCTGAGTTTCCTGCGATGAAGATTGTTGGTGATTCCCAGCCCTGACTCAAGTTCATGGTCACTTAGGCCAAGTAGTACCTGATCATTGGAAACAACAACATAACAGTTTCAGTTGGCAGGAGGTTGTGAATAATACAGACTACATTAAGGAAATAAGAACTTCAAGAGACTTTGGACTATTTACACATACAAGATAACAAACAATGTAAAAACATCACTATGCATTTCATGCTGAATTTTTTCAAGACTTCTTGTACTAGATTCTACCTGTTTAGGGTTTGCTTCATTTTTCTCAGGTTTTTGATAAAATCAAGATCTTCAATCCTAGAAGTCAACCATTAGGTCAAATTAGAATAACATGCATTTCGTTTGATAATGTACTTCAAACCTGGTGTGTTATGCCATGAAACAGTCTACCAGGTGTGCAATACAAAGAAAATCAGTGCTTAGTAATACATAATACATGTACATTAGAACACACACAACAAATGATGTTCCACTGTACCTTGCCACTTTTGATGTTCTCTGTACAGTGTTTCGAATACATGGGCATGCACATGGTGTACTCCAGCCAGGCCAGGACGTGGTCGGCCTTCCACTGAGTCATGGGCAGCCTGCGGGTCTCCTCCAGAACCTGCAGCCGGTCTGCAGCCTCCTCCTGGTGCAGACTGTGGTGCAGGGTCCCGCGGGTCGGCAGGGTGTAGCTACCACTCTGGGTCTCCACCTCTGTGGGGATGGTATACGTATGATGGACATTAGTTCATTGTCGATCAACTGGTTTACAAATCTATGGCCCATTTCCTTCAAACACATGGATCTCCACTCTGGGTCTCTCCCTCTGTGGAGATGTACGATGGACATTAGTTCATTTTCAATTAACTGGTTTACAAATCTACCTTGGGCTCTACCTCTGTGGTGATGGTATACTAATATCTATGATGGACATCAATTTTGTCCCAAGTTTATTTTCTTTGTTATACAGATAATTATACTGATTTTTGTAGTCAGAGCCTCATTGAAAATCAATTTGCCAGAATTGAATGGGCCACCCAGCTGTCTGAAAACTCAATAGAATAAAATAAAAAATCAGTTCATGAACCAGTTTACAAATCTATGGGCAATTATTTTCCTTCACACATGAATCACCAATTACCAGATCGATTGAACATATTCTTACTGATATAATAACAATTCCAATTTTGAAAGCTGCTATCTATCATTCAATAGTTATTGTAGAGAATTTTGATGTACATGCATGTAAAGAACAGTCATAAACATTTTGAGCCAATGTAGAGAAAACTAAAGCTTTGAAACACTCTCCTGACCTCACCTTTACATGATTGTGAGGGTATCAGTATATTAAATGAATACTTAAAGGCAATATTCCTCGTACACTAACCTTCTAACAAGCTTGGGTCTAATGACTTGCGATGCTTGTTTCTGCTGAAGACCTTAGAAAGAGACCCAAACTTTTTGGTGCTCTTCTTCTTCTTGGCACCCCCCAGGCCACTATCTCTACTGGAGTTGTAGCCGTCTGACTTGGAGTCGTCGGGTATGTGGACAGGGGAGTATCTGGAGGTGCTGGCAACACTGGGGGGGTTGGAGGAGATACCCTCCTCAGACACGGGGGTTTCTTGGAGGTTACACGATGAAGGTGCAGATTCTGGAAAAAAAATGGTTAAGATGTTGAAAAAGAAGTGCCTAGATAATAGTAGATGTCATTGAGTGGAATATCTTTGACCAAGCTAGTGTCAAGGTAAGTGATTTTCAAAATACCTTTCTTCAACATCCTAAAAGCAAGAGTTAAAATAACTTGTGTATGGTGCATGCTCAGTAATATATGCTGCCTCAATACAATAATTCATTTCAGCATTGATACTGTGTAAATCTCAAAACTTTTGTCGAGTGGTGTTTTTATTTTCGTGGTTTTTGCAGTGATCTCTCCACTGCAAATTCATGACACCGCAATGTCTCCCTTGTGTGACAACTGAAATACAAATAAATTTCAACTGCGAATCCAAAACACAGCAAAAACATCCTCTTCCCTCCCACCATGAAATAAAACCACTGCAAAAGTAATTGTAAGTACCTGATATAGGGGTAGAATGTTGTTGGATAGGTGATTGTGTCACATCCTGGACACTGTCTGACAACGACACTTCCGGCGTGTAGAACTCCACTGAGGTTGATTGGTGTGATTCGTCCACACTTTGCGGACTCTGTATCTCTATGGACCCCCTGGGGGTGGCTTCTGCAGGGGTGGGGGTGTGTAGCTCCATGGAGCCCCGGGGGGTGGGGAAGTCACCGTCCGACGAGTGTAACTGCAGGTCCATGGAGCCTCTTGGAGTCTGGGATAAAAAGAAAGTCCAGACTGTTTAACATCCCTTCATTTCTTAACAAGCTGAAAACCGATATTCTAGCAAAATAGAGATATCAGATAGTCTTAGTGTGTTTTGCATGCTACAGTATACTTCTGATGTACTAGTACTGTAGTATATCAAAAGACTTGTGCATAACAACATGTAAATATTGCTGCTACACCAATGCTATATACATGTAGGCCTCTTAAGGCATAGGATTTAAGTCATCCACTCTACATGTAGGCCTCTTAAGGCATTGGATTTAAGTCATCCACTCTATACATGTACATCAGATTTAGATTAGTTAATAAACAAAGTGCATGTAGGAGTCAGATGGTTAATGCATGCAAAATCATTATACTATTTACAGTAGATTGATGAAATGACTTAGTTGAAATGAAAGAAAATGAGCCCCTGATTACCAGTGAATCGCCAACATGAAGAGATAGCTGCAAATCATCTGAGACATGGTTATCTTCAGCAGGGAGTGGACTGGCCTCTCCTAATGTCTCAGGTCGAGGGGAGGACTCTGCAATACTCAGTCTCTGGTGCTGGTGGTTCTGATCAAGCTGTAATCTGGTCTGGAGTAACAACAAACACAAAAATCTCAATATTCAAGACTTCCAAAATACATGTTCTACACATGTTTTGACATACATACTCGACATAATCTTTACTGATTTTTTATCTTTGCTTGGAATGGTAATAATTGCTTCTGGTACAACTGTGATCATTCATTGTTAAGGATAACTGACATGTAAGCTGTAAGAAATATACCTGTAAGATATGCCTCTGATGCCTTACTGTAACAACTATTTTATAACTTTATATCTTCTTAACCTCTAGCACACTAAAGTAGTCATTTGGCACCCCATTCTCTTTGGTTACAGAGTTAGGCAACAGGGAAAAGGTTAATGAATCAGGACATGTTTAAAACCTAGAGCTAATCAATGCACACAAATAAATGTCTACCTGTGAGAGTTCAGTCTCTAGTTTCTTGATGAGCCCCTCCTTCTGGTCCAGCTGTTGGCGGAGGAAGACTGACCGCTCCGCTGAGTCCCTGGCCTTCTTAAGGATCTCCCACTTCTCCTTCTCCGAACCTTCCTTCTCCAGGATCAGCTGCTTGATGCTTTCATCACTTTCCTGGAAGACAAGTGTGTAAAGAAATGTTTAATCAGCTGTATAGAAAGATCTGGCCAAAGAAAATAAGACCAAATCTGGTCCCATCACTTTTGCCATGGTCACATTTCCAAACCAGCCACCTGCCTGCAAGTATGATATAAAAGAGAACAAAACACACAAAACATAGTGAAAATTAGTCAAAAACATAATTTGTACATAGTTTTTGAAATGTGACGCTGGCATCACAGAGAATGTCCATTTTTCTGACTGATAGTAGCCACAACACATCTGCTTCAAGGTACAAATGTATTCTTGTCAGAATATACATGTACTCTTAAAAACATATACCGTAGTTATTCCTTGACGAAACATACCACCACCTTTCTCCAATAATTACTGAGATGTACATAGTAACCATATGATATACACTCAGGTACATGCCAGACCATCTATGTACAATCACTATACATGCAATTTTGTAAAAAAGCGGATGAGATGAACCTCCTTTCCCCAGTCACCAGCAGTGCATGTACGCAAAAGCAACTTGGCACAGATACCGACTGACACCAGCTGATATACATGAAGCTACTTACTACAACTGACTCAGGCCGTCTTATAATCGGAAGCGTTGAGTGGCTTGGAAGAGGAGAATTTTGCTAAAATAGAATAATGGCGCAATAATGTATAAAAGGTGCTGTTCTCTATAATTACTGTTACGGTTACTTTATATTTACTGCACACAAACCTACATCAAATTTGCATAATGTAGGCAGTGCTTTGTTTAAAACACTAACTTCTTTGAAGTTTCTGTGGTTATCCATAGTACAATTTAGGTGGCAACACTAACAACTCTGTATCACAAAATGTGCAAAGCATGCAATACTGTACATTGTATGACTTCAATCAGTATCTTGCTACCATACTGCGACTCTGAATCTATTGCAATAGCAGAATCTCTTTCCTGATTGTTTGACTTGTGTATTGTTGCCCATTTCACCAGAAATAGCTTTAATCTTATTCCTGAGGAATAAGGACGTCCTGTTGTGATCACATTACAAAGAATGCTCAGCCATTGCTAGTTTTGAAAGGATGCTACTACATTTTGTATATTGATGACACAACGGCATGCCTAGCACCAGTTAAGAAGACCCTTACCCTCATCCTCATCTCGTAGTTGCGTATGAACTCCCTCAGTTCATCCTCTTTGTCCTCCAGGGTTCCATACAGCTGTTTCATCTGGTTTAACAGGTCCACCTTCTCAGCCTTCAATCTCTTCCTGTCTGCTTTCATTGCTGGAGGATAACAGAAAAGAAAGAGCAAGGTTCATTTTGATATCGTACTCCATACTTTAATTTTCTGCTCCATTGCTTTCAGGCCTGACTCAAATACATAACACTGCCGCCCTCGCGTTCCAAAGCTATCTCCCTCTCAATAACTAAAACGACTATTTTCAAATTCTCTGCCCATACCTTTTATCTTTGATATTCTGTTTGGTTTAGTATCTGTTGGCCTATAGTGAGCAAAGGATCAGAGAATAAAGGCGATGGATAACTGAAAGTGTGGTTGTGGTTGATGGCTACATCATTTCAAACAAGACAATCCATCCAAGCCTCCGAGCCAAGAGTTATGCTGTTCTTTACACACACACAAACGCTACCCTCTGCATAACCTTCTCAGCGAAGGTAATGAGACAATGCTATATACACTCCTGACTAAGCATACCGTTATCAAGATACTGTTTTAGAGTACAAGTATGAGCATGCATAGCTAGATTTTTCTTTTGTTATTCATAGATAAGATTTATTTCTTTAAAATTCTTACTAGATATTAGCAATAGTTTAACTGTCATGCATGTACAAGTTTCCACACATTGCACCTTGTTACAATTGTCATGCAATAAATTTCTTCTTCTACCAAGTTGACGTAAAAGTTTTACGATGATACAATGTACTTGTACTTGTACAGTACCTGCAAGAGCTTCCTTTGCCCTGGCCAGCTCGTGCTCTGTCTGTGTCAGCTGTACTTTGAGTTCAGACACAGCAGGTCCAGACTGGCTCTCGATCGTCTTCTGTGACCTCAGCTCCTCCAGCTCTTTCAAGAGGCTGCGGTTGTCTTCTTCAAGACGCACTTTTGCCTCTCTTAAGTTGGACACCTCCTGTTCCTTCTGCCGCAGGCTTTGTTCTGTTGGGAGACAACACAAGGTCATCAGTTTGAGTTCCATTTCAGGGATTGCAAATCTTGACAAAATGGGTTGTTTACAGCAGTTTCTGGATCAGGCTTGGTTCTGCTAGAAATGATAAAAGGTGGTCAATTAATTTTAGTCAGCTGCATTACCTGTAGTGTAGCATTTGCTGCAAAGTAAAACACTTCAAGTTGGTGGTTACCGGTAGTTTAAATTCCTGCACAAGGTTTTGTCCAGCAACACATGACTTCCCTTAATCAGTTGAAATTCTGCTGCCCTTCTAGCCACATTAGGCAACATAAGTGGTAGCCGGGTACAACATTAGTTTATCAGTCAACTTAAGACTTGTCAAAGATGCATTTTGGAGAATATTTTTGAAAGAGGTGGGAGGGAAACATTCTGCGTTCGCTGGCAAATATCTAATCCCCATCTCTCCACAATGATTGATGTCATCCTGGACCACAAATAGGCTCCTGATCCAAAGCACAGTAGTCAGGGTAGCTTCTAATTTCAAGGTTCGTGGGTACTTCAAAATCAAAATCTGATTACCCACACTTCATGGACAGGCGATAAAATCCAATTTTACCACAGGTTTTGAGAGGGTACTTAAACTGAAAGCCGATTATTTTCCATGATGTGAGTTAACAAAGCACTTATCCGTGCAAAGCCAACTGGCAAAAGCTCATTTTCTATAAACTTTAGAACAGCAGCAGAAAATAGAATTTCATCAAACATGCCAGATATATCCACAAGACTGTAAACACTTTGCATCACTTTTCTTTTATGTATACTAAAAGAAAAAGGTACCTTGTGTAATGTAAATTAATCTTACTCTTCTGTTACTTACATGTACAAATTACTACAATGTACATGCATCTTTGGCGGATTTGGTTAACTCTACAAACGATGTTTTTTTCCACCAGGTGTGGGGTTAATACCCATTTCCTGGTGATTTCCGTCTCCAGTACATTATGGGATTACAGGATAGTGCCCTTTATTGACTACTCCTCTGGGAGGAGGGGGAAATGGACCAACAGACTTATAGAAATGTGTACATGAAGTACCATCAATAACGTTTCATGCAGTCCTAAGCTTTGGTCAAGTGAATGGCAAGCACTTGAGTTGGGCACTTGCATAAAACGCGGGCAAAAGCTTCTACGTGTACGTGTAGGTGGAGGCTAAAATGTCATTCTCATTGAGCTTGCACTGGAGCTTGGATAAGGATTGTCCTTCTAAGAGATTCAAAAATGGCAGAAACTGTAGTTAGAATAACGTCTAGAAACAAATGTATTACCAAATACAAGAAAAACAAGGGAATTGTCTGATTTGGTAGGGAAATAGCATTGTATGAATCATTTGATGTGTCTCTTCAGGATTAGCCTATGGTACAAGAAGAAAAATAAGTCAACGCTTTTGTTAAAAACTAAGAAAGATTACAACAGAAACGCTATGATTAACACCTTTCAATTTAGTGTCCATAAGTGGTTATATAAAACTACATGTAAATCAAAAATAACAACATGCGTCTCAAATTATAAGAATCCATGCGAGTAGCTTACACACACTACGGCAGTCTGTCATGCAAGAATACACAAAGGTACTAGACTATAAAACTCAAGCAAATGGCATGCAAAACTACCGTGTATAAACTAAACAAGTTACAAAAATTGGCCTTTCATTTAATTTCCAACTTTGAAATTAATATATATGTATTTCATTGAGACACATTCCTGATTATTGTTCTTTTTCATGTCTCTTGAAAATTCTGTAGTTAGACTTTCGTCCAAAGATTTTCTAAAGAAAAGATCAGAACTGAAAGAATTTGTATCCACCTAAGAGGAGAGATATTTCTTGGAACACCAAAACTGAATACAAAAATTTGATATGGCACAATGTATATTTTTCACGAAAAGCCGTGTTCTCTCTCCATAAAATTTCCTATCAATTCAAGACCCAAATTGTTAGAGAGGTCTAGATCTAGACTACATGTACATGGTGTTATAAAAGACTGAACTACCACTACGAAACACAGAGGTAGTGAAAATAATGATTATTTCTGATTATTCTAACCTGTAGGATCATCTTTCTTTGTATCCCAAGATCTCCATTCTGAAAGAGGATTCAAACAGTTGTCAAATTCTGAAACACACCTATTTATACTGGTAAGGAATACAGTATATACAAAATGTATTTCACAATTCTGTAGCACATTCAAAGCAAATATCCAGTACAACAACTAGTGCTGGAACAAAGCTCTGTGGAAGTGAAAAATTATTCAATTACACAGGTAATAGATGATCATCCTTCCTTAAAGTACCCTATGGGGGAATCAGCAGTACGGTGACCTATAACATAGTTTATATGTACATTTGTCAAATTTTCACAAATAGCCACACAATTCTACAATCAGCTACAAATACGTCAACTCATCTGGTATTATACATTTTATACATGTAAGTCCGTTTTTTTCAAGCATCAAGGGATCTAGGTCTGGTCTGACATAAAGGAGTCAAGATGTTGGATTTAATGTCACTTTTCATGTATCAATTACATTAACATATAAACAAAGGCCAGAGACAACCAAGGTCTAGTTCTACTTTAACCTTCTCTCTGCCTGGTTACCCAATAATCAATACAAACTTGGCATTCAGTGCCAAAAGGCAAGCAGCAGGGAGAAAGGTAGAACTCTAAGCAGAAACTTCAAAATAAATTTTCATAAAAATGCATCTCTTTGTGACAAATCATCTTTGTTTTAATTTTTTGGTTTGCCTTTCCATGTAGGGTGCAGTTTTAACTAAATTTCTTTTTTTCACCTTTAAGTTTAACCTGATCTAAGGCATTTCTTCACTAAGGCATCAAGTTGCTTGAAATTTTGTTGGATACTTATTGATATTCTAAACCAAATCTATTTCAGACACTGACTTAAATGTGGGAATTTTAATTTTCCAGTGGCACAAATATTCATTACTGAAACAGGCATACTTGGCTGAAAGTCTTTGCTGTATACGCTACTCCAAGATTGAAGCAGCTCTTAATAAACTCCTTGGCAAGTGTCCCAGATACTGTTAGAATTTCTTCCTTTTCAGCATTTTGAAGAGCACTTCGTTAAACCTCCCAGTCGATCCTTCAATAGCACTCATTAGGCCTCGTCTGCCTTATTCATACGATACAGCTGTCGGAGATTCGGAGAGATCTGCACAACAATTAAAGATTCCTGGCATGATGAACTAGCCTGAGAACTTGATAGATCAATGATGTGCCGCGATGAAGGAAGACTCAGGGTGTCTGAGTGATGGTGGTCTGTACAGGGACATGACCGTGGTGCTGATGAAGTAATCCATCTAACACCTTGAGGTACAGGTGCAAGTAAAGGTAGTAAAAAATCGTCTCAAGCAAAATTACTGGGGTTAACGTCCTTCTTACAATCTATATGTACAGGCCTTAAAAGATTATTTGATTTGAGAGAGCAGTGAGAACATTGAAAATTATCATATGAATTTGAAATGAAAATTGCAAGAAAACTGTCTTTTCATAGTGTTTACATGACGATCTGTTGCTGCCGAAAGCAATATGATTAGAAGATAAATGTTTTCCAATGTCGTCCGTATACAACATTAGGATGTCCTTGTAATTATGCACACTTAAGACAACTTTAAGTACCATATGTTGCACAGACACATGAACATAATGCAGCGAATAAGTACTGAGAAAAAAGTCTGTTATTTGCGGTCGTAAGCTGGCAGCATCATGAGAACTAATCCTTCCACTCAGTGTTAATGGAACTACTAGCCAAAGATAACTAGGAAACTAATGGAAGGAATATGCAACCCTCCTGCTTCTGCAACTATACCCACAGCCCAAGACAACAGAAAACATCCAGTGCTTTACCAATGCACAGCAAGTTTTCTTCTGTTGTGGTAACAGCTGAACCAAACAAACATCCCAAACATCTTGTGTTTACTTCTCACATCGGACAATCAACATGCCCAAATTGATCAGCTTAACACCAAGTTGCAAAAATGTGCCTCAAAATGTGACACATAGACAAGATCTGTAAACAAACATACCTCGCCTGCGTTTGCGGCCAAAGCGGACTCGGAAGGAGACGCTCCCTCTCATGTCTAGCTGCTTCCTACAATAACCTACCACCAATGACTGATATGCGGGCTGGGACGTGCAAAATCGTGCTCCTGTGCAACATGTTCACGTGTTCACATGATTCAGATCTGCTGCCGTGATTGGGAGGTCTGATGAAGGTGGAATTCCCCGAGCACCGTTCCTCTGAACCCACTGATCTGAAGTGAGGCAGAGGAGTATTTTGGGAGCTGTCTTAATTCTCGAGGGAGTACGTCGCTATCAATTTTCGGCAAGCAGCGTGAGCTTTGATTCTGGATGCTAAGCACCATCCGTTCATTCTCCAGAGGCTTTGAAGCACTTCCCCGTGGTCTGCTCCGTAATCTTGTCAGTGTAGAATAGATGAACGCATTACGCAGGCCATACAATCATGTGTCATACTCTTCACGCTTCATTAACAACACTCTCAGACACATGTAAGGGTCATGCTTTAATCGTTGCAGCCATGCATGTAGGTTATCATGAAATTTTGATTCATGAATATCTAGAAGAAGATTGAAGTAACTCAAACCGCACAGAAGGCAATCTGCAATGGGGTCATCAAAGTTTCTACTGGCATTCCATTCTTCCATACTAAGCTTGCCAAAAGTCTTGCAACCCTTTGAATATTTCACAGCCTACTCCGTTGCAGATGGGAGACCTCTTTCTCAATGTAGTTGGGGGCGAGGAGGTCATGACAATGTCAGAGCTATGGGCAAGGTCATCTTCTGAAGGGAACTCTTCACATAGACAGGATTCCTCAGGAATGACTACACTACACTTGGATCATTAACTCTTTCTGCAGGATTAGGAACCTTTATGTACTACAGACATGGCTTGCGTCTGCCTGTACATGTGATAGACTATTATGTTGGCCAGCCAAACTAATTATTATCCATCATGTGTCCCTACAGAAAGAAAACTCTGGTGGAAGTTACATGGGGGATTACACTGTTCTTAGTGATCACTGTTATTGCAAACTTGATTCTTAGCCCTGACACATGAGTACATGGTCAGACTACACTAACTGCCCAAACTTTAAGCCACTGGCTCACACAAACAACAGGACAGGGAGATGAAAGAAGAGTGAAAAGTCCTTACCGTCGTTGTCGATGTGGTTATTTTCCGTCCTGCAGCTCAGTTCAGTTAGCCTCTTGTTGGTGTCAGCCAGCTCTGCACGGAGGGCGTTGACCTCCTGATTGGCTGACTGGATGGACCCGTCGATTCTGGATGCAAGTTGCTTGTTGTCGTCAACCATTTTTCTGAACTTTGCCTTAAAAAGGAGAGAAAGACAGCTTTCTTCAAAACTCTTTTCTGAACTTCTGAGCTTTTCATGAAACTGCTAACAGCCTATATATATTCTGTGACAAGAAAACCTGTTATGCAAGTTATCGAATTTGAGCGACTTACATGTAAGAAATAATGAACCCTATTTCATGACATTATGTAACTATGCATCATCAAAACATAATGTACTGCCACGCAAAAAATAGCAAACCTGATTACAGTTTCAAGGACTCCTTGAATATAAGAATCAACTTGGATGAATCTTATCATGGGTGAATGCATTGGAAATGATCTCAAGTTATAGCCTTTATTCAATTTGAGGGGACTGATTACAAATATGTAAATTTTTAATGTAATCTAAGAAAAAAGTCAAGAGGAAAGATCTAGACTTGGGGGCTGCTCACCTGTGCATCCACCAGTAGTCTGCGCATGAGCGCCATGGAGGCCTTGAGCGTGTCGCGCTCCTTTGGTGACATGGCGTCCCCCTCCCCATCGCACTCCGAGGACTTGGGGGTGAAGATGAACTGGACAATCTGGTCATTCAGGGTATCAAGTGACTGGATTGCTGTAAGAAAACAGAGACAAGATACCGTGTAAGTTCTTGAACATGAATGGATGAACATCGGTGATTTATTTCAACATTTGTTACAGAAGTGGTTAAAAACTTGTTTTCTTCACTCCTGAAAAAGGAACCCCTCCCTTGGCCAACTCAAGAACAGTCTGTCATAAATATTCATGTCACAAAACAGATCATTTACACTAAATTACTGCAAGTCATTATAGCTTGATGTAGAGTTTAACTTCTGCATAACACATGGACAATGGTACAGATGCAGGGGTACTGTACAGGTACTTTCAAATGCAACACTATGTCAGGGCTATTAGACTTCATATCATTCATAAATCCACAATGACTGTCACATGTAAAAGCTCTTGAGGAAATTTAAACCAGGATGTTTACAACTCTTACCACAGCAATGACATACAAAAGTCAAGAACGTGCACTTGGTACAAACCCAACAGAACCTTTACATGACTGTAACCACAACAAACACCAATCGTTCACATCGTTACGGAGCTAATCAAGAAAGGTCGTTGGTTCATGTATGTTTAAGCATACACAAAGCCCTAGAATGCAATAGCTATGCACAATGAAACAAAGTCGTGAAGTTGGGCAAAGCAACCTGCTTAAATTATGACCACTAACCGTTTTCATCACGCACTAAATCCTTCTTTTTTTCACTCATCTTTCTCCAGAAGCAATTTTCAAACTTCTTGCACAAGCAGCATAGTTTAAAGCTTTTTTACACCACAAGCAACAAAATCACAACATAGTATAGACTCTTTGTGGACCACAAAAACCCCAGGCACGGCTCACACAAAGTCAGGCTGCACAGCTCTTGTTGGTTCCCACCAGTTATAACTGGCTGCGTACAAGTGTATGTGGTCATAATTGCACTGCCTATTTTCTGGGATGTCAAAGTCCTCCCACCATGCCAGAGTTGCTAGGATATCACATACACATGTTGTAGGAGCGAGGCATTTTAATCCCTTATTTCTTACACCTGACGGCAAGGTTCTGGTAAATGAAATGTCTTAATTACAACTGATCACACACAGTCATAAAACACTTTCGGACAATAAAATTAACTTTCTATTCCATATCTTATCTATTACCTTCTAAATCTTTCAATTTTCTTTTTGTTGTCCCTTTGTCCGACATACGTGTATTTCAATATAACAAGGTCATAGCACAATTGCTGACAAAGGAATGTGTGAATGCAACTGTTATATTATCCATAATCCATTGTATATATACATGCACACGATATGGACATGTTGTCCCTTACTGTGTAAAAAATCAGTTTTTAGTGGGATTTTTAATCCAACAAGACCTGTACACCTTTCCATTGCAGACATGTACAAACAGTACAGTAATGAACCACATAGCGGTGATAAATCATGTTGTATTGTAACCACAAGTTCAGCTGTGTTGAACACAAGGCAGCTGGGAATGTTTTGGAGAGTTTGCTGTGCTTTATGTAATCCTAGAGTCTTGTGCATAGTATGTATAACTTGGTAACATATTAGATGCTCAAGTACAATATTGTTGACAACTTTGTACCATGACCTTCAGGCAGTGCAACCTTGATTAACCCATAAGGTTTTGAACAATGAAATTTCTTTTTGAAAAACAAAATATAGCAAATGCCAGATTTATGAAATCAAGACTTTACCTTGTCTCTAATTACATCCATTGATATCAGTAACACACAAAAAGAGCCAAGTAATATTATCATATGGATATGTTCATTTTTTCATGGTTGGAACCGCTAACGTTACAACCCAAGTACTGATCAAGAACTTGCTACATGCATGCTTCAATGATGCAGAACAATGTAACAATGAATTTTACTCTGCTGTTAACAAATTTCAAAATCCGATTTCCATTCCATATGGTACAGAATAAGCCACGATGATATAACTTAAGACTAAGTAAATATCTACTAACCATTAGCAGTTGATGACTGCACATAACAACAACCACAAACCTTGATCTTGCTCACAACAAGAATCCATTGTAACGCCCGGTAGTGCACAGACTAGCTCTAGCACCCTCTCTAGTGGCGCTTTCACTCCCACAAACACAGACGAAACTTCAGGCTGTCACCCCACCCAATGAAATAAAATCCATCAGTATCCCTCCCAGGGCTGCCACAAATGTGAGAGTTGTCCTGAAATGCCAGCCCCTGCCACAACCTTTACTGAGAGAGATTTGGGGATGAGGAAACACATCTGGCCCAGCGATCCCCAGCTACAAACACCATTAAGCAGTATTATGGGATGTGAAGAAACTATCGAGTTTCTGGGCATACAGAGAGCCACTTGTTTAACGTACTTTGGCCCTCTTGCAGCTAATACAGCATTTGCACAGCAGGGGACCTGGTGTTGCCCTTTACAATGTGGACATTTGACTCTACAAGAGAGTATAAATAACACATTTTTGCTTTGTTAGTACTTTCTCTTTTTCTGGCAGCTCAAATTGCCATTAGACGTGATTACGCCGTAAAGCACTTCCAAAATGTACTCGATATGATTATAAGCTCAAAATTTATACACCTGTGGAAAACTCAAAACTATGTTGTTTTTATTCATTTGCATTATAAAACCGAACAACTTATGAACATAAGCAGTCCATTTTATCATTCAATAATGCAAAATGTTACCAAGATAGCACAGAAAAAAAATAACCACTCATCACTGTATATCATCACTTCATATAATCTTTAAAGATTCAAAACTTTTTAAAATCTGTTGCATAATGTTATATGAAATGTATAACTCAAGTAGAGATTTCTTCAACATAACCACAACAAATAAGGTGTACAATGTTATGGCAGGATAGAAACAAACTGCACTAGAGTAACTCCTGCGGAAAGTAGGAGAAAGCAGACCTTGTTCCATCAGACAACACTTCCTTTGTTTAACAAGCAGGAAGGAATCCATGCTTGAGTCTACTCTCCCTGGACCAAGTCAAAACATCAGGGCATGTCCTCATTTCCTACAGGTTTGAAAGACAAGTTGCACACTGTGGCATGCAACACCTGATGTGCATCTTTATCATTCAACTGGAAGTCTACGAACTGACATTTCTTAACACACCGTCTAAAACAAACATTTACACTGAATCAAAAAAATGCAAGTGTACGATGTACATTTAACAATATTGAACACAATCAGTTTTATAATAATAATAATAATAATAATATCAGGTGTATTTGCAGCCAGTGCCACAGGCAGGTACCCAATGTGTAGGGTAATGAGGCTGTTTAACGTGTTCGAGGCACCTCCTCGAGCACGGGACCCCCGTTTTACGTCCCTCCCGGAAGACGATTTCGTGGAAAGCTTCGTGAGGCTACAGCAATCCGGACGTCCTTGGTTGGTCTCCCATCCAAGCACTGTCCGGACCGCGCGTTGCTTAACTTCCGAGATCGAGGGATCGGGTGTATCCAACGCGCCACGCGGCCGTAGCAGTTTTTCAGTTACTTTTTCTGCCTTGCTCACACAGCTATACTACGAATGTAATTGCTTATTATCTGGTAATAGTATATTCTTCAGAATGATACATAGTTTATAGTATTTTGCTGTATTGACTGACAGCATAACTCTTATATGCAACAGCACCAGAACGCATATATAAGAAGCTCCCCCTATCAACTTTGCTACAATCTCCAGTGCCTCGGTTGTTGCAGGATCCAGGATAAAAAATCTCGACTACAGTCACATATTTTCATACAGTACATTTTCCTAAATGGTGTAAAGTGTACAATGTAAATGATTTTACCCACACAGATTGCCTAGATGGCCTGCCGATATAAACCCAATATTAGCATTATGCACATTGTTGTTTTACAGTAATACATGAAAGTCTGCATGCAATACCCTAAAAATATGAGGATGATCATTTGCCTGAAACCTTTGTCCACACTTTGAAACTGCCATTTCAAAATTCTGTGTTACCAAATGAAAATTTCTCAAATATTTCTTTTTGTGATAGAAGGTATTTTGCCAAATCAAAGTGGCACAAAGATCAACATGGCGATCAATATCACATACCAATTATCGGTATCGAGCAACAACTAAAGGTTACTGCAAATATGTGATAAAAACATGCATAAACAATAACCTCGCAAAGACTTGCCTTTATAATAGTGAATGTACAAATCAAACGGATCGATTGTTTAAATTACAGACACAGATATAAACTTCACACTTCAAAGGCATTTCTGTTTAAGGCCATGTCACTGATTAGCCAAGATAATCGATAGCAGGTCCAGAGAGGTGTCTCACTGGGCATGTTTTTACTAACCTGGGTCCAACCTTGTCCATGCTACATACAATTATATACACACAATCAATAGCTTCCACTTAGCAGGGGGGATAACTATACTTTAATTGTTGATCCTTAATGCCTTTATTGTCCCAATGAGATGAAGATATAGCAGGTCCTTTGTTCATAGTTTGGAAAGAGCTTCATTTCAGCTCCTGAGTTTGAAATAAAACAAAGGAATATCCCTAGCAGCTGTTACTAACTGAAGACAAGCTGTCTTTACATGTATGTGTTTCTGCCTTTGTGGCGAAGATTGTACAAACTTGGTATGGCACAGTCAGCTAGAATCCCATGCAACAGGTTGTGTCGCAGCCTTTGTGTCCACGCTTGAAGAGAAAGGCTGTTTATCCTTCCCTACAACAAACAGTGTTGCACATCTGTGTATGCTTGTAGTCCTTCACGAGTGTTTGCTGAGAGCAAAGTAATACACATCTGTGCCACTGGAGACCCCTAGTCATCAACATTTCTGCCTGAAATACTTAGGATTCTAAATCTCATATCTAATACATCTTACATGTATTCTACAACAGAAGAAAATGTGAAGCAAACTAACTGTCTCTGTAGCTGAACAAAAATGTATTCATAAACTTAGTTTCAAGGAAGCATTTCTAAAGTAGGAAGTTCAGTAGGGAAGTGTTTGCCCCTATACAGAAGTATTCTTCTGAAGTTTTGTAAACTACACAAGAATACTTCTGAATACTTAATATACAGAAGTCTTCTGTAGTTTACAAAACTATACGAGAACACTTCTGTATAAGGCCAAACAGTTTACTGTCTCCTACTTCAAACACTATTTGGATAAAGCAAGAGCACAAAAGCAAAGCACAAGTCATAACACAAGTGGCAATGTCTTGGTGGGAAACTAGAACATGTCTGCAAATCTGTCTTTCTACTGCACCTGTACAAACCTCTCATTGCCTGCTTGGATTAGCTTTGAGCATTATCGCAATGGAAAGACAGGTAGTGGATAGGGGAAAGATCAAAAGACTCCATGATGTTCAATTATGTAAACCTGGCTGCTTTAGCAAACTTTCCCCTTTGATCTCAGCTAAGCATCTAAGTCACCTCAGTTGCTCATCGCTTGCGAATGATTTGAAACTCATATCATATAACTTTTGATCGATAAACTCTTTAATTTGGCAATTTGGTAACTTTGGTTCCAATTACAAGAACATAATGTACTGTACATTCTACATGTAGACACCTGCATGTAACATGGCGGAATTTGTTGAATACACCTACCAATGGAATAAACCCATTGAACTCTTCAGTTAGTCAACAAGTGAAGGGCTCTGCAACATTAGACCATCTGTATAAACAAACATTTCTTGATCTTCCAAGTAAGTTTATGTTGACAATCCACCGCACACCAGATGAACAGACAATTTGACTTGCCGATGGGATGAAAGTCCTTGCCAAAGATAACACACCTGGCTTGGGCATACTGATAGGTAACTCTTGACTAAGCAGAAAGACACAGGACAGGTAACTCTCAAACAGCTTAACAAGGCATAGGACTACATTCAAAGATGATGACTCATCTGAAGTTGTAAAATAGATAGCACACCTGGGGGCAAAGCCACAAATTGGCATCTTCTGGGCATTCCTGTTTGTATGCTTTAAAACAGAAGTGGATTTGTAATATCACAACTCAATTAGAGTCAATAGACACAAATTTCAGATCAAGAGTGTCACAGAAGAATGGTCAGGAAACCTACTCAAAAGACTCAAAAGAGTTGTTGTGTAGGCATACATGTATGGTATTAAATCATGCTATGAGCTATCCTGCCCTGTCTTGAGGGATGGCTATTGCAGGACCATTTTACTTGGCTAGAAATCAGAGAGTTGGTTACATGTACACCTTATCAGCCAGACAGGGCAGGGTCCACCCCTCTGGGCAGCCTGTCATCTTTTTGGCTGGGCCTGGCTGGAGTCCAAATGTGGTGGGTGGGAATCTCAGGAGGGGGTGATAACTCCTACACCACAAGAATGTCAACAAACCATCATCCCTGGACAAGCCTGATAATCTCCAGTCACAACACTGCGTAAATCAATTAGTGCAACACTACCCCCAAAACCACACAAGTGGGAAGCCACATATTTGACCTTTCTTTTTCAAACTAATTTTTAGGTTTACTAATGTCTCCAGGAGTAAGCAAATTGCATATGCTTTCTATATATTGAAATATCACCTAATACGTAGAGTAATGTCTGTTTGGTATCCATTTTGATCTGTCCATTACTCCTATCTATCACCACTGACTCACAAACAAACAGAACACTTGGTGGGAGTCTATCTTCATCAGTGATTGTTTGTATATGGCAAAAGTAGATCAGGACAAAGTTGCTCCATAAACCTTTTTAACAGATTAAACTTATTAAGGCTGCAAGATTGCCATGTATGTGTGTCTCTGCACTAGATCACAAGTATACTAAAAATGATAGATTAAGATTGCCAACATCCCATAATCTATAAGTGCTACATAAAATCCCATTTCTTAAAACCATGCATGTACAAAGTACATGTACAATGCAGGTGACAGTTTGACTCATAATTACACTGTAGGTAAGATATTCAGATAATACCGGTAGTACAAATCAGAAAAATAATTTGCAATGCAAACCCAATCAAGAATTTCACTGATTTTCATGCCCCTGTCCCACTCCTTTACAGGAGGCTGAACACAGCATTTTCCAAAGATACACACATACATAACTCCTAACCATGTTTTGTATATATCCAGTATCAGGTACAGATACAATTGTATTCAGCATTGCATGTAAAGAGTCTCAAAGAATAACTGTACAAAATAGAAGACGTTTCTCAGCCAATATTTCAACTATTCCTTACTTATACATAGTTTCATAATTAGAGCTACATGTATGATGACAATTTCTTTCATGGGCAACAAGCGCCTTGGTTATAGGGTACATGTATCAGGCTTTATTTCAATGCCTGATTGAGCATTCACTTCAGCAACAACAGAGTAGGACCTTGCCAGGGGGCATTTCTCACTCAAGTACTGTACTGTCAACAGACTATCAGCAGGCAACAAACACCGCAACACAGGGGCGCTCTGGAGCATACAGCAATTTGTCAAGTGTGACCGCTTCCCTCAAGTTTAGCATACAATCAAAAACCTTGTGACTAGAATGTAAAGAGCTTTCTGCTGGAAAGTTCTTTGCAGTGATGCCCTGATGCATAAACATCCCTCATAAGTGGAAATACCACGATCACATGCATAAACCGGCAAATCAAACACACAACATACTAGACCCTATGCAATGCAGTTTTCAAATGCCTGGGGCAGCCAATAATGCACATGAACATGCTGACATATACATCATTTTGACCTTTGGCGTCACAACCTTTTTTAATGCTTACAAATCATATTGAGTGGAACTGGTAATAATTCATAAATCTATATCATGGATTTGAACTTGGCCAGTGCCCAAAGTCTTACAGAAAGCAGGCTATGAAACAGATATAGTCTGTTCTTGTACTTTCTTTTTACTATCTCAACACAAGCTGACCACAGAACTATCAAATTGAATAAATCTAGTAATATCCACACAAACTGTATGAAGTATGCAAAATGTCACAGCTTCTATATATATATCTACTTGAGGACCTTAGACCCATGTGTATATATCTCCCCTTTGTCTATCCATCTAAATGCAAGCTATTAATGGTTTGCCTCGGGAATGTAAGGAATGTATAAATGTCTACCACTTGTGTACATTTCTTGTTTGAACTCAAACAGAAGACAGACTGATTGGCAAAGTCTTTGTCCTGAGAAAGTGGTATTTTCACACGGGGTATCTCGGCTGTAGATCATGATAAGATTACTGCTGAATATTTGTTTTCATATCAACATTCCTTTGACACCAATTTTGCAATAATTTCAAATTTCAAGTTTGCTCTGTTAACCATGACTCTATCTTCAGAAAGGAGGGCTACTGACTGCTGACATTTTTAATTGCAATATTTTCAAGAAGGAAATTCAACACACAGAGGTAGAATAGGATTCCATCATATGACATATCTTTTCCTAATTTGATATACAGCACACAAATCAATGAGTTTATTCCAGGTGAACCCAGGGCCACGAGGACCTTTGCCAGGTAGGCCATCATCTGCCAAAAAGGTGCCTGTTAGAATTGCTTTTCAAAGCAACCAATTTGAAAATAGAATTTTCTGTTCAGCAAAATGTCAAGCTATGTGTTCAAGCACATGTAGAGCTATGTAATATTTTCTAACGTTATTCCGCTAACTCCTAAAATATGGCCCTATGACTATGAGCACAAAAATTTCAAATATAGATCTGATCCTAAAACAGCTTACTAATATTCTGTAATTTGCAGAGAGCCCATTACATAATGAGTCAAATTAATGTGACATGACATATCTCAATCATGAATAGTAAAATTTCATCCTTCAGGACACAATGCAGCTTCATGCAATAACGTCTCTTTAATTATTTACAGTATGGAAAAAAAATCAATTGTTGCTGAGCTATAATGAATCTCTCTCAAAAGAATGTACAGGAACACTGATTAGGATTCTTTTTATGTTTTAAAGGTTAAAGCAGCAGTAAATTTACCTGTTATACCTTCTGCCATTGTCATACTCTTTGAAATATGCTGGACATGATATTTCTATGGTACAATACCTTTCGATATACAACCAGCAAGTGTACATCTTAAAATTACCATTTTGCTTCACAGTTTGTCATCTCAAATGTTACATTTCTAGATATAATGTTGACATCATGACCTCAACTTTTCAGTAACTTACAATATTACAAAGACTTAATAGACATACCTGCATTCTCGTGGCCTGAGGTTTCCATAGCAATAACAATCACAATTACCTCAAGAACATCAAATAAGCACAAGACAAAAGCAACTTCTTCCAAGAGAGTTTAGCCAGCGATCTGTCATACCCAGCCCTAAACCAAACACTGAGGGCCAGGGAAACTAGCACAGGAAACACAGGAAGCCACCACTTCCAGGAGAAAGTCTTACCAGAAATAGATCGAAATTCCAGGGCAAGGGTGACTCCATTCTAATTATTGTTGATGTCTTGTGCTGAATGGCTTGAGTTCCTCCCTCCCCTATGGCCCCCAGTGTGTAGGCTACATACAGTGCTCTCCCACTGCCCACACACAGCTGAGAATTGATGGATAAAATGTCTGTGGACCATGTCTGGCTCAGATGGTTTTAGTAACTCAGGCATTACAGCATGTCTAGCAGGAAACTGAGAATTTCCCTTTTCACTTGATGGACAAACAGTACTGGTGATATGTCTTGTTCTGGTATGTCTGGTGTCCCCTCACTGAATTCACTGCGTTCATGCAAGGATCTCTTTAAACCTCCTTGGTTCATGTCTTGCAGGCTTAAAACTGATGTGAAAAATCATAGTTTCAAACTTACAGCTTCTCATTACAAATATGTCATGTTTATTGCTTGTACATGTACATGTACATGTACATGTATCATTTGGATTGAATTGGATTGGATTGGATTTCAAATGTTTATGTTTACTTACAAATTTTTCAATCAAAGACTGTTGCTGTCTGACCTTCTTGTTTCTTAGTTTCTTTACATGGGAAAGATCTGGAGAAAGTGACTTAATCATCTTGAGTGGGTGAATGACCTCTTGGTGACATGTCCTACAAGGTCGTACAGTCACAGAGTCAAAGACAGACACAGCTAGAATTTTACCACAGGTATATTTAGGCTGAAATTTATTCATACATATCTTTGAGTAGGGCTGTTTAGAGGAAAATAACTATGCAAGGTAAAAGCTTTGAAAAAAAACCTTGCTACATGTAGATATGTGTTCTGCCATGAGGATATTTCAAACAACACAGACTCATTTCTATAGATAAAAATGTTGCAAACACTGTCAGCTTCTCTTTGCGCCATGACTGCCTCTCGAGGCAACTATGTCTGGGTTGGGCCTAAGGTCATCCAGAAAGAGGAAGTAGAAGGTCAGGATATTGATTTTCAGGAGTGCACAATGACTGGATTTGGAGCAGAGGGACAAGTTGTACAAATGTGGAGGACGAATTCAAATCTTTTCATCCATTTTTGAATAACTAGAGCCCTTATTGAATCATAGATTACTTTCAGGGTCCAGTGAGATCGGGAAATGCAAAACAATCTATACAATCAGTTTCAATTCTTTTTTCCTGTCTCCAGAAATACCATGTAATGTTGTAATCGTGTTTCTGCGAGTGGGTGGTGTATAGGTCACATAACTACAGACAAGGTTCACCCACCTACACACAGCTTCCCACACAACAGCTGGGACATTTATGTTCCAGACTATAATCACAGCCTTGTAAGCTGCACAAAGGGCAAGGCTAATACAAGGATAATTGTAGCACAAACTGTAAACTTCAGGATTTCCATATCTGGTTCCAATCTACACCTCTTATGATTCCATTTGTAATATCTTATCACACATCTACTGGTCACAGTTCAAAACTCTACTGGACATTTTCTTTGATACAGCATACAGCGTCATCTAATTCACATGCAGATCATACACATCGTTCTACGAATCTGAACATCATTTACATAAATGTGTTTATAATTCAGGCACTGCAAAGGCTCCCCTTAGATCTGAACCTAGAATGCTCCCCATAGCTGGAACAGTTCTGGGACAGCTTGGTAGACAGGCTAGATTCTTCCAGAAGATTCAGTATGCCAGTCATGTCAGGCTAGGTCAGCCACAAAACCAACTCAGGGCTTGAACTATGTTTGTTGCAACCAAAGAGGTTCTATTCAACCTCCTTGTTGCAACCTAGTATTATCTCTGGCAAGGAGTACCACCTGCTGTTGGTAAATGTTGTGCGTGTTTATAGTGCAGAAGAAAATTTTAGAATTTTTATAGGACACAGCCAGCTATAGTAGTCTTGTAGAAGAATCTTCAGTTTGCACGCACCAAAAGAATGACATCCTTCTAAGAATACTTCCGTTTTTGGTACAAGATATTGCAAATATCCAAACTCAAAAAATATTCCTGTCATTGACTATGATTGAGAAGCCCCTCTGTGCTTTCTACTGACACCAGATCCTACCTTACTCTTCCCACCTGGGAACTAAGCTTCTGGAAACCTGCCTGAGAAAAGAGCTGTCTTGGCAAGTTACCAGTAAGATTTGGCTTATAAACTTTACATGTTTTGAAAGGAACACAGGCTACTAAGCTATACTTCTCCTGGTGTCTAGCCAAAAATTTGCCAGAGGCATTACAAATTACTTAAAAGCCAACAGATAACAGTTCAGGTGATGACAACTGAGAATTTTGCCCTTTCCCAAGAAATACCTGCCAAAGGGACGATAATGCTTAAAACAATAATACCAGGAATAATTGCCAACACACAAAATGCAGGGATCACTTGCAAGCTCAATCCTGGAGTCGTGACAGTACTGTGTGATGACAACACACCTGTCTCCTCTCATTTTATCCATACGACCTTTCTGAGCCCTTCAGGCCACTTGTTGACAGATGTACAAGACCTCTCCATGACTGTGTGGTGAGTGAGCTGTAATCCTGCTGAGATGCAGCTGTCCAACTGTCAGGACCTACAGTCTGTACCAGCCCAACAGGTTCACTGTGGGTTTATCTAGGGCACACTTCTAGCAGGTTAGTTTATCACTCCTATGATATAAGCAGGTCCACATTGGATAATATAAAATTATAACACGCCAAAAAACAACTCAAGCAACTGGATATGATTTTGAAACCGTCAGACATTTTAAACAGCATCTGCGTAAGATAACAGTACAAATGTATTGGAATAATCATATACATGTAGCACAACAACATCAGAAAAATCAATAATATTGATGATGGTGATGTTTTGATATTTTCCCAAGGTCCACATGAAACTTAAGTGTGTGTGTGTGTGTGTGTGTGTGTGTTGCTTTGTCATCAATGTAGTTTTATACATGTCTGTAGTTCAGACATTGCACATAAAACCACACCTAATTCGACAAATTGTTTCTGTTGAAACTTTCTGCTCCAACTCAGATGTTTAGTATCCAATGGAGAACATACTTCAATAGGCACACATTGTAAAGTGTCCCTAACATACACACAACCACAGCATTTCCATCTGGAATAAGTCCAATAAAAGCAAGTGTTGACTAAGTTCCCCATGTGTGGGTTCCAGACAATTTGGTCTCTTGAAAGAGAGCAAGCCAAGGTCTGTATCAAAATGCACCATGGGAGGGTTCTCTTCAAAGAGTATGCCACCAAACAAACATCCTGCTTTCCCCATGTCATATCTATAGCATTACAAAACATCACAGGCCATAAATTACAACACTGATACTGCGGTTGTAACACACCAGTATTGATGACATGCTAGACTCCATGTAATGTCATAGTCGGACATATTCAATATAAGATTCACAGCCTGGAAGTAGAAATTAATCCTAGAATAGAACAGTTATACAAAAAGAATGAGGACAACATGAGCTGACGGAATGTGGCATCAAATCATGCTGACTTTCCTCCCAAAGCTAGCAGGAGCTCACAACAAAGCCAGAAGCGATATCCTTACACCGACGACATTGTACACGTGTGGCTTGCTTGTTTATGAAGAAAGGCGACGCCACCTACAGAAGCAAATACTAACAATATGTCCGACAAGTAAATAAAAGAAATCCGACCAAGAAACTTGTATAGGCCGGGCGTTTTATTACGTCTATGATACCTGTAAACAGACATAGACAGAGACACTTGAATGGGAAAATGCACACCTGGTTTTGAGACTAAAGGCAGAAAATGCTACAGTAATCGTGATTGTTTTCCCCATTATGTAACAATGGCCAGACTTCCAGCTTTTATGAAGGCCTCCCCACGTGTCAGTCCTCTGCAGAAAACATGATATTCTGCCTTTTGTGCACCCATGGTGCCCCACCTAGAGCATTCAGCATTGTACACATCCTGTTGGTAAAGGTAAAGGAACTGAGCAGAAATTTCAATCACAAAGATACAAAATTACTGCCATATTGATACTTAAATAAGCAAGCAGTAAAGTTTTTTTTCCTGTTCAGGAGAACTACATATTCATAGACGGAGGCATAATGATCAGTACATTTGTCAATACATATCACGACAGATAATCATTCCTTTTTGCTTGCTATTTTACATAATTGCAAGCATTTAAAAGTACATATACAGTACTGTATATCCACCAATACTTTGTTGTGTACTATTATGACAGAACCAAAATCTATCAGCATGATTTCAACCAAGATGTAAGAGGAACAAATCACCATTATTTGACTGTAAGATCATACTATCCAGCGAAGAGTTGTCAAAATTCTTCAAGACAGACATTCATTAGGTTCATGACAGACATTTCCGGTGATATCTTATAATTATGACCATCATTTGCGCTGGGACAATGCATGGCCTATAATCTGCATCAAAGGAACCACTTCTTTTTCCTCCAACAATAACAGGTCTGCACCTGGGACTGACAGGTCCAGATGATAGCTTCAGGGCAGGAAAAGTGACATAATGAGATAAATTATTGCCTTTTGTCATGCCTGAAACCTCATTACACAGAAACAAACAAACAAACGTTAGAAAAGAAATCCTACAATGAAGTTCTGCCTCCCTACATCACAGAGAAAAGAAGGTACTGAGAGAAGAATGTATGCTGGCACCCCAAGAATTGTGTATTACACTGGTAAATAAATCAGTGATGATTCTAATAATAAAGACCATGTTGCAGAGAGTTTAACATTTGAATGATAACAATTCAACCTACAACATTGCCTATCAGTGTGACCATTGGCACATAAACTGGCATCATGCCAAAATATTTTCAAGCATACTTTCCAGATGTGTACTGAATCTACCAAGTGGGACAAAAACTCTTATCAAAATGTAAGAAAATAGCTTCTCCCAGCTGGTCCCCCTACCCTAGTTGTTGGGAAAATATTCCTCAGAGTATAGTTTCTGTCAAGCTTGATAAAACCTCCTTGAAATAGTGGCAGATTAAAAAAAGTACAAATGACTCCAATCAACAACCAGCCATGCATAAGACGATAAGTCACAAACAAAATCCTTCAGCAAAAGCATCATCATTCTATAGCATGTAGAGATTGAGCCTATTTGAAACGAATGACCATTACACACCTTAATCAACATGAAAATAAATTTTGTAAAATGATACCATAATGTCAACTAATGCCCTAACCTAAATAGTCAACACACCTTGGACCACTGCAGTTAGTGACATAAGTACCTCTCAACTTGACAGTGAAGTGCATGAGCTATTTTCTTCCAAAACAATCTGTCAGCCCTTGAGCATTAATCATCACTTGAGTACAAATACTTCAGCAACAAAACCTATTGTCTGCTTTATCAATCTCTTCATGAAAATGGCATTTTAAAGCTCCTGCCACCATACAGGAATGTGTGATACACAGAACAACTCAAACAATAAATGAACACCATGATGCTTTCTGTGATGAACTCTGGGCCAATTTACACACAGCTTGTCTAGATATCTGGACTGCAGATATCTGCCAGGCGACAGCTTTTTTCTGTGTCTAAACAGGAATTTTATGGTCTTAATGAGGGTTTTTTTAGATGTCGGGAAAATTTCAGCCGACCACTCTGAAGCATTCGCCCGACAACTCAGCGGGAGTCCCCGACCGCTCCAGCCGGACGTCTAAACAGAACGTGTCGCGTAGTAGACATCTGGAGGTCGGGGTTCACGCTAGTTTGCATATTTGGCGGGCGATAAAGCGGGAAAACTTCTTAGCATCAAGGACCATCTGTTCCCAAACGGACGACGGACTTCTTTCGTGATGCCAGATCGTTCGGTGGATCGGCCCTCCCCCCTCCGCCACGACAAGGGCAGCGAGTAGGAACGCAGCGTTGATTCTGACCGGTCGCTGTCGTCTTCCCCGGGACCTCAAACGCCTCTTACGCTCAACCCTTGCTTGCTGCCTCATGTTTAGCCACACGCGAGTCAGATAAAGAAAGAATACCATATTCATCATGACGAAAAACACAGGCGGTTCTCCCGCCATTTTGAAACGCGCGCAAAAGGTTAAATAGAGTCACGAGTGCAATCAGCGCGCTGCGTGAGTCCTGCGGTACTTCCTGTCGGTGTGTATAAATGCGTCCAGATATCTAAGGCTCAGATGTCGGCGGATTTTTAGATATCTGAAAAAACTCTGTATAAATTGGGCCTCTGTTTATAGGGTGTATAAAATCCCCACACCATTAGCTTTTTTGAGATGTAAATGTAAACAGCCCATTACAAAGGACATCCATAATGGCAGCTTCATTATTCTAATGGACTAGATCACAGAAACAGCATGATGTGCTCTATGAACTGGAGGGTTGTTCTCACTTCACACAAAGGTAAAGTAAATATGGTGGCTGGTGATTATCAAGTCCTTGCCAACAGCTCTATGGTGATATACTAGTACTAGACAGTCTTAGGAACCAAGGGACTAAGAACATTTCTTGCTTACATTCACCATATTCTTTTCTATCTCACAAGAGATATGAACAAAGCTTGCCCCACGAAGAAATATAATCATACTACAAACAGCTGTTCATCTTGAAATAAACATTGTCTCGTCTTGAAAAATACATTGTTTGTCAAAACTATATGTATACTAAGCCGTTTTGTTACAGATGATACACTGCAGGTACCTCTTGGAAAAAGAACACTAAACAGCTTAAACCTTGTTGGACAAAGCATTGTGTATTTCTGCCATCTAAAAAACATTATTCTTAAAAGACAATTCAATGTTGTGACAGACTCAAAGCAATGACAAACCACATACAAACACGGAGACAGACAGACATTACTCATGGTAAAAATTACATACCTAGGATTGGTATATAAACATACAAACGATTACACACACAACAAAGAAAGAATGACATACAAAAGGGAAACCTAACCTTCTTCTACCAGCACGCTTTGTCGTGAAAAGGCCCGTGTAAACGCATCACACTTCTTGACGGGTGGGATTCCGTGTTTCGCAGGAGACCCATCCTCCCGTCCCACCTTGTGATCTTCCATTTGAAACCAAATCTTCATGTAACTGGCCGTTCCATTCAGACACCCCGGCAGCTAGTCACACACCGACATGGGGTCAACACAGAGAAGCCAGCACTGCCCCCAGTGAAACAATTTGTGTCACGTACAAAAGCGTCCTCCTGTACACATGGCCAAATGTCTCCGGCGGTAAAGACAGAACGCAGTAACAAAGGCTGTCAGTAGGAGTGCCTCTTACTCCACCCTGGCTTCAGAGCTGGCACACAACTACATAATGACATTACCGGTCAGTGGGTGAAGTCACAGAGGACCTGGCATTAAAAAAGATTATATATATACGTGCAGCAGGACTGACAGATGGCAAATACTGGTCATGAATGGATGGATTAGGCCCCAGGGTGGCCTGTACATGTCTATTATTAGTGCCTGAATAGGACTGTAGCATTCAAGAATGCCTGGCAGTGAGGTGACAATGGAGAGGGTTCTCACAAGCGTACAATGTAGAACGTATCATTGGGAAGACTAATTTCTTTAAGAAGTTAGGGATAAACCCTCATTAGCCAGTCACGCACCTCTTCAACACTTAATGACTCCAAGCACATATGAACTATGGGACCCAAACAAATATTGTCTGTCTTGTAAATGATTTACACAAACGGTCAAAACTTTCTGCGTGATAAGTTATGTAACTTATCTGACTTATACACTGCAAATAAAGGGAAGCGGGTGCCATCAAAGGTATGGCGGGCAATACATGCTTGTCAGGGCAGGGAGTTGCCCACACATCAGCAAAAAATAATGGCCACTGGCCCGAAAAAATCAATAGCTATTCGTAAAACGGTACATTTCAATACTGGGCTAATTTCGACTGGCCCGCCCTGTCGAGGGATAATGAATGGAGAGGTCCACAGCAGATCATCCCCTCCAGACATGTTAAAGAAGGGGAGATTAACTTCATTAAGGCAAGTCTGCTGATCCAACCCTTGCCCCAGGTTACCTGCCAGCCACTGCCTCAGATAATTCAAGGTGTAGACCCACAATAACATAACCGTCTAAGCTGGGATAATGACTCTTTCATCCTAGAGAGATACAAATGACTCCCACGAGAGGGTACACCCTATACCCTACCAGGTGCCATACTTTCTACATTACATAATGTATATCTGCAACATGTCAACTTTTAATCATTTGTCTCAAACAGTCATGGTGGGAGTATTCAGTTTCATTCAAATGCTATACCACGCAGATGCATGCTTTGAATTTTTATAACCTTCAGTAAGGATATTGTGATTTCGGAAGCATTGCTTGTTAAAAATGTTTGTCACCAGAATAAAGACAGAAAATTATATCAAGACAAAATGAAGTCACCACTGACTAACAATACAAAACAAAGCAGGACCAATCTTTCAAATTCCAATCGAATTTCATCAAGGAGGTTATACAATGCTACTTGCTTTCATCATTCCCATATATTAGTGACAAAGGGACTCTTAGATAAAGATTGATCTCTGGTAACCCACAAAAAGAACCACTTTAAAGATAACAAGTCAGCCGTACAAAAAGTTAAGACAATAAGGACAGGTGTTATATCCACACAAAATAAGGAATTATACAGGCACTGATGGCAGAAACCGACTAGGGAAGAGACACCACACAGCCTCAAGGTTCTACTTGTGGTTTTATCAACAGATACTTAAAATGCAGTTAAGTAATTAGTAAGACCAAAATATGACATGCCATTAGCACATTAATATGTAATTTTAATACAAACACAGATAAACCTGATTCAACATAGCTAATGGACTCTATTCCCATGACAGTTAGATTTGTAAGATACCAATCAATATTGTTCATTCAACTATCGAGATATTGCACCTATCTTATAGGACAAAGTCTTCTGACCCGGTAACAATGTGACTTAGTCCGATATATCTCGAATTGTGAGGATGGTCACCATATACAACAAGACTAGCAGTGTACTTCAGGTCATGATATAATGACACACGACAGTACAGGAAAACACACAGGAAAATCTCTATATATAGTATAAAGCCTAGGAACAAAATGCTGTGTTTCCAGTTGCAGTCCTGAAAAAAATTGGGTCGGTAGGTGGGTATTCTCTTTTTTTCCTCTCTCTCTTTTTAGAAATTACAGCCAAACTAATCTAACATATATAGTAATAAATACAGTATAATAATGTAACACTGAAATACATCAGGCACTGGAACTTTCAATGTCATACTGCACATTCTTACATCAACTGTTCAAAGCTTTAATCTGTTAACAGAGTGTAAAATACAGGAAGTCTGTTTTGAATTTCATCACTAACATGTCAGATGGAAAGTTTTATGTCCCTTGCCAGCGGCTGACCAAAAGAAAGGTTAGGGTCACAGAATTTTGCTCTTGGGCCTGTTGGGTAACCAGAAACACAACATTGCTTCACCTAGGCCTAATCACAATTTCAAATTCACAAGAGCAGTCTTGTACAGTTATGCCTGATGTGTCAGCAAATTAGGCTCAGCCGTCCCTCTCTATAATCCAATCAGCTCTTTGTTCTGCACAGAAGTGTCCTAGAGAATTGGCTCAGGTTGTTTGAGGTAGGATACTAAGAAGGTAGTGATGTTGTTGTTGGTTTTTGTGGACTCCACAGTAAGCTGGACACTTTGATCTGTGTTTGTTGTACCAAGCACTACACGACAACGGAATGGCCGGAATGAAGCACTTCAAGAATCTTTCACAGCTAGGACAGGTGGAGAAATTCTTCATGTGCTGAAAATACCATTCCGTATCAGAGCTTTTGGAATAGAGACATTAAGTCATATATGATTTAAAGGTTTTGGATTTAGATATTCTAGTTGTTATTTTTCCCTGAAATCTTTAATATTCCCTAACAGGTACGAGAAGAGGACCACATCTCCTCCCTATCTTACTATATGTAGTTAGATGTTGCTATGGCGTCAGCTGCCCTACTTTAAAAGACAAAGCATAAGAGAAAGGTTAAGTATGCAAAGTATTATCAGTAAACAGCAATATGTGCAATGTATTCTGTTAGGGAAGCTTGAGTAACAAATGCTTGTCCCTAAGGAAAAGAATAAGAAATTGAACATATAACTGATATTACTAGTTCTTTAATCACTCCTAGTCTTTATTAGACTGCACAATAGACTTCTTTTATCTTGTTAATATAAGCTTATTTAACTGTCACAAATATTTCATTTAAAAAGGTGAAAGAATAAGGCAGTGAATTCCAGACATTCATTATTTAAACATCCCTTCTATAGGTGTCAAGTTTCAAGGTACCCACACAATTGTTCTTCTCGACAGCTAAGTTATCCAGTCAGGAACAAGGAATGAACGGAATGGGGCAGACAAACAGACGACATTCTGCGCACACCTCTACCGACCAATCTAACACAATATAGCTTTCTACCTTTCCCCCTCGGTCAACATAGACATGGCCTCTTAGGTATGCACCTCTTTCAACGGCACACTGTAAAGGAATTTCCCAGTGATAAAGGGGCATGAAATATATGGAGCAATCACAATGAAAGACAGGACTAGTGTGGCAATAATTTACAACGCTGACAAAGGGATGTTGTTTTGAAAATTACATTACAGAATCTCAGGACAAAAAAAACGTTCTAGTTTTTATGTTCGACATCTCCAAATGATAATTTCCGTGCTTTTCTTCACAGTGATGTCGATGCTAATCCTGGTTTGACGCATGCAAAATATATGAGACTTATACAAATATTAACAATTCAGTCATTGACTGGCCTTAAAATGTCAAGAGAAACTAAGGAAGTCGTTTATCACAAATGCCAGCTGCCATGCTCAGGTGACAACAATACTACTGGGATGTAAAAAGTTGTATTGTTCCAACTTTTAGTGGACATTTACAAATACGTGTCTTCATCAATCTTTCACAAGGTACACGTGAACTTTTGAACTTTTAAAGGTCGGTGGATGAGTGTTAGAACAATGTCAGTTACCCTCCAGATCTTTATCGACATGACTCATTATCTGAATCAGTTGCAAACACGATAATCCTCCCTTTCCAACTTTGACACTTTGATTTATGGTGAAATCCAAAACAAATATCAACTGACAAATTTTGATTAAAGTATGAAGGTAATGTAATCCTAGATCAAGAGTCTATATTATGTATAAATACATCAAGTAAAATATTGCTCTTGTCAGCTTTTCATACACATAGACAGATCTCCGTCTTCACTGCTACCTTGTTCCCCCAACGACCTGGAGGTCAAGGGACTAGGTAGCTAGGCAGGTAGGTAGAAAAATAAGATTTCTGAACAGCAAATACTGCGTTTCTATTTCTAAAAGAATAAAAACTTCCAATCAAATGGAAGATTTAAATAGGACTCATACAAACAGAACAGTAGCAAAGAGAGAGAACCCACTTTGCGCCATGATTCTTTTCCATACCAACATGTAACAATAATATCATAGGCTACGACTGTTTGAGATAAACACTTCACACCTGCAGAGGTAACAAGTGAAGAGGGTAGAGTTGACTTGTCTTAAGCCTTACTTGACATCCTGTGGTTTATGATAGATAATGATTAACAGTCTGTCTGAACTCTTTAAACAATGTCTGCATTTGAAACACTTTGCTTAAGTTATTTGTCCTTCGAAGAGCAAAATACTAACAGTTTTGTATGTTTGTGCTTTTCTGTAGAATGTACATTGCCATACAACAGAACAAATCAACAAAAGGTACTTTTAATTCAAAGGTAGATAAAACTCAAGGTGCATTTATTTAGATATTATAAGATATCCCCTGAACCTTTCAGGAAGTGAGGTGTATATCAATACAGACCTCCAAAAGCCCATTGAAACGACATTTCTTCCAAAGTTCCATACTCTGAATCAAAAGCAATGAACTATCAGGGAGACTTTTGAAAATGTTAGTCTTCTTGCATCTTTGAAAAAAGATAGCTGAACAACCCACTGGATAGGATGAGAAATATGAAGAACACACAGTGACACACAAGCTCCATGCACAAGTGTATGTAGTAAAAAAGGGTTACCTTGTTCCATTGCGCTGTTCATCCTTGGTCAGACAAACCAGGAAACAAAAACGATGTCTGTCATGAACAACAGTTTGTGGCCTCTGATTGACAAATGATAAACCCCAGCAGCTGTAAAAGCACCTCTCTGATTGGCCACACTCCCTACTCAGTTACCTGTTGGAGTGAATGTAATACTTTTACTCATCCATTCAACATCACCTTCTAGAATCTACCATTGGTTAGAAATTCAATGTCTGAATGACCATCAGCAAACAATATGCTATTCTAAGGACAGAGGACAATGTAACAATGTCAATAATGTCGTGACTAATACTAATAGAATGTGCTATTGAAAGTTCAAACCAAATGATTTCTTTTGCTAACCATGCATGTACGTCATGATATACGACTTCTTTGACTACAAGCAGTTGAAGACTATATATTGGAAGAAGCACATTTTATGACATGAAAAGCTAAATCATTGTTACCACTCCAGTATGACACAGGAAGGAAGTCAATGAATGCATTTCTGTTTCCAGGTAGGTAATGGTATATTCAACAGGGTTTTTTTTTCAAGGAAATTGTGTACTGAACCTTAAAAACAGGAAGAAATCCTTTCACAGGTGAGTAACTTCCACAGGTAAAAACCAAAATCAAAGCAGATCTGAAACTCATCTGTGAAATCACAGACATATGACAAAATAAATCAATACTGTTATTTGCGGTTGAATAAATTTATGGAAGTGGTGTGTTACGCCGAATGGCGGCTATACCGGCTATATAGATACAGATACAGAAGTATGCTTCTTGACTATTTTGAAAGATATCAGTTACTTGTACATCTGACATCTAGGTCTCCAAATATCATGAACATCTTTTTTCATCCTATAAGACCACAATGTAATTATTGAGTCATGAGGAAACATTGTAGTGGCCTGGTACTGAACTTCTTTACACCTGTACCTGTTCATAAACAAGCGTACTTTTCATGAATGAGTTTCTTGTTGAACATGGGAAAATGACTATTAGCCTGGAAACCAATTTAGTATTCAGTTTCAGGATACTTCAACTGTTATTGGCAGTTACCCAGGGAGAAAAAGTAAACTTAACATGTATTGAGTAGCATCTAGGCTACCTAAATGCATTATATAGATATTCATCTACAAGTAAAATAATGATTGCTATAGGCTACTTCAGTTCCATTTGGTATGGTATTTCAAGAGGCTAGAAGTAGCTTATGTGACTCCTGAAAGAACAAAGGTCTTCAAGGTTATTGGCAGTGAAGGCTATCTTTCTCATCTGACTAACTTCTCTCAGACCCCCTTAGAAATGGCAGGATAAACATTTGAGTCTGACAAAAAAGGGAGCTAAGTGGGGAGGGCTGCCTTTCACAAAGCTTATGTTTAATATGGACTTAGAGGCAGAACAAGAGCAAACAGTTTTATCTATCGCTCATGATTTAGTAGCCAAAACTAGTTAGCCATGTGATTGGGAAAAATAGGCGCTGACAAATTGACAGTAAACTAGGGACACTATAATCTTTGTTCACTCAGCCAGTCCGATAAAGGGACAATGTCTCTTTACAACAGTAGTAAACATGTTATCAGTTCAAAGTCATTTGGCACGTTGGGACAAAAGTAACCGTCATTTACCTCCATGTGATTTATACGGAGTAAGTAGGTGCAACAGCCCCGTTCCACCTTTACACCTTCAGAAGAAAACCTTGGTACTGACCTTGTGACATCAATGACATTATGTAACGTACACCCCATTCCTACATGCACTCTACATCCTAACATCATTAGGCCATCCTAATGAACCACCTGTATGCTTCTAGCACCAAACTTGATAGATAAACTGTAACAACACAAAAACATACCGACAATCTGGACACAGCCATTTCACTGACCCCACAAGCAGAGTACATCACACTTCCACACGCTGCCATCTTACTTCACGACACAGAGTACGCAAGTTGTCGGGCCTCGTGTTTGCGAAACAAAGGATAGCATCCTGTCGCTACAAATACGCGGGATCAGTTTCCGCCAGCAAGCACCCCTCCAGGTGTATAGGTTCCGCCTTTTAGGCCCCGTGACAATGAGGGCCAGTAACCTAATATAACAAAGACGCTCTTCTACACCTCTTCATGCCCTGATAAACCTATAGCCAAGAGCAAATATCTGTTTTAAAATACCTGGTCAAATACTGATTATGATAACTACATTGAGGTTTCAAGAGAACAGGTGTATCATTCCTTAGGGTTAGATTTGTCACCAGATCTTTTGGAGTGATGAAACAAAAAGAGCAGATCAAGACATACAATCTGTTATTGGGGCAGATTGATTGATGAAAGATGGTTATTGTTGAATGTTTGCCATATTTCAACAATGGTTTCAATTTTTACTTTTCTTCCCTCCAACAATAGCCCCTCTCACTTCTACCAGAAAACAAGCTAGTCTTTGTGCCTTGTTGGTCTTTCTGTACTAGCAGGAGAAAGGCTACAGACAAAAAGTTACAAGAAAAAGTTATATAAGAAAATCAATGCCATTACATTAGGATAAGGATTGTGTGTAAGAGGTTGAAGCCTTGGCAGCTAAAATTGCCTTGGCACCATCAAAGAAGAAACTATTTGCTAACACATCTATCATGTTGTATAAGAGCAATTCAGAGTAAGAGCAACAAAACAATTCCTATACATAGCAACATAAATATACGTGCAGTCTTGGGGTCATTTCATTTTTAACATGTACACATACACATTCATTGTCACATCTTTTCATACCATACCTCTTAGTTTTAAGCACATGTACTTAACCACATGCACTACTTAGAAACATTAAAAGGGAAGCTAATGTTTCATTCCGTAAATGCTTCCTAGCCAGCATTATCAGTGTTTTAGACATTCCTGGTGCACCCAGCTAAGGCAAGTGGCATGGACATGGTATGTTGTTTGCATGCCAACTACACAGGGAAACAGAATTGCTGAAATTCTTTGGCACGTACGTAAAGGTTCTGCCTACAATATCAGGATGTTAGACCCGATATACTAGTACACTGGGAAAATTTTGCCTTTTTTCCTGGGTGTGAATCGACGCCATGCATCGAACAATAGGCAATTTTATGGCCCATACGATTTTTACGTTACATCCAGGGTGAACGTAGAAATCATACAGGCCAAAAAAATGCCTGTCATGCGATGCGCTATGCCGTACGTCATTGTCGTATGTCCAATAAATTTTCCCGGTGTGTATCAGGTCTTAGAATCAAACTTCATTTACTTTGAGCGGGCTTTCTGGTTTAAACCAGCTGCTCTTGCTCGACCTAGGGGATGTCATTTGATGTCATAATTACATAGTGACTTCTTTGCCTTTCTAAAGTTAAAATCTGTCATCTTCAAGACACCTGTTAGTTCATATAAGTGTTTTCAGATAAAGTACAGTTTGTATCTTCTATGATTAGGAAAATATACTGGAATAATAAGTCCATTGACTCAATTAATCAACTTATAGTGGATCGCAATAAACCAAAACTCGGTAAATACTGTTTTTGAAACTCTTAACGTATACTTTTCTGTACCTAGTACACCTGTCAAAACTTCTGTTTGACTGAGATTGCTATAGACAAGTATGTGGTCCAGGCTACTTTTTTGAACATCAAAGTCTAATAGTCCTCTCTAATCCACCTAAAAGCATGTCAAAAAGTGGCCAAACGTTCATTGATACATGCTGGATTAGTCCCAAACTTTATCTTGCTGTTTTCACCTCTAAACTGTGAGTAGTGTTAAAAGCTGAGGTGGGTACAGTACACACAGCCATAGTGACCCATCAATACAACCCCCCACCATGACGATTACTCTGATAATGGCTCGGATAAGATAAGAGCAGGGATTGCAATAAAACGTCTACTAGGGCCAGACCAAATCCCTCAACAATTAGAAACCCAATGCAGCGTCCATTACTTTCTGTAATCCCTGCCACCTGTGCTGTGCTACCTTTTGGTAACAAGGACTGGACAGAAAGGTACAATGGAAGGGACTTGATAAGAATCTACACAAGGGCACCAGCTGTAAGGATGTTGTGAAAGGTAAAGACCATGTTATGTAGTGGTCACACTCATTAGTAAAGACGCAGGAGGCCAAGCCTGAAGGAACTTATCAAAAACATTATGACTTATGCAGATAGGATAGTGTGTGCTTTACCCCTTCTAAGCAACCTGGAGGTTTGAATTTTGAGGTGGAACCAGCGGGCAATACAGGTAAAGGGCAAAGTCCCAATTAGGATTTGTCTCGTTCCAATAACATTTGGATTGCTTTTATGTCTGAGCTGTGTTTACTTTTAATCCACCTTATGGCAAAATGTACTGGTTCTATAGAAACTATCACAGATCAAGATTACTTTGGAACATAAAATAAATACACTTTGCCTGAAGTGTTAATATGGATTTCAGACATCCTATCCAACCGACTTTGTGTTTAGAAGTGTTTATGAACAATGTTGGCATCCCGTATAAGAGATGATATACAACAGCATGTAAATAGAGGACTAAAACTATGATGTTAATCCCAGCAGTTATACATTGGACAAACAATGGCTTAAACCATATATAATCAATTACAGTTAGAGAGGATACTTGTGCCAGAAAAGCTATGCTTATGACTGTGTGACAGTGGGCTCTATGACTTCTCCACTGTAAATGCATCTATGCAATGCACTAAAAATTAAACATGAATTGGTTACAACTGAAATCTACAAGAGGGAAGTTGATTGTATTTGGTTAACCAGAAATATTGATGAGAAAAGTACTGTCATTTATACAGAAGTATTCTTTTGAACAACTATAAGGGTCTTTCCAAAGTATTGATCCCATTGTTTGGAAAGTAGCCATTCTAAAGCCATTACCTCTATCAATAAGGCAATGTTTGAGGGTCAAGTATGTCCCAGTAAAGAGATCAAAGAAATTCTGGATCTCCCAGAAACACTGTTATGTCATAGTTCTCCTGCTTACCTGCTGAAATATGATCAATTGCAGAGTTTTAAACCTTTGGTCTGTATGACATAACTACAGGTCTATCACAGCAACTTTACCCTGCAACTGGAATTGCAAAAAGAAAACTTACTAATTACTTCAACCGATAAGGTAATAATAATTCCATTCAATGACTCTGGAATTTTTTTAGGTACATGTGAAGTTTGGACCAACAAGATAAAAAAAATGGTTAGGTTCAAAATTTAACATACAAAAATTCCTTCCAATGTTGCACAAACTCAACAAAGACTCTATGATTAAGACAATATGAGAGTACAACTGTATTATGATTGTACATCGTTTTAGGCTATGTTTTGGCACATTTAGGATAGAGAATATACAATATTATAATAAGTCAACCTCCCAGGCTTTTTAGATTGAATGGCCTATAAAACATGCCACACCTACATTGTACATGTACAACCAATGCGATTTATTCCACACTAAAATCAGTGCTAATCTACTCCAGAAGCAGTGTATTAGTTTCCTAGGTTTCACACCTGATAAAAACTTTTATTAAACAATTAATCATTCATAACTGCTCAAGATAACTAAGTTTATTAAGTTCTTTATCTTATTCAGATAAACACAAAGCTTAATAAGACATTAAACAACCGACAAGTGAACGCATATTTGATAATGCAGGTACTTATATAATGACAAATAACTGTCAGGATTTGACTAGTGGATAGGTGTAACAATATGCATACAAACCAATTGATAACACATGCAACAAACTATATTTTTATGATGGTCTTGTCCCATTAAGCATCATTACCCAAGAGACAAAATATTTTAAGTACAATGTTAATCAAAATTATTTCAATAATGTTATTGCTATAGATTTTATGACACTATAGACTTGATCATATCCTAGTAGTACTAGTAGCTCGACATTTCCTACAAGTCTTAAAATAATAAAATGGTATGTCAAAAAGGAGAAAGTTCCATGAAAACCTAGATCAATGCTTTATGATTAACATACCAGTAACAGTACAAAACTTGCTGCAGTCGCACATCGTGTTCAAGAACAGTTTTGAAAGCCAAGAACAGTGAACAGTGACACAATATTCAAGGGGTAGGGGAAATATAAGCCCACACCATTCCTTGATCAGCAATATACATATATATATGTAGCTAGCTAGGAATCTATAGGAATTCAATGCTCATGACTCCAGACACAAAACATTGAACAGTGGCACAATGTTTATGGGGTAGGGGAAATGTAACTGTAAGCCCACATTATTCCTTGATCAGCAAAATATAGCTAGTAATCTATAGCAATCCACTGTTCATGTCTCCAGACACGTCCCTACGTGCTACATGTACTTGTTACAACACAGATATGGTGTGCAGACAGCCTGAGATAAAAGGGTGTTTATGCACACAGTATGCCATCTGGCAGTAGTGCAGGGACCAGCAGGTGACACATGTTCAGTTAGATCCCATCTGCTGCAACACATAAACTCTGATGTCTACATGCTGTGATTAATCATTCTAGTGCTCTTTAATATCATGAGGCATAGGAACCTAATAGAGGGGTAGGACAGAATAGCCTTTTGAAGAGACTACTAGTAATAGTATGGCCATACAGATGTTTTTAGCTAAGTTCTAACTTGATTCTATGAAAAGTTTATGTTCCATCTTACAATTTTTTTTTCTGCATCCTAGACTTTCAGCTATATGTACCATGTAATCTTAGGGGGTATTGTTTAACTAGACCCAAAAAGATGTATCGTTCACTCAGTCATATTCCACAATCTACATACAATGTCATGTATCAAGAGAAACAAGATTAAATCTTTGTGAATTGATGCCTTTTGGTAATTTGGTTTTAATTGCTGCTACTTAATCAATTGGTCACTTATTCAGTTACACACTTATATCTAATCAAGGAATCAATTAGGTAACTAAATCATTCTTTGAATTACTCACCTCTACTTTGTACATTTGGTGCATTTGACATCCTTATGAAATCTTCAGCTAAACCATATTCAAGTTGAATTTTTTTAAATCAAATCCAGGCCTGATATATAAACCTCCCTAAGCTGCTAATACTTTTATAGACTTACAAAAGAAAAGCAAAATGTACTTCAGCATGTCTAGGATAAGTTACTGGAAGTGGAAGTTGATGATCATTATTTCAATTTTCAGCGAAGATTTGTACAACTCTAGGGTAATCTCAATTCAGCAAAAGAAGGATGTTACATAACCGTATACTTCAGATTTTGTCTGAGCTTTTAACTGGTGACTACTGTACAGTTCACAGTGTTTCTTTACAGCAGATAAGACCTTTGATCCTAAATAGAGAACAGCAGGAAACCGAGAAGCAAACAGGTTTCCACTCTCCAACAGAAAAGGCTTGGCAAACAGCCCTCTGTGGCTGCAGCTAGAGGAGCACAAGAGACGGTTCTTTGTCCCGTCATGCACCAGATGCAATCTGCAAACACTTCCCACCCTTTGGCCGGTCCTGGCTACAGCCTTTGTAGTGATATACCCCTATATACCTGACACATGGCATTAACTTACTTACTTACTTAAGCCTGATTAAGCTGTTAGATATGTCAAGCGCCTCAGACACTGGACCATGATAGGCTTGTAAATAAATATGCAAACTAGACTGTTCACTGTATGGATCCAGGGCTTCTTTGGCCTCATATAAACAAAATCTAAAGTAAAAAGTACAATTTTGAAAAAAAACTTATAGATATTAATATAGATAGAAGAGAGATTGATTACAAGCAAAATTATTGATAACATATGTTGCATTTGTAGAATAACAATGAATACTTTATACAAAAATTATAATAATTATGATTTGTTACAGGAAAGGGAAGGTTTCGGGGACACAGGTGAGTATGAGACAGGTGTTTTAACAGTCGTGATTGACGACTTCCTAAGCAGTCTGGACAACCAGACAATACCCTTTGTTCTTTGTCTCAGCCTAGTCTCATAAGTAGAGAAGACAAAATGTCTTTTATTAGAGTACTGTTGTATTTAAAGACAAAAACGTTACAACAATTATTAAAATCCTAGAATCCTGAACATGATCCGAATAGAATAGCTGGCAGTAGTCACATACAAGTCCATGATTCCGACATGTGGTACAGTGTATGGCTGCTACTATTAATAATAACTTTATTGCAAGTTCATGCCCGAAGGCTAATTGCAGACAAACAATTAATAACGAAGTATATTTAATGTATCTACCATCAACGGACAATTGCATCGAAACCAGGGCTGTCTCCAGGACCCGTCCCTTAGTCCTGGGATAGAAATTTGCTTGTTGGGACGGAAAAAAAATTCAACCCATCCGTTCCAAAAATATGAACTTTATGACATGGAATTGATGAAGATGTGTATTTTTGTAACTTTAAAACGACAGATTTGACAACAAAAATCAACATGGGCCCCTAAACAGTGAATGGGACGGAGACAAACCTAATTGAAACACTGATATTTCTAGCAGTTACGGTATTTATTTTTGATGCTACTACAACTTACAAAGAGAGGGATGGTGCTTTAGCATTTCCTTTTTAGTCCATGGGTCAAAACCTTCATTCAGTGAGTTTGCCCCTAATTGTTGGTCTCAAATATACCCACACCCCAATGTCAGCAAGCCCACAATAATGCTTAGTACAGTACACAAATAGTGCTTTATTTGCTGTCTGGCTGTGTTCAGCCACACCATGCTGCTCTTTAACCGGACAGGTAGATCCCTCACATTTTATAGTTTTGCCAAGAAACGTCACACTTGGAAGTTTGCTCTGTACTCTTTTCACTTCCTGGGCCTGAACCTTGGCTGACCCCTTGTAAATTACCGTTATGTTTTATTGCCAACACATTTCAAACATGAAATACGATGAATGGAGAGCTGTCTAAACTGTTTGCCGACAAATAAGTGGTCCCAAGGACAAACAAACAAAGCATAATTCGTTGGGGTAGAATTTTGCTGAGTGGGGTGAGAAAACTGAGTGAAGTGAGAAAACTGAACAACGCGTTGACAACCGTTCTGAGCCCAGCGAAAAATCAACATTTTTGGGGTGGGGGGTAAACATGTATTGTAAACATCACGGCGGTTTAAGGCATTTCGCACGGTGGTTATGATTTCGGTTGTGCATTTTGTAGAAGGGGTTAGAATTCAAGAAGCAGCTCAGCATATGAGGTTACTTTGCAAGAGAAACAAAGAGAAAGGATCGGAACTGTTTTGTTGTTGTAATGTACGCCAGACGCGACGCCGTACCGACAACAATCTGCCCTCGCTAAATCGAGTGCTCAATCTTCGATTTCACACTTGCAATTTTGCACAGACTATCTTTATGCACACACGGTACATGTGGATTAACGTTGAGCTATTATGCACTTAAAATTTCGTTACGGTCCAACCGTACAGTAACGTAAACCACTCTCCCGTGGACTCATGTAAAAACTATGCCAACAGGAACAAGCGCAACAGGTACATCTTTATCGACTATTTTGTGAGCGTTAAAAAGGGCAAAGTCTACATTTCCTACCAGAATATGTCGAGTCACATATGCAATTTGATTTACCGAATTTCTGCAGTACCTAAGTAAAGCTTACCTGACTTGATCGAGTCTCTAGTGTTTGACCGGCCCGACACCACAACAAAATTCGTCCGATCCGCCATGTTGGGACGCAGCCTCGCTCTCGTTACGGGACGTTGGGGCTGATTTGCATAAATAATCGGTCGTTGACCCCAGACGGACCCGCTTTCACCTGTCGGCAGGTGCCTTATCACTCCGGACTGGGTGCCAGCTCCTGTCCGCAGGTGCCTTATCACTCCGGACTGGATGCCAGCTCCTGTCGGCAGGTGCCTTATCATTCCGGACTGGGTGCCAGGCACTGCCAGCTCCTGTCCGCAGGTGCCTTATCATTCCGGACTGGGTGCCAGCTCCTGTCCGCAGGTGCCTTATCATTCCGGACTCAGGGGTGCCAGCTCCTGTCGGCAGGTGCCTTTATTCCGGACTGGGTGCCCAACTCCAAACTCCAGAGTCCCCCAACGAGACATAATGAAGTTGGAAACTAAATACTTGTATCAAGAAAACCAAACTGAATTTTAAGCCTTTCCCGGCCTTGTCTGTCCACATAGGTTTTCATTAATAACCTGATGAATTACTAGTAACAGGGTGCGAAATACCTGGTTGCACGTTGCACAGTACAACAAGATTTCGGTTGGTGCAAGTTAATTCCAAACCCAGGTAGCGCAGTGTGCAACCTTATATTTTGAGCCAAAGATTTCAATCGGAGCCCTGGAAGCTCCCAAAAACACAGTGTCACTCTCATAAAATTCGGTAAATCTTCAATTGAAATAAAGAAATCAACACTTTTTCGTTATAAACCATCCAAAACCCTTCATAGATCGTGGAATTTGAGCTGAAAAAGACAAAAACACACTGCCCTCAGCTAAACAAGATGTTGTTAGGTCAATGGGAACACAATACTATCTAATATATATTTTGAAATGTTAGTAGTATTATACCGAGCTTGATTTGAAGAAATCGGTGAATGTTGCTGGAGCAACCTGAAATTTGGATGTGCAAACTAGCATTTGCCCTTGGTTGCAACATGGGCAACCTGGCTCAAAAAAGTATTTCGCACCCTGAGTAAGGCATTTTGTTTGCAACGCTAGCGTACATTTTGAACTAAGAATGAATACTAAATCTGTCAATAAAAATGAATTCCGTTTTATTCAGAGAATCTTGAAATGCTTCGAGCGAAGATATCAGTAAATGCTACAGTAATTTTCCTCTAATCGACAAATCCTTCGATCTCTTAAATGTTCCTATTTCAATGTCACAGTTTGACTTGAGTCATTTGTCAGTCTACCGACCATGACCTATGTACACGTGCGTGCCACACACTATGGTATGCTCCTGACCACTCCCTGTCCAACACTAAAAATCTTACCAAAAGACCATTATCAAGAATCATCTTACTCTATTCCTAATCGTTCATCGTAAAAATGCCAATGATCCAACACTTTTGTACTCCAAAGTTAGTGTAAGCAACACAGATTACGGCAGACCAATGCATCAACGGACGCACAGTCTGTAAATTATAGCCTTGAGTAGCTTACGCTGGTGATTTTTGGGTGGCTGAAAAGGAGGCGTCAAGACAGACGGCGCCACACTTCAAACTTTATGACGTAAAAACAAGGTGGCTGACGCCAGGTAAAGAGAGGGTAAGAGGGTTAATTTTTCAGGACACAAAGGGGCTTTAGACGTGAGTTTTTGTGTTGTGGTGTTCCCGTTACATGTCGCCGGACCTTGTCTGGTGATAGACGTAATCTCCAAGCAGATGTAGTGTTCAGTCAGTGTTTTCCGTGCACGTGTACATAATTAAGAAAACCTCATAATGATTGATAATGTGGGAACATGTAAGACCCTGTCTAAAATCTCTTAACATTCACAATACCTGCATACAAAGTGACACAGATTAACTACTAGGAATGTGGATTATCAATCCAGACTTATGTCATAAAATGGGAGCTTAGAAATTGTCTACAAGTGCTCGTAGTAGTACAATAACCCCAAGCCTTGCTATAACCCAAAGAGCTCCCACTGTTGATATTTAGGGAGTTTGCGGGACCTTCTGTGGGTATGTATCAACACCTGCCTCTATCAGTGTCCCACAGCGGGAAACAAGCGATGACCACACGGATTGTGCACACATTAGACCGCCGACAAAGCTGAGCTCGCGGGCAGTTCTAGTTTCCCTCCCTCTGGACAAACGCGCTCTATGGGGAGTCGCAGAGGACAGCTGCACACCAACAAGTGCCTGCTGACCCCCGGGCTTCAGAATGGTGCCCTGGTATGCCCTGTTTCGCCCTAATCCATTCAGCTGTTCTGACCTGAAAAGTTGTGTAAGTGCCACGACCGAATACGGGGACAATGCACGTTCAAAGGAATGCCACGGAGTAGGAAACAGAGCATAGATCTGGCTGCATTTCGCTGGGTTCACGTCTGAACCAAATGTGCTACCCTTGATGTTGCCAATGTACGTCTTCAATACACATGGATAACATTTTTCAATTTATCATCTGTTCCTCTGTCTCTAAAATTTAGATCATTATTTTTTCCATTTTCTATTATGTGAAATACAAGGGAGGCGTCGTCCCCGACCATAGCTACTTTATTTATGGCAACGTTTTAAACAGAATCGGTACAGGTTTTCTAGCGCTGGCTGCTGAATGGCAACTGATGACAGCCCAAAACACCGAGGGCAGTCTGGAGTGGCATGTCAAGAACACCAACGGTCGTCTGTGGAGAGGAACGTTTAACTAAGTTCCAAAGCAACACGCTAGGCGTCGCTGTCATGGAGAACTTCACTGCCCTCTTCTCGGGAAGTTGCTTCGCGACATTTCGAAAGCGTTTGCCTGGTAGGAAATTTCAGCTTTAGTGGGAGTGTGTTTTGTTTATACATTTAAATGTATAACTAAAGCAAAACTTGAAAAAAAGGAGTGGAAATGTGAAATGAGCTACAAGAATGAGTATCAAGTTGTAAAATGACCAAAAATAGGAACCATTTCATATCTATGATACTAGTATACTCCATATGTAGTTTTCTAGATCGAAATTATGAATCTTCTACATTGCACTTTATCACATCGTGGTTGATAATGAATGACTAATGCTCGCCTCTAAGTCTGTGTCATTATTTGAGAGTTTCTCACATTGCTGAAACACCTGAAAAAACACCTGTCATCCTTTTCAGTGAGTCAGTCCGTTTGTTCAGGAAATCCCCCATTAGGGTTGCCATTCAAGCCTCGGCTTGTGCTATGGGCTTCAACCTAAGGCTTCACAATGGAATCCTGTGTAGAACACTTTCCACAACGTTAATAACATATTGACATATCCATGCACACTTGTTTCGTACTCACGTTCTTAATCATCTATACGTACTATCACAATGTAAATGCATCGCGATGTGATGATACTTGCTACATTTATCATTGGCAATACAACGCACAACTGTTACATATGCTATCACACTACAGTTGGTGACTAGACAGGTGAGCTATCTTTAACGAAGAAATCATCATCGTCTTCTCATGAATCCTTGTCACCAAATGTGGATCTCAAGAATTACGTCTTTCATTATGAATCGATTGCTTGTAATTGCACACAGCCAGACATTCGATTAATTGGGAGAGGCTTCATTATTTGTCAATATTGTAATTTAAATCAAGTAGAAGATGAGCAACATTTCGTCCTAGATTGTAAATTATACGATAGCGAAAGAAGTGTACTTTTTAGCCTTATCAAAGAAAAATTCCCATATTTCGAACATCTAAATGCAACAGACAAATTCATATTTTTATTACGCCTGGATAATCCTTGTATAAGAAATACTGTCTGTTCATACATTTACACATGTACAAAGAAGCGAGAAGAAGTCGACACTACTGGACTAGCTTAGTTTAATTACACGTTTGTCTACTCTATATGTTTACAGTTTGTATTATTGTATTTATGTTCTTGTATGTTCCATGTGTTAAGTTAGACGACCTGTACCTAGCCCCTCGGAGCATGAATGCACAATAAAGGTCTTTCATTCATCCATTCATTCATTATTCTTCTCATTAAGGCATCACAAGGTCACTGCGTAGAAGACTCATTTTCGTACAAACTAAGACCATTAACAGGAAACTTGAGCAAAGTAGAAGAGGTGACATCATTGAAGAACACTGCAGGCTTTAACAAACTTCCGGTGTACAGTTTCCATCAACACACACTTTTTCTGCTCTTGGCCATTCCTCGGACTCGTGACCGTGAACTGTAAAACAAGTCCAAAACAACAACGTGTCTACTAATCAGCTTAGAGAATAATGCGGCCAGGAAAACTGTTTACGGACCGCGATTTACCTTTGTATTTGTGACAGAAACGTACGAAGTAGTCGTATTGTCAGACTCCGTTTAACTATGGTTTCACTTTGCCCTATACTGTGTTGTATGAACTTGTATCTGCAATAAACTGAATAGATGTTATAATGTCATTGGTTGATTGGTTACTATGGTTGGTTGCTTGGTTGCTTGGTTGGTAGGTTGGTTGGTTGGTAGGTTGGTTGGTTGGTTGGTTGGTTGGTTGGTTGGTTGGTAGGTTGGTTGGTTGGTTGGTTGGTTGGTTGGTTGGTTGGTTGGTTGGTTGGTTGGTTGGTTGGTTACTCTATGTAATACTAGTAGTTAGAATGAAGACTCTTCATTTTATGCCTCCAGCGTTTCACCTACGTTTGCAGCCATCAGAAACTCTGATGACAGAGCTAACAGGTGTGTTCTAATGTGACCCAGGTCTCGCCCGTGACAGCCTTTGCGTGGGCGCGGTAGACCACGCACCACGGATCCCTCCTGCGCCTGCAACTAAAATAGCTCAGGATTAAGTCATCTTTCTGGTGGTTATTGTCAAGCTAACTCTGTTAGTCACACGGGCATTGAGAAAATCCAGGGGATCTAGAAGTACAAGTAGAATCTGTTTTGTGTTACTAGTATTACTCTGTGTTAACTTTGGTTGTCACCTCTTGGTCCTCTCGTGAAATACGCCGTGTACTTCAAATACAAGTACAGTATATGGAAAACTGGGTTTGGATCACGCATGCTGGGTCTCCATAAATACCTCACAGTTTGAGAGGAATCGTAAGCTACGGCTTTCCACTAAACCAAGATTTATTGAGGTCCCCCATGGTAGACGGAACATGAGAAGGGAGCTATCAGAAAGGATTATCAAGGTCAGGTTGAGGTCAACAGCTGTAAGATCAGCTGATAGAAACTTCAATGAGTCATGTAAGGAAACCACTACCTTGAAAACGAAATCAAACAAAATCTTTTGTTTGGGCCAAGTAAAGGAGTGTTGTTCCTTAGAGGTCCGTGTTATTTTGAAAGTATCAAAGATATATTAGAAAGTAAAACGTATTCTGTAACTGTATGGTCCTCTGATGCTAGTGCATGTTGCCATGACACACTAAGCATGCTGCTCCGTATCTTTACTGAAGCTCCAACCTTGCTCCAACGTTTCCTCGTTCTTATGAACTGATTTGTACCTAGGACCAATGGTTGAAAATGCCGCTTCTAACATACTTTTTTGTTTTGCTTTCTAGACCAGAGTTATTTACCTTAACCTTGACTTCCCGAAAAGGCAGACTATGTTGCATTTCCAAAGAGGTTCTGTGCGGGCGTTTGTTTTCTTTAATTGTTCTTGACGTGACAGAATACATGCATGTGTTGCCATTTCCGACGTGTCCTTGGTCTTATCAAAAGTGGTGAAAAGCTACTGAGCTGCGAGGTATGGACCAAGATGGCGGTGTTGCCGGATGCGGCGCGTATTTTACGACTGACAGGGCACAGACAGAAGCGACACCTGGAGGGCATTCCTGGGTGACAGGTGTGGTTTACGCTGTCCAGCCACGCGAAACAAGGGAAGGAGAGGTCAGAAAGTCAACTGTCCGCCCCAAGGTGAGGATATCATGTTAGAATGTGCACATTCTGACATAAATAGAGAGAAACAACTTTGGATCATCACAAAATCATATTTTTCCATCCATCCCAGGTTTCGTGAAGGTCATAACCGTAACGTCACAAGTGCGCAGCAGCAAGTTTTTCTCCTGACGTATTAGAATTCCAGATAGGCTATTATGAGCTTATATACGCATGCATGTATCTACGGCATGTAACGTTATATACGGTTGGGGAACTTTTTCGACGATGACAGTCGTGAAACTGGGACACCCTAGCTCTGGCTTGTGTCAAACAGATAGATTTACAAGTATGATATAAATTGTCATAATAGAACTGTCCTCCCAAACTCAGCAACTCTTTTCTAATGTCAGGCCATTGTGATAAGTCATATTTGGAGACAGAAAAATTATAATGTTCAATGCAATTGAATTAATTGAGTGACGATATGTAGTATTTATGATCGATTTGGATAGCAGTTATATGTCATATCACCTTATACAATGTATTTAACAATATATACTTTGGATCTTGATATGGACAGAAAACTCGTTTCTTTAATCTTGCAACTTTCCACTTAAAGCAAAAGGCAAGCGGGACATGCCTGCATGGCAGGAATGCATGAAACTAACCATGAACCGTTGACAAAAAGTACCTCGCAAGTACATCGTACACAAAACAAACGTACTACAGTAAAACGCGGTGTTGTCTAAATAGGAATGCCATTAAAAAGACCTCTGGAACCAACCACGCAAGACCACAGCTTATCCGCCGTCCGAGTAGGATACAAAATATTGACCCAGCCATCCTCCACAGAGCAGCCTGACATGTAAACAGTTACCTCGCCTGTTGACTCACTCTCACCTGAGTTAGGTGGAAAACAGACGACTGAACTTCCGCTGAGGCACTACGAACGGCACCGCCATACATTCAGTCTGAGGGAAATTGTCGTCTGAAAACCTAATAACCATTGTGTCTCATTTGCTAGCTCGACTCAATTGTCGCCTGCAAATTGGAAGACTAGATTGCCACTTTGCGACTGTGATAGAGAACACAACAATCTAACGTTATAACCCACTGCTAACAACGCAGTCATAGTGACAATATGCTCCATACGTACAGCAAACGACCTGTCAGTGTTTCTACAGGCGATAAACCATTACTGTGGCCAACGCAAATGTGGTGAAGCACAATGTATGTATGCAAGTAATGCTTACGTTCAACGTAGCCTGAAAAGGCTGCGAACGATCAGAACCTTTACCACAAAGCCACACGAGGACGATATTGTTTGTCACCCCTGACCTACAACATCACTAGCACACACACAAGAGGGCCCAGCCCTTGATATTATACAGTACATACACACTACCATTTACACTTTACCTTCTTCGAGGACTCGCACCATAGCCGTGAGCACCATGTCTTCGGTGTTCTGCGGGTCTCCCTTCCCGCCCTTTCCCTCGCCTGACATGTCGGTTCCGGCTCGGTCGTCCTGCTTGCTTACCCCGTGCATTCCCCTGGTCCCTCCCGGTCCGTCCACATTCCAAGGCGCGGGCTCCACACCGGCGCCCTGTTTTGTGTCGACAGCCGTCGGTCTTCGCTGGTAGGCTGATGCCGTTGTTATTCGAATACGTATAGGCCAGCGTTCTCGCCGACTCATTAGCGACTGAAAAATCCACTGACTTAGCCGACGACAGAACCCAGCGGCGTGCCACCTTCCAACGTCCTCCAACCTTTTAAGTACAATTAACCGAATGAGCTTGAAATCACCAGGTTAGGTAGACAAAATGAAGGTGTATTGTCGTCTTCAAAGGAATTCCTTAAACACCTTGTTGCATACCTGGCCACTCGAAAGTACGTAGTCAAAGTTGACAGCCTTGTTGGTCGTTGGATTTCCAGAGACTAGGTTCGGGCCAATCTGTCCTAGATCCGGGTGGCCTGAAGCTGTGTGGTCAAACTCCGTGAGTGTTACGATTGGTGTAACAGTATCAGTAGTCTACACACGTCCTCACATTTGAATTAGAACGGCAACACAACAGGTTAACGCCCTCGAGTCAATTCAACATTTCTCTCCGACGTTTCGGGCGATCGTGAGCAAAAAAATACCTCCGTAATCCCTAGTATTTCTACACTCACACTTCAGTAATACACTCCCAAACCTCCCACACATGAACTTGGTGCAGGTCTGAACAAACGCTGCAAGGTTTTGTCGAGTTGAAGACAAGCTCTTCTCCTGGTCTCACTAAACGACGACCGTGTCACGAGAATGCACCAACAGCGAATGTTTCCACTACATATAATCCCGCAGCCCGCCCACCCTCGGGGCATGAATGACGCTCCGACCCGGGCCTAATGCATCCTGAACTGTATGGAGGACAGCCGCACGCAGACCTCCTATTGTTAAAAGCGACATTATGCTTCCCGTGATGGAAGAGCACCTTGAGGGGGCAAATTGCACGTTGCGGTATAAGGGAACTCGCCGGCTATCAATTTTAGAACGAATTTGTCAGCTATATGCCTCTGGCAAAATGGAAACGCCGGCTTAGGTGTACCGTCCATATAAATTTAGTAGTCTATCGCAACACGAATGAAGGTTAGAAGTCCGGGACAGAAAACAAAATATTCAAAGCCAACTTAGTGTTACCATGTTTTATTCCATTTTAATTGCAGTTGTATATATTCTTAGTTTAGTTTGATGTCATTTTATATAGACAAACATCTAGGGCACATTGTTGACGATGTTCCTGCTTGGTCAAGATAACTTTTAGTGTCAAGATCATGGTATTGGTATCGTCGTTATGTTTTTGAACCATTTTTTAGAAGAATTATGGTATAAATAGCAATAAAAGTCATATCATTGCATTCTTCCCATTCAATAACATCGTATTCTAATTTTTCCCATGCCATGACTATATTACAGCTGTCAGTATATGTGATGTTATTTTACAATTGTCTAAAGCTACAAGCGTGCCAATACATACATGTACGTTTACGTAGCGTTTACGGGGATTTTTCATTTCTTGAATTTCATGGTAGATTTACTTTTCACACTATGTGTCTCGTTTTCCTCGCCTTTATGGTGTTACTGGGTTACCATTTTCCGTTCCTCTGATTCTTATGAAAACTCTCAAACTATATAACAACTGTTGTGCTTAACAGTAACTGATACCTTAATTATAACTTTCACTCTCAGATCTCCGGTGTATGACAGCCACGGAAGATAACAGGACTGTAAACAATGAATGACGTCACGCCACGTTTACCTCCGGGCCCATTGCGCAACAAATACGCAATGCAAGTACTAAGTTGAGTGGGTTGTTAATAAGTCTTGATGCTGTGTTTGGAAGGTTTTCTTATCCGAATCCGTGTTAGTATAGTGGTGAGTATCCCCGCCTGTCACGCGGGAGACCGGGGTTCGATTCCCCGACACGGAGGATGTATTTTTGGAGACGAGTCCATGGTCCCGTCCCTTCCTTCAATGACATTTGGTTACAGCACGGCAGGTGTAGTTCATCTGATACATACAGACGTCCTTTTTATTCGCTGCTTAAACCATCTATCATGTGCAGTATATATCATTGCCAATTTTGCTACGATCACTCGAGACTACCACTTAGTCACAGTAGTACATTGTACTAGTAGTCATTACGGATACGGTCATTGAATATCGATTTGCCATTTGTTACTAGTATCTTCTCGTCCGAACCGAATCCGTGTTAGTATAGTAGAGTATCCCCGCCTGTCACGCGGGAGACCGGGGTTCGATTCCCCGACACGGAGAGCAATGTTTTAGGTAGCTGTGCTCAATAACATTTAATGATGTTCCTTCATTTACTGACACATGTAGTATAAACTTTTGGTGTTGATACGAGTTATAAATAGCCTGATAAAATGACATCCGAGTCCGTGTTAGTATAGTGGTGAGTATCCCCGCCTGTCACGCGGGAGACCGGGGTTCGATTCCCCGACACGGAGGATATATTTTTTAAGGTTCAAGTGGTTATACTGGTTGAACAAGTATGCAGGCGAAGATCCCGTCACTGATTTACTTGGTGCATCAATGTTCTTTTGATCAGATAAAGGTTTCAATTATTTTTGTTTTCTGCGTAAAACATGCTAAAATATTAATAATTACAATTCGTTGAAAATTATGAATGGCTTAACCAACTTCTGGCTCAGGATACTGATTCATTACGTAAAGATTCTGATGCCATTTTGTCCGGTGCTTTTCATCCGAATCCGTGTTAGTATAGTGGTGAGTATCCCCGCCTGTCACGCGGGAGACCGGGGTTCGATTCCCCGACACGGAGGTAATGTTTTGTTACGCGGTTCATTCTATGTTTTTGAACAACATACATTTTACGTAATTTTTTCCTCATTCCTTTATGAATGAAAGTAGATGGACAAGGACGTCGACTGGCTAATCTGGTAGATTAGAGATTGCCTATCGAGACAAATATACAGTAAAAATCTTATTTATTGTGACCGTATGACGGCTGACTGTATTTTTTGGACCGAAAACAGACCCAAACCCAATCCACCAATCAGGTGGTGATATAACATTTGAACGTTGCCTCCATTGGCACCTGTAACTTTGTGACCAATGGCAGCCAGGAACAATTCAAACATTCTTATCACTACTTTGGCAAAGTTGACACTGGGACTGTTTGTACCAGAGCACGACCGACGGTTACGGCAACGACCACCAGCAGTTTGATTTGGTCTCCTCTAAGTTAAGCTTAAATCTACGTACATATAACGTTACTTGAAGCTATCATGAAGGTACTGATCCTCGTATCTATCGTGTCTATCCTTTCTGTCGGGCATGGCGTTCCAAACAACATCCTGCGGGAAACAGGGACACCCTCCTGCTCGTGTGACGACATCGGACGGTTGGAGGTGAATACATCTTCTTCCAATTCAATATCAAAACGTGGTTTTTGGTATAAGTTGCCACTGGTAACCACAGTTATTCTCCTAAACACGACTGTTTTTATGTTAACCCGAGTCTGTAGTTCAACAGCTTGAACTTTGTGACCATCACTGACCTTTGAAACCTGTTCTGTGGCACATATCATGTACATGTCGTACATGTTTCTAACGTATATGACATCTCTTTGCAGAGAAAAGGTAGATGTTGTGTTATAATTTTTCTTTACTCTTACAAAGGATGTGATCGGCGACCTCAGCCACACCGTCAACATCTTGTTAGATCGGCTCTCTCAGATGGAGACCACCGTTGCTGCCACTCAAACCCTGGCCAGCCTGGACCACGGTCTAGGCACCGAGCTCAACCCAGCCTCCTCCTGCCTTCTCATCAAACAGAACAACCCCTCCAGCCAGGACGGCGCCTACTTCCTTGTCGGGAAGGATGGAACCATCTTCCAGACCTACTGCGACATGACCACGGCCGGAGGCGGCTGGACGCTGGTCTCCAGCGTGCACGAGGACGACATTTTTGGCAAGTGTACGGCCGGGGATCGCTGGACCAGCACTCGCGGGAACAACATCAACTACCCCGGCGGAGATGGCAACTGGGCCAACGTGCACACCTTCGGCTCCATGGGGTCGGCCACCACCGACGACTACAAGAACCCAGGCTACTTCAGCATCAGCGCCTCCGACGTCATGCTGTGGCACGTGCCGAACAACGTGCCGCCAGAAGAGTACAAAACCGCCGCCTACCTACGGTACCGCACCTCCAATGGTTTCCTGGGGGGCTACGGAGGCAACTTGCATTCCCTCTTCAAAGATCACTTCCCCATTGGCTACAACTTAGGCTCGTACACCCACGACAACGGCCCGGCCATCCCCATTGTGTACGAAGTGGGCAATAACACTTTCGTGGAGTCACTGTTGCCTCCAAACGTTGTTCTAGGCAATGAAGCCATCCCCGGGTTCGTGCAATTTCGGGTGTTCACCAACACTCGCTCCTGCACTGCGGTTTGTCCAGGCGTCAACTACGTTGGCGGCAACTCGGAGGTCGTGTGTATCGGGGGAGGTGGATACTGGGCGGAAGGTCTGTCTCAGTGCGGCGACTACTCGTGGAAGGCCTTAAGCGGATATGGTACCGGCATCGGCTGGAGCTCGACCCGGCTTGTCACCGAGTCCGTCATCATGTTCTTTTACCGCTGAAGAGAGTGTGAAATATCTCAAGATTCAGTCAGTCAGTGGAGTATGAAATTCCCAACTGTATCATTTTTCAGTCTTTTGTTCAGCAAAACATGAATAAAGAAATCACGAGTTCATCGGTTATTTTCATGAATGTGTGTATTGAGGCCCGACGAACAAACCTAGCCTTATTTCAGAATCCCAATGGGAGGATACATAAGGTCTGACATGCGGAGTTTAACTTGAATTTTGTAGCTCAAACATCATCACAGTAGCAGATATGCTACATGTTCTCCATTGACGACATATATAATGTATATGCAACAACTGGGTAACCTTTGTTATTGGGTCTGCTTGTCGTCCTACTTCTGTAACTCTTATGTATCAACCTTTGAGACCACTGAGCTGCAACACAACTGTTCACCTCCTGAGTGACTACACCGAATCCCATCAATTCCGTTATAATCTCTGTGCTTAAGATGTCAAATATCAAATCAAAAGGATGGGGTTCTGCAATAATGGAGAAATCCTTCAAATTGGGAAGCAAGTAACAACTGTTACCATCTCAGGAACGCAGATGTGAAATCATGTTATATAAGGCACAATGGACTAGCTTTTGATGCAATAGACTAGTCCCAATTTGTGACGGACCAGTCGACTTTCCAACCTATAGTAGTAGTTTGCCTGGGTTAACGACCCTAAGAACCCTGGCTACACAAGTATGACATCATGTTATATAGGACACAATGGACTAGCTTTTGATGCAATAGACTAGTCACTATTTGTGACGGACCAGTCGGCATTCTAACCTATAGTACTAGTTTGCCTGACTTGATTAACGACCCCAAGAATCCTGGCTACACAGATATGACAAGGACATTAACGTACGAGGTCAATTCCCAGAAGAAATCACACCGAAATAAATGGCACATATTCTCCACGCCCAAAAGGTTTATACATTCAAGCACAGTACATCATCTTAAACCCCTTTTTATGCACAAGATGCTTAGCTCCATGGTGGCCAAAGAAGAGAGTTCCAGATTACGGTAGATAGAAGACACGAAAACTTTCTGCCACTGACCTAATATTTGACCTGCACAACAATCCAATCCTTATATAAGACCATATAACTCCGGTCATTAATCAAGACGCCCTGTATCCTTGTCTTCATCGGTATTTGAGCCTTCTTGACCAATGGGAGACAAGATCCGCTCAAACATCCGGCTTATCAAGGCTTCAAAAGTTGCTACTGAGGCGATTTCTGCCAGAAGCTGTGTGACCGTTCCACCTGCGGCCGGCAGCTCAGTCTGACTCCTAGATCCTGGAAAGTTTGTTTCTACTCATAAGCGCCAGAAGTCGAGTCAAGATGAACACCATCATCATTATGTTCTCACTTTCCCTGTTATCTGTTGGATTCGGGCAGTTACCAACAGGCGCACCTTCATGCGCATGCCCAGACGTCGGAGTGGTCACAGCGAATGTGAAAAATTTACAGGACACAGTCGGCTATCAGCAGGTACGAGCTGGTTTTGGAATTATCTCGTCCTAAAGCATGCGTAATTGTACAACCGTAACCGTGAGACACTAGAAATGTCTGTATAGTCTGACTATAGTGTGATTCTTATAAATGCGATTCTTCTATGCTGACCCGTAGCAGTTTATCGACAAACTAGGTTGAACTATGTATTCAACGTCTTATCACTGACCTTTGTAATAAAAGTCTCACTAAGCTGATGCAGCACAATTGAAAATATTCAGCGCCCTCCGCTATTGGCCTCTTCTCGACTTCTGAATGATTTTTATTCTACACAGGACATGATCAGGAACCTCACCCACACCGTGAATGCCCTAGCAGGTCGACTCTCCCAGGTGGAGACCACCGCCGTGACTAATCAAATCATGGCCAGCCTGGACCACGCTGTTGGTACCGAGCTCAACCCAGCCTCCTCCTGCCTTCTCATCAAACAGAACAACCCCTCCTGGGGGGACGGCACCTACTTCCTCATCGGGAAGGGTGGAACCATCTACCAGACCTACTGCGACATGACCACGGCCGGAGGCGGCTGGACGCTGGTCTCCAGCGTGCACGAGGACGACATGTACGGCAAGTGTACGGCCGGGGATCGCTGGTCCAGCACCCGCGGGAACAACATCAATTACCCCGGCGGAGATGGAAACTGGGCCAACGTGCACACCTTCGGCTCCATGGGGTCGGCCACCACCGACGACTACAAGAACCCAGGCTACTTCGGCATCAGTGCCTCCAACGTCATGCTGTGGCACGTGCCGAACAACGCGCCGCCGAAAGAGTACAAGAGCGCCGCCTACCTACGGTACCGCACCTCCAACGGTTTTCTCGAGGACTACGGAGGCAACCTGTACTCTCTCTTCAAAGATCACTTCCCCATCGGCTACAACTTGGGCACGTACACCCACGATAACGGTCCGGCCATCCCCATTGTGTACGAAGTGGGCAATAATTCTTTTGTCGAGTCACTGTTGCCTCCGGATGTGGTTTCAGGCAATGAAGCCATCCCCGGGTTCGTGCAGTTTCGGGTGTTCACCAACAGAGGAGCATGCCTGGCTGTTTGTCCAGGCGTCGACTTCGTTGGTATCAACGCAGAGCACGCGTGCATCGGTGGTGGATACGATCCATACGCTAATGGCAGGCAATGCGGTGACTACGCGTCCAAGGACTGGGATGGCTATGGCACGGGCGTCGGCATGAGCTCTACCCAGCTCGTCACGGAGTCCGTCATCATGTTCTTTTACCGCTAAGTACCGCAGTACTGGCTCACGATAGTAGGACATTCACAGAACATGCCCATGTTTCACACTGAATGCACCTATTTCCCTATACATCAGTATACCACTTTTGCTGTTTGGTCATTGTTGAGATTATCATTAATATAACCACATAATTACGCCAAAATAGTTAGTAAAGCAACTGGATAAAATTTTGAAACTTTTCAAAATTTTATCCAGTTGCTTGAGTAGCTATTTTGGGCGTATCTTACTACCTGGATGTCTAACCTTCATCAACGTAACCACATAATTGTATGAATCATGAATGTAGTGCTGTCAAACCATCTCCTTATAAAATGTGTAGCTGCTCTTCCAGGCTTGTGTTTCATCGACCATTCAAACATGTTTATGACACCTGGTCATACAACTCACTTTAGTTATGATCACATATCATACAATACATGTGTATTGATTATATTAGACCCTTTAAGGCATTATGTTTTTAAACCAATGGTCATAATAATGCTAATATGATGATGAGAATGTTGCAATAACCTTCAATAAAACAACCATTCAGCTCAAATGCAAGAGTATCATGGCTTCGTCAACACTGTCTTTAATCATAGTGGTCAGACGTCATTGTGATGCTGACACAACAATGTTATCTGCTTTGTTTACAAAATTAACCGGTCACCTCTTCAGCAAAGTTACAAGCACATCTAAGATGTCACTAAGAGCTTGCTGATTGTTCTCTAGATGACAGGAATATCATTTGTCATATATGGTAAAATGCACGTATTTGTAAGCTTAAAACGTCTTCTATTGTAAAAGTGGTTCTTGAGGATAATTTTAGCATGGACTGAATGACTTACGTCCTTCGGCATGCTCAGTGGAATGTGAGGTTTTACACTGCACCAAATAATTCTTTACCTAAATCACCCTGCATCATAGTCAGTAGCACCAAGAGGGTTATACCTCCTTGGTTGTAAATTGCACACCAGTTACAATTTCATATCCTTTCACTGCATGCCTGTACAAGCATGCAGTACTTGTAATAACAGGTGCATCATATTGTGCTGTAACACGTTGATCTTCTATCAACAAACCTTTGGTGCTTAGAACGCTTTGGCTTTATGGGAATTGTGATACATCTTCGGCAAAGATGTGAATTTGGGTCCTGGTGTGTTTTTAAGAATTGTACAACACAGGCAAGTTAGGGCAAATTGCTATGTTAACATATGGTTGTACTTTCTGTGTTCTCTTTTCTGAGATAAAGACATTGAACATATATACGTCCTTACTTTAAACTACACATGTTTCTTTAAAATCTTGTATGTTCAGTACCTGCATATACAAATACAATTAAGACAGTGGGAATAGCATCATGGAAAGATAAAAGAAACAGAATAGTAACAGACTCTCAAACATACATCAAACTTATATACAAACAAGTACACAAAATGTATATTGGTATATAAAAGTATATAACACATACATTAAAAAAATCAGCTGGGTACTTTAGAGTTCTTGGCCAGTCTGCAACAGAATCCGTAATCTCCAAGCAGATGCATCCTCGTTCACCAGGACCCTTCCGCTCCACGTTACATTGCTCGCAGAAAGGGCCCTGGTAACACGGGATGGCATCCATGGTTATTACGATATTGCCACCAAAACAGCTTCAGCCAATCAGAGGGGTTAAAACCTGTTTGCTTCCTCTCATCAAGCGCGCAAAGAACGCTGGGAAGCTATCAACCAATCAGGTTACGTGTTACTGCTAGCTCATTAATTATTCATGAGCTACAACTGCCGTTTGTCCCAAATAAGGGTTAGCTCATTAATTATTCATCAGCAAGTCTCGTCGACCTGCAATAACCATGGATGCCATCCCGTGTTACCAGGGCCCTTTCTGCGAGCGATGTAACGTGGAGCGGAAGGGTCCTGGTGAACGAGGATGAGCAGATGTTGGAACAGAAGATCCTAACAGTCACTGGTTGCCCCATTTTCCAAGACAGCTGAACCTGTCAACACTTCAGGGGCTGGTTGTAACAGAAAAACTGCGCAGTCAGAGACTGTTAATTCTCCAACGCAGAGCTTCAATCATGGCCTTATGATGCAATATACCCAGGGAGGCTCTGCTAAACCAGGCTGAGGTTTCTACTTTTGTGGGTGTGGCCTCTGACCAGTTGCCAGCCAATCAGAGAATCATTTAGGCGATCTGATTGGCTGACAGCTGGTTAGAAGCTGTACTCATGAAAGTGGCAACCTCAGCCCAGTTTAGCAGAGCCTCCCCAAAGTATATCAAATAAGCTGCGGGCAAGGCTGTGTAGGAGAATGGAGACTGTTAGGATCTTCCCTACCAATATCTGCTTGGAGATTACCCAGCAGCAGTACTTGTGACAACTAGTTACATGACGACACACTTGTCTGTGTTGTGACCTTTCTCCTTCAGCATTGCCTCATACTCCTCCACCTGTTTGAGGTAACTCACAGGTGGCCAGCGATGCTCCTCCACATGCTCCAGGTTTTCACCTGCGTGGAGATGTGAATCCCATTAGGCAGGTGTAAGAAAACAATGACAATGTCAGAGTTTAAGTCCTTGCTGAGACGGTTCAGTTATTGTACAGGTAAATTAAAGTGCTTGACAAGGGAATGTCATGTGATACTGGTGAAAGTAAAATCTCCAAGCAGATGTGGAAAGGCAAAATCGTAATGTTTCTCAAGCTCCCAGTTCAGCAGAGCCTGGAACTTGAGAATCATTACAATTTGGCCTTGCTACATTTTGGAAAATAGGTGACAGTTTGTTTGTTTGTTTTATTCAGATCTCCAAGTAAAGAGCTTGAGTTGGCACGTACAAATTTAACTCTTGACAATTTGTACTCGTCCTGTAACATGTTGAAGTAAATGGTCACAGTTCATGGACTTGATATAGAAATGAAACAGTCTCTAAGAAACATGTAGAATACATGCACTTGGAAATCCATCTCACCTTGCAGCAGACTGAACTCTGGTCTCTTGCTGATAGCGGTGTAGTTGGTAGAGATGAAATGAAGACACCATGACGACAACTGGGGAGCATTGTGCATCTGTATGAAATATAATGATATTAGCATTTCCTTCAATGCCTCTACATATTTGTGACAGTGCTTGTGTCTGTGACATTGATAAATTTCTATAATCAACTTCATCACTACTGTTGTTTTTAAGACAAATGATCTGATTTCCACTCGGGGTCCTACTAATTATAATAAAGGTACCTGACTGAATTTAGCCCTATTTCTTGCACCAGATATTCACAATTTCAAGAGAAGGAATCAATGACTGCACCTGAGAAAGAAGTGAAAACAAGTGGCTTGATGAACCAACCTGTGCTAAAACAAGTAGACCAATCACATCAGTGGAAGACTTCTCGATGCTCTCTCTCGTGTCTCGGTCCACGTCTTTAGTAGTGTAGAGTTCACACATGCTGATGAGACGCGTCTGTCCGTACTGGTCAGCCAGGGGCAGGATGTCCAGTGGTCCCACGTCCTCGATAGGCGCGTGGTCAGTGTAGAGATACTCCAGAAGAGCCAGGAACACATCTGCAGATGTACCTGTCACTGGAACCTGAGGTGAGAGAAGTGTGGTGTTTCAGTTAAACTCTCCCTTTTATCTTTATACATTCATAGATATTTCACAAAGGTACACACAACTTTAGGACTGAAAACTGTCACAGTTATGTTTCTGCAATACTGTAAGGATATTCTGTCAAGATCATTAAATGTGTAAAGTGTACCTTTGAACTTGAGCTCTCAGAAAAGCTGCCTCCAAACATGACCCCCATCACCTCTGACCTACAGGTCAAGATGGCCTTATGTGCATGGACTGTGGTACCTGTAAATACATTGTAAACATCATAGTCAATATTTCATCATGTAACTGAATGGACACTCTAGCATAGTATTTTCTGCTATTGAAGCAACATTAGGATAGCATTCAATATTCTTGTTCCTTCAAACCAGCTTGGAACATGCTATGCCTGACCCAGGTGCCCTTCAAGTACAAAACTTCGCAAACAATTATTTTTCCTTTGCACCGGATGTATCACCTTAGATTCTTATCCTTAATGACAAGAAACAGCCAAAAGCTGATCAAAACTGACCTTCTATGACAAAGCTGACATCAGAAAGCTCTGGCTTGTTAAAGAACAATTCTTTGATCTTCTGTCCTGTGTTATCGTTCAGGTACGTGCCGATGCTGGGATTCAAGAATTCCTCCTTGCGGATGATGTTGTCGCACACCTGGCTGAGGTACGGCAGGTGGAACAGTTCGGCTGCAGCTGTGAGTCTGGTCAGCTTCTCCTCTGTGGGAGCTTCAGTCAGGACTGGAAGGCCTAGAGGAACAGGACAATGAAAAGAAATACTTTATATTGTAAATACATATCAGACTAAAACATTAGCTACATCCTAGAACAACATGGCTGAGTAAGCGTCAGCGTGATGCAAATCTTTTGTTTGGGGAAAACTGAGCTACACACGCACGTAAGATTTTCTGTTAGAAATAAGAATATTATACTTAAGGCAGACTGATTTTTTAAACTTCACCATGTGTCAAGACAAGATTAAAACAGCTACTTTCTTATATGTTATTTTATTCTGTCATGTCTACCTAGGGTAGCCCTGCTCAGTGATTAACACTGCTTTACAGAGGGGCCCTGTGTGACATCATTGACAAAGCTTAGTAACCATCTGACAACTTCTTACTTGCCTTGATACAGCAAGGGTTAATGTTCATACCTGAGTACAGAAACTCCAGAATATGCATGAAGATCTCCAGACTGATGTCATCTCGCAGAGTTACCACAGTCCCTGATGTCCCCTCCTCAATCCCAGCAACCCCTGCACAGCCAGCAGCAAAGTTTGGGGTACTCTTGGATGACTTGCCTTTCTAAAAAGACATAATTTATCAATCAGGTGTGTTAAGTTCATTGCCATTGCCATTATTTGCTGTAGCCACAAAAAAATTAAGCAATATAATCCAAAAGTGTTTTACCAACCTTATTTGACGATTGAATGCCAAAGAGGTTCTGGAAGAACTCTGAGGCACTGCACAGGACCAGTTTGTGTGCTGCGACATGGTGCGACCCCTCCAAAACAAAGGTCACATCGCAGTAGTCACCTGACTTCAGCAGCTGGGTCATGTGATCAGCAATGGTGGACGTCTCAATGTCAATCCATGGGGCTTGACCTTTTAAAACAGATAAAAAACAAATATTTTGTAGAACTAGGTAGAACTTAAGCTTACTGATTCTTCCAAATTGCATTAAATTTGATTTTGTAAAGTTTAAAGCTATTCAAAGACAATCCAGCAAAAGCGTTGATATATTTTAAAGAGCATAATGTGAAATATCAGTGACTTTCCAAACAAAAAGGAACCTGTAAAGCATTATCTCATAAGGAACCATTCTGTGATTGCCCTTTTATACCAACCCAATTTCCATTGATATTCTGGCCCTATATATCTAATTGCATCAGTCAACAAAATATCTAATGTTTCTTGACATAGTGAGGCACTTAGAGCAATGAATCGGTGCACTGGATAAAAGAGTGATAAAACCTGGGTATGTATAACAAAAATATTTCTATGATCATGTCAATGAAACAAAGGTGCAATGCAGACACATACCAGCAGGAGGCATGACAGGAGGAGGTGGGAGAGTATCAAGCTTTTTCCCTTTCAACCAGGAAGGAAACCACTTGCCGAGGGAGCCTCCTTTTTTCTGTGCACTGCAACTCTGGCCCCCAAGTTTGACCTGTAACAAAGGAAAAGCGGGTATCCTTAGCAGGAGGAAGCATGACGCTTTTTCGCTAGCTAGTAGTAGTGCAGGGCGGCTTTGCTATGGCTTGCATATCTAGCTGAGCACACCAGGGCACCCCTACACTGCTTAATAAGTGTGTTGGGTTCTAAGCTCCCTCATATATGGGGCCACTGGGCTTTATGTCCCCATCTGACAGGATGATGCAACTCTTTTCCAGTCATCCCCAGACCCAGGTGCAAACCCGGGCCGCTCCTGGCTCCAGAGACTTTGGACTAGAAAGTGGCAAAGTGTGCAGACCACTGCACCACACAGACATCACATCAAATTCATAATTGGCAGCAAATACACAACTCAAAAACCAAACCAAACCAACTCTGTTACTTTAACAGAGGTAGAGAAGAATGTTTCCAAACATTGTCTTCTAAGTTTTTACTTAATAATTATTACTGGAAACTTTTCTCATTGACATAGGACATAGGAAAGGAAACAGATTACAGTCCCTATGGTAGACTGCAAACTACTTGTCCCAAATACTTACTGCATGGTTCATCAGCTCCTTCAGCCCTACATTCTTCAGTGAGCTTGTCTCGTGGTACGGCATATTTAAACGTGTAGCAACTTGCTGCCCCTCCTGCCAGGACACACACCTAGATGCCGTTGTTTCGGTGCGTAGATCTGCAAGGGATCATCAGTAAAAACTTATCACCTATCTTCATATAATCATGATTTCTAATACTCATGTAAGGCCTTACAAGAAATCGTTGCATTCTGAGTGATGGAAATCAAGAGATGAACCAATCGTATGTATTTGAACCATTATCATGCAAAGATTACAACACCCGTATAAGCCACATCACTGTGAAATATAGTACTAACGTTATAAATAGTGTTGTCATTTTGTCAGTTTTGATAGTCTTTCCTAAGAACGTGCACGAGCTAATGTCAGTTCTAATGATTAAGAGACAACAGGAACACAATATAATGATTATGAGGGTGATCAACATTTTATGTGGCTAACAGAATGATGGGCGCATCAGGACAGTAATTAGTATGCACTTCTGGGTGCCATTTTGCTTCAATATTTTTAAAGGAATCTGTTGTCAACAGCAAAGCAGACCAAGAAGATATCTGTGCATGCATTGGATATGCTAGCAGGCAGAGATGATCGTAGTCCTACTGTTGAACATATACATGCATAAATTACTCCATAAGCATGGATATATGTAGCTACCAGTTTTTGTGCCCACGAGAATGATAGGGATGTCAGGACAGAAGTGTCTAACTTCTGGGAACCACTTTTCTGAGATGTTCTCAAAAGAACTCCTGTTGCTGACATCAAAGCACATCAGGAAGATATCTGTCTGTGGATAGGACAGCGGGCGGAGACGATCATAGTCCTCCTGTTGAGCACAAATCATAGGTAAATAAGATCTCATAAGATTATATTCAAACTGTACAGAGCATCAGGTTCGGTATTCATGATAACTCAGAATTTCTACAGTACTGCCCATAAGTTTGCAGATCATGTCCTAGACAAACATCACACCATAACAGGTGCCTAATGTATCATGTACAGTATGTAGTGCTTAGACAAGGGGTTTATCATCATCATCACCATCATCATCATCACCAGTCGATGTGCTTACGCACTGTCGGGGTTATACCGTCCCACAAAACTTTTCACGGTGAGTATACTGCGAACATAGCGTTAAAACCACTGCAAACATTTCTGTATTTACTGTAAGTAATCTATTGATGAATTGTTATCTTTCAACTATAAGTTCAACTTGAAAACAAACATGACGTTAAGTCGCTGACAAAAAAATGTAGGGGATGAATTCTGGCAGCTCACCTGTCCAGCGGTATCCCAGAATGCAATGTTGTATGATTTTCCTTCCACCGTGACGTTGGTGCAATAGTTGTCGAAGACAGTGGGGACGTATTCACTTGGGAATGTCTCCGTGTTGTAGGTGATGAGAAGGCAGCTCTTCCCCACCCCTCCATCTCCAACAATCACCAACTTTAGATTAGCTACTGTAGTCATTGTTTCTCTGCTTGATAGATGAAAAGAACAGCTTGGTCATGTCAGGATCCTCAAAAAGTTTGACGACTACAACTTAAAGGATACATCACACCCATCAATAGTTCTGAATCTAGATATTGCTAACATGTTAGCTATCATATCTGTGTCATCTCTAGAATCAAGTATCAAAAAGCATCTCATTGGTCACCTGTTTACAATGCAACTTGTGTGAACTGGAAAACCTCACAATATTAACAGAACACAGCATAACATAACATAAGAAGATCCGATCTAAATGTGATTATCTTGTTATCTAAGATCCTCCAACATAAAATGTCTTACCCTCAAGATCACCACCTTCTCACCTTCTCTGGAACGTAAGAACAGAGACACTGACGACACTATCGCCAACTTGGAGACTTTATAGCCGACTCATAGGCTAAAAATAGCAACCAATCAGCAGCCAGATCGTAATGTCCAAATATGGCAACCGAGCCTTGTTACCCAGATTGGACAGTGACGAATGCTTCGTTTTGGGACGGTATAAAAGAGTTTGATTCCGTCGAGAGCTACATGTAGCTACATGACTTTCAGAATGTCGCAGCAGCTAAAGAATTCTCTCGGCAGCTATTCAAAGACCCTACAACTAAACTAGGTCTTCAAAACGTCCCCAAGGAAACGCCCCAGGAATGGACTATTCCCTCATAATATTCACTCTACTCTAGTTACTTTTGCATGTTGGACAAACCACAAAGTAGCTGTCACAAACAACATATTGTGACTTAGAGTCAGTCATGTAAAAGGTAAAGTTCCAGACTCTGCTTTATTGGCACTGACCACTATTTTTAGATTGATGTATATCTGTTCACACCCCCTTTACTAATGGGTGCAACCAGTGACCTCTCTTACGACATGTGATGCAATGCTTCATTACGTCATCACAAGATGGCCGCCACCATGAACGCGAGCACGCCTGGTCCTGTTCCAGGGCAGTTTGACGATGCAGACGACCCCTCTCCTAACAGTTATCCACCCGAGACACGCTCTACGGTAATGGAGACGTTTCCGGCACAAGTAAGTGAGCTTTCAGTAAAAGAGGATGGTCAGGAAAATGAGGAATGGGACGAAAGTGATGAGGATTATGCTGACTGGGATTGGGAGGACCACTCTGGGGATTTCACAAAAAGGTACAACGCCGCACAACACAACTCTGCACAGATGAATCCCAACAAGCCCAACCCAGGGAAAAAAGTGTCTTTCCAGCCAACAGACAAAACCTTGACGAAGTTCGCCAGCAAGATTACGGTTGAGAAATACTCCGGTCCCAAACTGCGCGGAGCAGCTGCTAGTGCTCTACTGGAGGGGGTTAGGAAGTCAGATTCGGACAGGTACAGGGTCAAAGACAGGCAAGACAGAGCAACAGTCGAACAGGTCCTAGACCCTCGTACAAGGATGATCCTGTTCAAGATGTTGAACAGAGGCGTCATCCAACAAATCAACGGCTGTATCAGTACTGGTAAAGAGGCAAATGTCTACCATGCCACCTGCAAAGATGGGACTGACAAGGCCATAAAAGTGTACAAAACGTCTATTCTAGTCTTCAAGGACAGAGATAGATATGTCACAGGCGAGTTTCGCTTTCGTCATGGTTACTGTAAGCATAACCCTCGGAAGATGGTGAAGACGTGGGCAGAGAAGGAGATGAGGAATCTCACAAGGATGTTCCAGGCCGAGATCCCCTGCCCAGAACCTGTCATCCTGAGGAGCCATGTGCTCGTCATGGAGTTCATAGGGAAGGATGGGTGGCCCGCTCCACTACTAAAGGACGTTCAGCTGTCTGTGAGTAAGGCACGTGAGTTGTACCTCCAGGTGGTCGAGCTCATGAGGACCATGTTCCATGACTGTCGTCTTGTCCACGCCGACCTGAGCGAGTTCAACATACTCTACCTTGACGGACAGGTGTACATCATCGACGTGTCCCAGTCTGTGGAACACGACCACCCGCATGCTCTGGAGTTCCTCAGGAAGGACTGCACCAACATTAACGACTACTTCGTCAAGAACGGGGTAGCTGTGATGACAGTTAAAGAGCTGTTCAACTTCGTGACCGACATCAACATTAACAACGACAACATAGACGAATATGTTGACAAGGCCATGGAAGTCGCCTCCAGTCGAACTATTCAAGAAATCAAGGAGCAGGACAAGGTCAACGAGGCAGTCTTCAAGAAAGTCTTCATCCCACGGACCTTGGAGGATGTGCCAGACTTCGAGAGGGACATCAATGCAAAGCAGCACGGGAATGAGTTGGAAATCCACTACCAAGCAGTGACTGGGTTAAAAGATGACCTGACAGGACCCCTGACAAAACCATCCCTTTTGGAGGAAGAGGAAGCCCAGAATGATGAGGCTGAGGACAGAGAGGACTCGGACAGTAGCGGGTCACAGTCTGACAGTGAGAAGGATAAATCAGAGCACACACAGTACTCCAGACAGAGGGGAGAGTCCGCAGATAGCAGGAGGGCACGGAAGAAGCTGGTGAAGGAGGAAAACCGAGAAAAGAGGAAACAAAAGATGCCTAAGCACATTAAGAAACGCAAAGAGAAAGTTGCTAAGCAAAAGCATGGAAGGAACTGAAAGTAATGCCTTGTGTAATCAGTCATATTGAGCATGTTGAAACAAAGATTAATTGTGGTCTAATTTTTCATACCAGTTTATTAGTTTGTTTTATTTAGATATCCATAATTAGCAATTTTACAATCTATTCTGTTTTTGGAGTTTATGTACATGATATGTGTACAATGTAATAAATAATTATGTCGATAATTAGTCACTCATTGTTCTGACGTTTTAGAAAGAGAGCACAAACCAATCATGTGAGACGTAGACATATGATACCTACTAAAAAGTACAAGCTATTGATGTCTATTTAGACTATGATTGGTAAGCAAATTTTCTCATCTTGAACTGTATACATTTCTTAACAAAATTGTACAAAATTTTTCAATTGTCCGTACAAAATGCTTTACAATAGGCACATTTCTATACTTGGAAAATAAAGTGCCCTTCCTCACCAATATTAATGCAGTCTTGTACAATGAATGTTATACATTAAGGCTGGTCATGATGGTAATGTATAGCCAAAGGCAGCTCAGAATTGCACATTAATTGCTGTGGTTCAGAATGAATTTAAAGAATATTAAAGTATAAAGAAAATATAAAGTATAAAGAAATTGTCATTGTTTGACTCACTTATGTGCCCAGTATCCTTAGACAACTACCTGGTATTTCTGGCTTTTAGCACTGAAAATGCACGAAGGCTTTACAAGGCTTTCAATGCATACAGGACTATGAGCTATCTTGTAACCTCATCACAAAGTAAACCAGTCAAATGCATTTGTTTATGTTTTTGGCTTTCAGGTAAGGTAGACACCTTACTTAATCGTGTAGTGGTTACATGGATCAAAGACTGCCCAAAGGTTGATAGTTGTTTGAGGCACACAAGTAGGTTTGGAAGATTAGATGTTTTATTATTTGTTTCATTGGCGACGCCTTAGGGGCGGAGGCATTTCTACCATATACCATACTGAATCCACATTAGTACAACGTGTATCATGTCGGTCAGTGATGGAGTTAAGACATATATCAGACTGGGCACATTTGACTGTTTTCTGTTCATTTTTCCTTAGGATAGCATAGTGATGCCTGTCATTATATGCAGACAAAAACTGGCCCTAATAGTTGATCCCCCCAAAGGAACAATATCCACACAGACTTTAAAAAAGAAACCAACTCATGATGTGATTTCTGCATTCATTTATTACTAAACCAGATCTAAAGATACAGTTGGGAATTCGCCTCTGACAAACATATTTCTGTAGATTTGACAGGGATTCGCGGACTTCAGCGATAAAAGAACATGATGACGGACTCCGTGACCAGCTGGTTTGCGCTCCAGCCATACCCTGTACCATAGCCGTCCCAGTCCTTGGAGACGTAGTCACCGCACTGCCTCGGGGCACCTTCCGCCCAGTATCCACCTCCGCCGATACACACGTGCTCGGAGTTGCCACCTACGGAGTTGACGCCTGGACAAACCGCATGGCAGGCACTCTCGTAGTTGAACACCCGAAACTGCACGAACCCAGGGATTTCTTCATTGCCTGAAACCACATTCGGAGGCAACAGTGACTCCACAAAAGAATTATTGCCTACTTCGTACAGAATGGGGATGGCCGGGCCGTTGTCGTGGGTGTACGTGCCCAAATTGTGGCCAATTGGGAAGTGATCTTTGAAGAGAGAGTACAGGTTGCCTCCGTAGTCCTCGAGGAAACCGTTGGAGGTGCGGTACCGTAGGTAGGCGGCGGTCTTGTACTCTTTCGGCGGCACGTTGTTCGGCACGTGCCACAGCATGACGTTGGAGGCGCTGATGCTGAAGTAGCCTGGGTTCTTGTAGTCGTCGGTGGTGGCCGAACCCATGGAGCCGAAGGTGTGGACGTTGGCCCAGTTGCCATCCCCGCCGGGATAGTGGTGGTTGTTCCCTCGTGTACTGGACCAGCGATCCCCGGCCGTACACTTGCCGAACATGTCGTCCTCGTGCACACTGGAGACCATCGTCCAGCCGCCTCCGGCCGTGGTCATGTCGCAGTAGGTCTGGTAGATGGCCCCGTCCTTCCCGATAAGGAAGTAGGCACCGTCCTGGCTGGAGGGGTTGTTCTGTTTGATGATTAGGCAGGAGGAGGCTGGGTTGAGCTCGGTGCCGAGATCGTGGTCCAGGCTGGCTTGAGTAACCACAATGGTGGTCTCCACCTGGGAGAGACGAGCCTCAAGACGGCCGATTACTGCCTGTAAGGAACAGAGACAATGATAAGTCACCCTTCAAAGTTATTTCTTTCAAGAAATTAACGTGTGAGCTTTCATTGGCACGATCCACACCGTGTTCATGTACTCCCGTGGTACCTGACATCGTTGGAAGTTTTCTTACTACTCCCCTATGCCTAGGCTAGGTGAAATGGAATACTAGACTAGTAATTGCCGATCCAAGAAAAATGCGTTAAGTATGTAACGTTACATGTCATCAAACCACCTTCCGATGCGTCGGTACATACCTCTAGATTTGCTAGTTCCTGCTGACAGGAGCAGTTGGACCCTGCGCCACTCGCGAGAGCGACAAAGGACCAAATGAGTAAGACGGTTCTCATCATGATGGCGACTGAGCAGACCACAACTCCGAGACGTGAAGTATGGGAACCTCTGTCTGTACTGTACTTACGCAGTGCCGGGTGTACTCTTTTATACTCTAATCGCCATAATCGAAACAACAGGGGATAGAAAATGTGCAAACCTATGCTCTTATCGGCCGAGTTGTAATCTTAGATCATTACAACCCTTTAAAATGTTTCGACGACCATAACAAACTTCGAAAATACTCTGATGTCAAGACCTTTGGCACAGTTTGAAAACTCTGATGTATACATCTATGGTGTTAGGTGCATTATTTCTATAATAAATCGTTTTTGTGACAACACCAGTAAATGGGAAAGGCGTAAACATAACCCCTATCAACCGTCTTTTCTTTAGCCACAAAAACCTCTTGATGATTTGTTGTCTTCAGCGGCCCTGCCACGAAAACAAGTGTGTCCCCGGATTTATGTCAATTCTAAACACTGCGATGTGCCCGTTATACATCCAAGTAACACTGTATGATGTTATCTGGATTTGATACAGTATAAAAGGGCCACATGATTCCACGCACTGTTGACCCGTACCCCCTTTCTGCATGTGCCATTAATTACCCAGGCCCACTTATAGATGCTCAGGACAAAACCACCTCTTACACTTCTAAGGATGGACTGAATGGAGTTCGGATTGCTAGTTTGTTAATTGTTTCTGGGCTTTGACACGGGGCTTCAACTCAAGGCATCCAATGCCTACTCTGCCCTATGAGCCCGCACAACGGTATCCTATATTATCAGTGATGACCAACTTTGAAAATAAGGCACACAGACGAACCGATGAACTCAACACTGTTCTTTATTGCCAACATCAGTTACTACTTGGTGAACCTTTATTCATTGAAAGATAGAGAACATTGAAATATTGCATAACATCTTTCTAGCATAAGGAACTAGAGAGAGACTTTCTTACTCTCTCAACGATGTTTCCTCAGCGATAGAAGAACATGATGACGGACTCCACGACTAGCTGGGGCGCGCTCCAGGCGACACCGGTACCATAGCCGCTGTACGCCTTCCACAGGTAGTCGCCGCACTGAGACAGACCTTCCGCCCAGTATCCACCGCCGCCGATACACACGTGCTCGGAGTTGCCGCCAACGTAGTTGACGCCTGGACAAACCGCAGTGCAAGAACGAGTGTTGGTGAACACCCGAAACTGCACGAACCCTGGAATGGCTTCACTTCTTGTTACAACGTTCGGAGGCAACAACGACTCCATTACAGTGTTGTTACCCAGTTCGTACACAATGGGGATGGCCGGACCGTTGTCGTGGGTGTACGTGCCCAAGTCGTACCCGATGGGGAAGTGATTTTTGAAGAGCGAGTACAGGTTGCCTCCGTAGTCCCCGAGGAAACCGTTGGAGGTGCGGTACCGTAGGTAGGCGGCAGTCTTGTACTCTTTCGGCGGCACGTTGTTCGGCACGTGCCACAGCATGACGTTGGAGGCGCTGATGCTGAAGTAGCCTGGGTTCTTGTAGTCGTCGGTGGTGGCCGACCCCATGGAGCCGAAGGTGTGCACGTTGGCCCAGTTGTCATCTCCCCCGGGATAGTGTCGGTTGTTCCCGCGGGTGCTGGTCCAGCGATCTCCGGCCGTACACTTGCCGTACAAGTCGTCCTCGTGCACGCTGGAGACCAGCGTCCAGCCGCCTCCGGCCGTGGTCATGTCGCAGTAGGTCTGGTAGATGGTCCCGTCCTTCCCGATAAGGAAGTAGGCGCCGTCCTGGCTGGAGGGGTTGTTCTGTTTGATGAGGAGGCAGGAGGAGGCTGGGTTGAGCTCGGTACCGAGACCGTGGTCCAGGCTGGCCAGGGTTTGAGTGGCAGCAACGGCGGTCTCCATCTGGGACAGACGAGCCTCCAAGTCCGTGATTATTACCTGGGAGGAATGGAGACAGATGATATTTATTGCACGAAAAAAGCCCACAGATCGAGATCAAAGATTCTAGATGATTGGTTAGGTCCTGGTCGCATTCATGTTACAATCGAAAAATGCGTCAGGTTGGGGTGGTCGCGTAGATGCCGTAAAAATTCAGCTGTCTTGTTGCGGAAAAGACTGTCTTACATCTTTGTCGGCTCTTGGTCTTGTCACAGCCTGATTAAAAATCCTACAGCATCAAAGTCGTAAGACGGCCTACGCCGAATGTGACCGCGCCGGAGCTCATCAGATACGCAATACTCAGTAGTACATACCTGCAGATTCTCACAGGAACAGTTGCCCTTTCCTGTGTCCCGCAGGATCTCATTCGGTAAACCGCACGCGAAGGCGACAACGGAACAGACGAGTAGGATGGTCCTCATCATGATGGCGACTGAGCAGACCACAACGTCGAGACGTGGAGTATGGAAACCTATGTTCGTACTGTACCCTCGCAGTGCCAGGTATACTCTTTTATACTCTTATCGCCATAATCGGATAGAAAATATGTAAACCTATGCTCTTATCGGCCGAGTGGTAATCTTAGATCATTACAACCCTTTAAAATGTTTCGACGACCATAACAAACTTCGAAAATACTCTGATGTCAAGACCTTTGGCACAGTTTGAAAACTCTGATGTATACATCCATAGTGTTAGGTGCATTATTTCTACAATAGATCGTTTTTGTGACAACACCAGTAAATGGGAAAGGCGTAAACATAACCCCTATCAACCGTCTTTTCTTTAGCCACAAAAACCTCTTGATGATTTGTTGTCTTCAGCGGCCCTGCCACGAAAACAAGTGTGTCCCCGGATTTATGTCAATTCTAAACACTGCGATGTGCCCGTTATACATCCAAGTAACACTGTATGATGTTATCTGGATTTGATACAGTATAAAAGGGCCACATGATTCCACGCACTGTTGACCCGTACCCCCTTTCTGCATGTGCCATTAATTACCCAGGCCCACTTATAGATGCTCAGGACAAAACCACCTCTTACACTTCTAAGGATGGACTGAATGGAGTTCGGATTGCTAGTTTGTTAATTGTTTCTGGGCTTTGACACGGGGCTTCAACTCAAGGCATCCAATGCCTACTCTGCCCTATGAGCCCGCACAACGGTATCCTATATTATCAGTGATGACCAACTTTGAAAATAAGGCACATAGACGAACTGATGAACTCAACACTGTTCTTTATTGCCAACATCAGTTACTACTTGGTGAACCTTTATTCATTGAAAGATAGAGAACATTGAAATATTGCATAACATCTTTCTAGCATAAGGAACTAGAGAGAGACTTTCTTACTCTCTCAACGATGTTTCCTCAGCGATAGAAGAACATGATGACGGACTCCACGACTAGCTGGGGCGCGCTCCAGGCGACACCGGTACCATAGCCGCTGTACGCCTTCCACAGGTAGTCGCCGCACTGAGACAGACCTTCCGCCCAGTATCCACCGCCGCCGATACACACGTGCTCGGAGTTGCCGCCAACGTAGTTGACGCCTGGACAAACCGCAGTGCAAGAACGAGTGTTGGTGAACACCCGAAACTGTACGAACCCTGGAATGGCTTCACTTCTTGTTACAACGTTCGGAGGCAACAACGACTCCATTACAGTGTTGTTACCCAGTTCGTACACAATGGGGATGGCCGGACCGTTGTCGTGGGTGTACGTGCCCAAGTCGTACCCGATGGGGAAGTGATTTTTGAAGAGCGAGTACAGGTTGCCTCCGTAGTCCTGGAGGAAACCGTTGGAGGTGCGGTACCGTAGGTAGGCGGCAGTCTTGTACTTTTTCGGCGGCACGTTGTTCGGCACGTGCCACAGCATGACGTTGGAGGCGCTGATGCTGAAGTAGCCTGGGTTCTTGTAGTCGTCGGTGGTGGCCGACCCCATGGAGCCGAAGGTGTGCACGTTGGCCCAGTTGCCATCTCCCCCGGGATAGTGTCGGTTGTTCCCGCGGGTGCTGGTCCAGCGATCTCCGGCCGTACACTTGCCGTACAAGTCGTCCTCGTGCACGCTGGAGACCAGCGTCCAGCCGCCTCCGGCCGTGGTCATGTCGCAGTAGGTCTGGTAGATGGTCCCGTCCTTCCCGATAAGGAAGTAGGCGCCGTCCTGGCTGGAGGGGTTGTTCTGTTTGATGAGGAGGCAGGAGGAGGCTGGGTTGAGCTCGGTACCGAGACCGTGGTCCAGGCTGGCCAGGGTTTGAGTGGCAGCAACGGCGGTCTCCATCTGGGACAGACGAGCCTCCAAGTCCGTGATTATTACCTGGGAGGAATGGAGACAGATGATATTTATTGCACGAAAAAAGCCCACAGATCGAGATCAAAGATTCTAGATGATTGGTTAGGTCCTGGTCGCATTCATGTTACAATCGAAAAATGCGTCAGGTTGGGGTGGTCGCGTAGATGCCGTAAAAATTCAGCTGTCTTGTTGCGGAAAAGACTGTCTTACATCTTTGTCGGCTCTTGGTCTTGTCACAGCCTGATTAAAAATCCTACAGCATCAAAGTCGTAAGACGGCCTACGCCGAATGTGACCGCGCCGGAGCTCATCAGATACGCAATACTCAGTAGTACATACCTGCAGATTCTCACAGGAACAGTTGCCCTTTCCTGTGTCCCGCAGGATCTCATTCGGTAAACCGCACGCGAAGGCGACAACGGAACAGACGAGTAGGATGGTCCTCATCATGATGGCGACTGAGCAGACCACAACGTCGAGACGTGGAGTATGGAAACCTATGTTCGTACTGTACCCTCGCAGTGCCAGGTATACTATTTTATACTCTTATCGCCATAATCGGATAGAAAATATGTAAACCTATGCTCTTATCGGCGGAGTGGTAATCTTAGATCATTACAACCCTTTAAAATGTTTCGACGACCATAACAAACTTCGAAAATACTCTGATGTCAAGACCTTTGGCACAGTTTGAAAACTCTGATGTATACATCCATAGTGTTAGGTGCATTATTTCTACAATAGATCGTTTTTGTGACAACACCAGTAAATGGGAAAGGCGTAAACATAACCCCTATCAACCGTCTTTTCTTTAGCCACAAAAACCTCTTGATGATTTGTTGTCTTCAGTGGCCTTGCCACGAAAACAAGTATGTCCCCGGATTTATGTTAATTCTAAACACTGCGATGTGCCCGTTATACATTCAAGTAACACTGTATGATGTTATCTGGATTTGATACAGTACAAAATGGCCACATGATTTCACGCACTGTTGACCCCCTTTCTGCATATACCATTAAGGTTTAAAGATTACCTAGGCCCACTTATAGATGCTCAGGACGAAACCACCTCTTACACTTCAAAGGATGGACTGAATGGAGATCGGTTTGCTAGTTTGTTAGTTGTTTCTGGGCTTTGACACGGGGCTTCAACTCAAGGCATCCAATGCCTACTCTGCCCTATGAGCCCGCACAACGGTATCCTATATCATCAGTAATGACCAACTTTGAAAATAAGGCACACAGACGAACCGATGAACTCAACACTTTTCTTTATTGCTAACATCAGTTACTACTTGGTGAAGTTTTATTCATTGAAAGATAGAGAAAATTTAAATATTGCATAACATCTTTCTTGCATAAGGAACTAGAGAGAGACTTTCTTACTCTCTCAACGATGTTTCCTCAGCGATAGAAGAACATGATGACGGACTCCACGACTAGCTGGGGCGCGCTCCAGGCGACACCGGTACCATAGCCGCTGTACGCCTTCCACAGGTAGTCGCCGCACTGAGACAGACCTTCCGCCCAGTATCCACCTCCCCCGATACACACTTGCTCTGCGTTGGGGCCGACGTAGTTGACGCCTGGACAAACCGCGGTGCAAGAACGAGTGTTGGTGAACACCCGAAACTGCACGAACCCTGGAATGGCTTCACTCGTTGTTACAACGTTCGGAGGCAACAGTGACTCCATTACAGTGTCGTTACCCAGTTCGTACACAATTGGGATGGCCGGGCCGTTGTCGTGGGTGTACGTGCCCAAGTCGTACCCAATGGGGAAGTGATCTTTGAAGAGAGAGTACAGGTTGCCTCCGTAGTCCCCGAGGAAACCGTTGGAGGTGCGGTACCGTAGGTAGGCGGCGGTTTTGTACTCTTTCGGCGGCACGTTGTTCGGCACGTGCCACAGCATGACGTTGGAGGCGCTGATGCTGAAGTAGCCTGGGTTCTTGTAGTCGTCGGTGGTGGCCGACCCCATGGAGCCGAAAGTGTGCACGTTGGCCCAGTTGCCATCTCCCCCGGGATAGTTGATGTTGTTCCCGCGGGTGCTGGTCCAGCGATCCCCGGCCGTACACTTGCCGTACAAGTCGTCCTCGTGCACGCTGGAGACCAGCGTCCAGCCGCCTCCGGCCGTGGTCATGTCGCAGTAGGTCTGGTAGATGGTTCCGTCCTTCCCGATAAGGAAGTAGGCACCGTCCTGGCTGGAGGGGTTCTTCTTTTTGATGATAAAGCAGGAGGAGGCTGGGTTGAGCTCGGTACCGAGACCGTGGTCCAGGCTGGCCAGGGTCTGAGTGGCAGTAACGGCGGTCTCCATCTGGGACAGACGAGCCTCCAAGTCCTTGATTACTACCTGGGAGGAATAGAGACAGATGATATTTATTGCACAAGAAAAGCCCACAGATCGAGATCAAAGATTCTAGATGATTGGTTAGGTCCTGGTCGCATTCATTTTACAATCGAAAAATGCGTCAGTTTGGGGTGGTCGCGTAGATGCCGTAAATTCAACTGTCTTGTTACGGAAAAGACTGTCTTACATCTTTGTCAGCGCTTGGTCTTGTCACAGCCTGATTTAAGAATTATACGACATCAAAGTCGTAAGACGGCCTACGCCGAATGTGACCGCCCCGTAGTTGATCAGATACGCAATACGCAATAGTACATACCTGTAGATTCTCACAGGAGCAGTTGCCCTTTCCTGTATCCCGGAGTTTGTCATTCGGTAAGCCGCACGCGAAGGCGACAACGGAACAGACGAGTAGGATGGTCCTCATCATGATGGTGACTGAGCAGACCACAACTTCGAGACGTGAAGTATGGGAGCCTCTGTCCGTACTGTACTTACGCAGTGCTGGGTATACTCTTTAATACTCTGAACCTGGGCACCGAAACAATTGGAGATAGAAAATATGTAAACCTATACTCTTATTGGTCGAGTTCTGATCTTAGATCATTACAGCCTTTTAAAATGCTTTGTTGACCAAAACATCATGCTGTCGGCTGTGGCAGTACAGACAACAAATTTGTCGAGTCTGATATGTAACGTGTGGAAACCTCTGGCTGCACTGTAGCTGTGTTGTGTCAGGCGCACTGTTTTGCTCTTTTAAAATGCCCCTCTCAAGATGTAGTCCTAAGCCATAAAGAACTTTAAAGTGCCTGTTTGGACATAACAGCCTTTTAAGATTGGGCATAACAACCTTTTCAGATGTTTTGATACCATGACCTTTGTAACAACCTGAAAAGTGTGATCCCGGACATTTCATAACAACTGGCTATATTTGATGAATATATTTCATTGTTCCACAATTAGTGACAGTTTGAAAACGTGCAATGTAGGCATTTAAGTTATACACTGTATTTGTTGGTATCTCGGAAACTGTATATATTGCAGCATAAAATATCAATTGGGTACAGTAATAGTAGTGACGTCCTCCGTCCGTATGTTATGTAAGTGCATTTTCAAAACTACTAGGCCGGGTCCATGTATAGGTCGAAAGCGATTTGTGAACTTGAGAATTGACAAGAGAAAATTTGGACTCATTTCAAATTCGTACCTACTATCATCCACCAGGCCACCTACTTAAAAATGCCTTTTCACGTCATCCCTTTTGCGACGTACAATGGGGCAGGAGAACTACAAAGTTTTACTCGTCTTGTTATTGGGTGGGCCGACTACTCTCTCTTCGCACTAAGGGGATGAATTCTAAGGAACTTACGATTGGCAGGGCTAAATCGCAAGGGTCTGGAGCAGCTGCCATTCGGCGCTAACTCAGGTGACCTTAAGACGATAGTAATTGCCCCAGGTGCGGCTATAGCACTGTAGGTTTGTAACCATTCACACACGGGAAAGGAACCCTACTATCTTCGGTCCTCAAGATGTGGCTTTCTGAAATACGTGTGTTCATCCAGTGTGACGCAATCTCCTTGTATGCATGCATGCTTCTTCCACAAAGCGAGGCCCTACTAGCTAAAGAACCCCCCAATTTTCAAAAGAAACAGATGAACTTTATTGCTGCTTTTTGAATTCGTTTATTTGAAGATACAAGCTGGAACTAACATTTCCAAATATGCACAGGGACTAACATTTCCAAATTTGATATTCTTGTGTACTGTAGGGAATACCTCTTGTTTATAACTGAATTTTGTTTGCAGATCTCTCAGCGATAAAAGAACATGATGACGGACTCCGTAACAAGTTCGCTCGAACTCCAGCCCAATCCGGTACCGTATCCGTTGAAATCCTTCCATGCGAAGTCACCGCATTGAACCAGACCTTCCGCCCAGTACCCCCCTCCGCCGATGCACACGTGCTCTGCGTTCGGCCCAACATAGCTGACACCTGCACAAACCGCAGAGCAAGAACGCTCGTTGTTGAAGACTCGAAAATGCACGAACCCGGGGATGGCTTCATTTCTTGTTACAGCGTTTGGAGGCAACAGTGACTGCACCAGATGATCACTGCCCTGTTCGTACACAATGGGGATGGCCGGGCCGTTGTCGTGGGTGTACGAGCCCAAGTCGTAGCCAATGGGGAAGTGATCTTTGAAGAGCGAGTACAGGTTGCCTCCGTAGTTATCCAGGAAACCGTTAGAGGTGCGGTACCGTAGATAGGCGGCGGTCTTGTACTCTTCCGGCGGCACGCTGTTCGGCACGTGCCACAGCATGACGTTGGAGGCGCTGATGCTGAAGTAGCCTGGGTTCTTGTAGTCGTCGGAGGTGGCCGACCCCATGGAGCCGAAGGTGTGCACGTTGGCCCAGTTGCCATCTCCGCCGGGGTAGTTGATGTTGTTCCCGCGAGTGCTGGTCCAGCGATCCCCGGCCGTACACTTGCCGTACATGTCGTCCTCGTGTACGCTGGAGACCAGCGTCCAGCCGCCTCCGGCCGTGGTCATGTCGCAGTAGGTCTGGTAGATGGTTCCGTCCTTCCCGATAAGGAAGTAGGCACCGTCCTGGCTGGAGGGGTTGTTCTGTTTGATGAGAAGGCAGGAGGAGGCTGGGTTGAGCTCGGTACCGAGACCGTGGTCCAGGCTAGCCAGGGTTTGAGTGGCAGCAACGGTGGTCTCCATCTGAGAGAGCCGATCTGACAGGATGTTGACGGCGTGGCCGAGGTCGCCGATCACATCCTTTGTAAGAGTAGGGAATAACACAACATTACTTTATCTCTATATAGGGACGTCATATACATCGGAAACATGAAAATGATATGTGCCACGGAAAAACGTTACCAACGTATTGAATGACCCAGACAAACCCGTCGCTGAAGAATGAAAGTTGCTAGAGATGCTCTAGATCTAGACTAGATTTGGACTCACCATGTGGAAGATAAGGTGGCGTTGTCTTAATAATCAGCAATCAAGACGTGGCTTATAGCTAATGGTTTCGGCTCCGTCATTCCTACGCCATATATAGACCATAACCTTGATATGTATTAGATTAGCCGTGCGTCGGTACGTACCTGCATGTGTGCCACTGTAGAACACGAGCAGGGAGAATCTTCTGCATCCCCGCAGGCAAGGGTCACTATGGTCCAAACGAGTATGAAGGTCCTCATCATGGTGACAACTGTGAAGAGCAGAACTTTGAAGTGTAGAAACTCTGTCCGCTCTGTAGCCGGCCGCGTGCAGTGCAAAGCACTCTTTTCTTAGAAGCCGGGCGGACAATTGGACGGACCGGAAGAGGTATAAACTCAAGCTCTCATTGGTCGCTTTAACCTTATGATTAAACAACCTTTTAAAATTCTTCATGGACTACAACAACGTTGACCTTTAAAAGTGCTTTGATGTCACGGCCATTGTGACAATTTGAAAACTAGCAAATGCACCAAAGTGCAAGGCACTGTCGTCTTAAATCTACATGTACCATCGTTCAAAAAGATTGTTATCATGACAACACGAGTTTGAAGTAATCTATCAAGAGCTTCCAGTATCTCTTGTTTAATTGTACTTCATTGATTTTTTTAACAAGTTTTTTAAAAAACTTTATTTGTGTCCATCGATCAATTCCCGTCACTCTACTGTGAATGAGAAAAGCCCAAGGAAAATATACAACGCTGAAAACACAAACATAGAGACCAAAACAATGCCTCCCTTTGACGTAGTAACCTCTGCCATTGACCCCATTGGCTGTCATGTCTATTCTCCAAGCAGAGGCTTCAATCGAGAGGGGTAGTTTTGTCCGGGATTTCTAACGTGCGTTAGAAATCCCGGACAAAACTACCCCTCTCGATCGAAGCCTCTGCTTGGATAATAGTCATGTCTGATTAACGACGAGCTGTACCACCTCTTGACTCTACTACTTGGGGATGTATATAACTAATGATAAAACCTATTGCTACTCGTAACACTGCTCGTCGACCCCATTGATGCCCATCCTCTTCGAATTACACCTGTTCATCGTTTCATCGGCCATTAGCAAGATCTGCTATGACAGATATGATATAACGACAGAAGGGTTTATAAATGCAGCCAACGTTTGCAACCCAAAATCTACATCTTGATGCAATTTCGAGGAGTTACTTCCAATACGACACAAAGTTTGTTTTACCTTGACGTCATCGCCACTTGACTCTGTGGGGGGTTGGTGCAATGTGGTGCGGGTCAATGACCTTTCGTCGGTCATCGACCCTTCCTCCGAAGAACCAACGCACACAGGGTGACGTCCATGTTCTTAAGTTGCACAAAACAAAGTTTTATTGATACAAATTTGAACTGAATAGCTGTACTCTTGTACCCTGTCCTAGATCTAGATCGTCTGCTACGTGATGCTCAGTTGGAGTCCTCTGCATTATAGACACTAACATGTTTTACACTTTGGCCCAGGTCACCCAAATGATTTAGGTCAAAATAGAAGTCTGATACTATTGACCATTATCAGCTCGGACAACAAGGAGCCACGCCCCCATGTGAATGCAAACCATACTACTACCATAGCAATATGCTAAACGCTGTGCTCATTGTGCATTCACATCACGTCCTACAGACTATCCTGCGGGTACGGGGGTCCTGCTTGGTGGGACACCGCCCTCTCTGATTGACATTCGTACACATAACGCCAGGGTGGCTGGCGTAGCGTCGGGGGCGGTGGTTAGCTGACCTCGAGCTGGACAGGACGCGTCGCTTTCGACTCAGCTACGGTCGGGTCTGGAAGCTTCGTCTGTCGGCCTCCTACAAATCCAGCTCAGAGCTGGGTGAATGTCGTCGACGATGGCGAGCGAAGAAGACATGGCCAGCAGAGAGAGCCTCACAGGTAGGGTGGACTTTTAATACGCCTCTTATACTTTAGAACTCTGACATTTAAAAGGACTGGTTGGGTCACTCTGTAGTAGATCCCGTGTTTACCGATTCACGCCATACGTATCGACTGTGCATACGCTGTTATAGCCGTGTTTTTGTCAAGATTGTCTTGTGTATTCAAGTGTTTGTACATTTTAGGTGTTGTCGCGTTGCTGATATCTAAACGCAGTGTCTTTCGTAAAAAACACACAGAAGGAATGGAGGGCCACTTTCTCTTGTTCCCTCGGGCACGATTTTCGTGGTACTTTCACATATCGGTTAGCGTCTGTTGTCTTCGATTCTACCTACAGTTTGCACATAGAGGGTTAAAGCTAATCATGGCTGTTTAACAATAAATGCGTCACAATGAACAACAAAGGTGGGGCGATAACCTGTCAGGTATAATGAAGATTTGTTGTGAATAGACAGGTTTTGGACGTAAGACGCTAACCGCGTCCACAGCGCACCTACAGCGGTAACAGGACATGATTGACAACATGAGCAAGCGTTGTTTACCTAGCCAGACAGTAGTGCGATGTCCTTGAAGAACCAAGTGCCTAGCTCATATACTCTCTACTATCATTTCGTGGGTGATTTTCGTTCACTATGGCAATTAAAGGTCTTTGTTATGGTTGTTCTCGCTAGGTGGATCATATAGGCTCTTAAAACAAAAACTGCAGCCTCCAAAATGTTTAAAAGTATCCGTATTTCACGATTGTAATAATTCTAACCATAATAGATGTATATCGAGTATTTCATGTCATCTGCTTTTAAAGACGCATTTAACAGCATCGTTGTTGTCAGATGTTTCATTTTGCGTCGTTTTTGTCGTCACAACGCCGGTGGGTAAATACCGATGCAGCACTATAGTACCCACTAGTGTTTGCCTGGAATCTTATTGGCAGATCCAGACAGGAAAACCGATCTGTCTGACCTAGTTTCTCCGCGTGTCTGCTTCTAAAGGACATTGCCCCCTCGCATTGTAAACACAGTCACGTTGCCAACACGTCGGTGACCTAGATACGTCACAGCACGCCAGTAAATATCCGCCGTTATGTTCAATTCACGACGAGGAAAAGTGATACTGTAGTTCTGTGGTGCTGAATCCGCTTTTAGCCCACGTATACTTTGCCTTTGTGGCTCATCCGAAGGAGTGTTGTCAGAGTTGTATTCTTAAAGGGCGAGTGGACTGTATAACAGCTGCACTGTACACTGATACTATTTTAAGAACAGGTACATGTACGTGTGGATACAATGGCGATATATTATACTGCATGACATTTAGAACTAGACATGTTATGTATTATTCATCCAGCCATCATGACGACTATGTACACAGTTTGTTCATTCATATGACTGGCAATAAATAAAAAATAACGGCAAGTGTACACATCCATCGCCTTCATCTGGTACCTTTCTGTACTCAGTACAAGTCACAAACAAGAGTTCACAGACCTCCGACCTCCATGAAATATTGTAGATTTCATTCAAATGACTTTCACATTTACATAATCTATGCATGGTGATGATTATGTCAAGTATGGAGTTCCAATCATTTACCACAAATGGAATCATGCATTTTCACATTGATTGTGCAAATTAGGCCCCTCTCATGCAAATGCAGAATCTATTTTAATTAATGATCTCAAAGCTACATGGTTATTCTGTATGTGGGGAAGTCCTATAAATTTGAAGAATTCCATTCTGACATTAGATATGCCAATAACTTACGTATTTACATATCTTATGCATTGTGGTTCCACATCAAAAGCTAGCTGCCACCACCAAAATCAAAACCATAGCATGTCCAGGTCAAAATATACAAAAACTGGAAGTTCTGCTTTAATACCAATGAAAGTCGTCTGGGCACCCAAAATTGACCCTGGCCTTCATTTTCTCAAGACCTATTCGCAAACCAAATATCATCGCAATTCATCCAGAGGTTCTTTACTAAAATATGTAGAAAACAAACAGACACAAACACACACAAAACAATACCTCCATTTTTCCTGTAGGTACTGGTAATAAATCTATTACTGACAAACCAAATCGATGGTGCACTCAAGATACTCAACATGTATCGTTTATTGTATTCTTATATATATACGTGCCTTAGTCGTGATGGCGGAATATAAAACATGTGGCCATGTACCTTTTGCTCCCTCATTTCAGAGGACGTTTTCTTCATGAGGCCCTCGGCAAGACGTTCGATCCACCGCAAGGGCTTCAGCTCCACAACCTACTCCTCCTCCACTTCCACCAAGTCATCCTTCTCATCCTTCTCCTCATCTTCATCTTCTACGGAGACGAAGTGCCAGCCAGCTTTGGTCAGGACAACCTCAACCAGTAAGACAATGTCAAAATACATTTTGCTGTGGTAAAACAATAATTAAAGTAGCATACTGTGACGGATGTCCTTATCAGTTAATTGTTTTTCTCAAATGCAAATTGGTTAAAATGCATGTTGATTTGTCCTATGGATGGCTGTATTCTTTGATATAATGAACAGGGGGAAAAGCTAGAGCACCATTTGTATGTGTGTATTCCAAGATGCATTTTTCGACTTTATCCTTAATAGCAAAGAGGGGCTGATATTTACTGTTTGCGTTTTTCGATATCAGGTTCGAGTACATACTCCAGCGATGAAAGTCCAGCCAGCTCTCCCGGACCGGAGACTGGAACTGCCGAGTTCCTTTCTCCTACAAGCTGGTTCCCAACATCGGTGAAGACATCCGAGTCCGGCCATCAGAGGGCTGCACTGACGACCAATGAGAAGTCTGGTTCTACTCACCAATCATCAGCGATGGTGACTGAGAAGTCCTCCAACAGGAGAGACTTTTCTCCCGTGCGCGGATGGACGGAAGGATGGATGAAGGTCCTGCCAGCGAGTGCTCAGTCTTCGGCTACTACAGGCACAGGAGAGGGCGTCTCGTGGTCCGGGATAGGTGGTGGAGGGCTGCGGTCTATACTGGGCAACTGGAGGGTGTGGGGAAACAAGGATGAAACATCCAACGGTGGCGTGGGTACTTCAACGTCAAGGAACACAGGTATTGTTTGACAGTTACTAGTAATAACATTAAGTTATAACATTTTGATAATCACACTTTGTTCTTCCAGGAACGTGGCCAGAATATTCTACTAATGTTTCTGCTTTTGTATCAGCTTTGCTATCAGTGAAAAATGCACGAAATTCGTGGTCTACTTTCAGATGGACGAGGGTTTAGAACAATTTGATACACTCATGGGAAGATTGTAATTGAAACGGGATAAGGGAGAAGAAATTCATCTGACCGACCCCAGCCAGCAACACACACTTTTCTTTTTGTACAAAAGCATCATCCAAGACCTCAACAAATCTAAAGTTCAAGGGTTCAGCCCGGCATTTGAAGACACACAACTGGTCAGAGGGGTGGATGAAACACCAGCGTGTGGAAAACAAACATGTTTCTGCATCAACAGGTATATTTTGGCTGACAAATCAATTGGTGATGGTTGCGGTGATGAAGTCACTTACATTACTGTCGTTCGTCCTGAGAAAGTTGTCACAACGCTACGTCACCACACTGCGTGAAATCAGATTATCAGAGAGAATGGAAGGAGGATATCGATTGATTGCGTTGGTTAAGCTTCAGTTTAACTCAATTATATGGTCTTTTATACCTTAAGTCTAGCAGATAAACTCAACACACCGCAATCTGATTTAACATGTTTACATCTTTATAACGTGTTGTACATAGCACGAAATTCAAAATGGCTACCCTTTATTCAAAACAAAAGGAAAGACGACGGCATTCGCACCGAGCGAAAGAATTCGGAACGAGTCCAGTGTAGATTCACAGGACGCTGTGAAGGATAGCGGGTCCGGATCCGTTTCTTCTAGGCTATGGTCTGACGGATGGATGAAACAGAGTCTAGAATATAGTCCACCATACACTTTACCAGGTAACTTGATGTCTTGCAGTCTCACGGAGCTCGAGGTGGCCGGCTACACTACGCTTTGGCTGGAAGCTTTCTTGGTTGTAGTGGCTGATAGGGACAAGGGATTAGACAACAACAGGACCGCCTTGCTTGCTACTCAGTTGCTATTGTATATTTCAGTTCTTTGCTGCTTTATCAATAGTGTGGATAGAGTGCAAAGAATATGGTGCAGAGGGAGAAAAAAACTTGATTAACAAATATGTGAAAGGAACTGCGGTAGGAAAAGATGAGTGGAAAGACATAAGTACTCAATAATCATTCCATTTTACGGCACTTTAACCGCTAGATCACTGGTCCCCCGTTTGCAGATAAAGATGCACAGTTGGAGACATCTAGTGAGACAGCAGTGACGGCAGAACGTGCAACCGTCATCCAAACATCATCTTCCACTGTCATCACATCAGAAAGCACAGACGTCGAGCAAGAAGAAGACCAGAGCGCCGACAGTGCCACATCTGGTGCCCTATCATCAGCCAATGGTATTGTAGCATCAGATCATCTCCAGGTACGTGCTTTTCCGTTACAATACACCTACATTCTGCTATAATAATAACAGGCTATGTAAGCAAGAATTCTTTGCCTGTGTATGTGCATCAGTGTACATGTCCATTAGTGTGCACAATAGCAGGCAAGCAAATTTGGGTCATAAGTATAGCATATCTACCTTTCTTTACATTTCAAGATGTTCTTTGCTTAGAAAAATGACAAGCTCAGTGACTTAAGCCCCCCTTTCACTGGACCCGCGGCACGCTGGCGGCGGCGCTGCGGCCGATCGAATTGACAAAGCACTCAACGAATTTCATCGACAAAAAACGAATCTTTTAAAGCCTTGTGTGTTTTGTTGTCTTTTGGGTCATACTTGAACGTTTTGAATGATATTTCCATTATAAAGTCAAGGGTAACACAAATCCAGTTCAGGACGTAGCGACGCCGCCAGCGTGCCGCGGGTCCAGTGAGAGGGGGGCTTTAGGAGGTGTAGACGACCCCGATGTTTGGTAAATTAAAGGTAATGAGTCAAAAGTGATCTATGTTGCCGTTCAAACTTCACCACATTCCTGATACAGTAGGTATAACAATGTAAATCTAATGTTCTGCACAGAATGAAGAAGATGAAGTCAAGCAAATGGACTTGACTGTCCAAACATGGAATCAAACCTCAAGTACTAGTGATCAGATCACAGACACCATCGAACAAGAGGTGTCTTCAGGTGAAGATACAACCACTACTTTGTCAGGAGGAGAAACAGTGAGCAACGAGAATGTCTCTGTAAATGGTGAACAGAGAGAAGAGGGAGAACAAAAGGAGCAAAAAGATGAAGGATACAAAACCGAAGAAGAGGTAGAATCTGAGAAGACGGCAGTTACAGATGATCTACTCCTTGAGCAAAACGTTGGAGTCACTGAGACAGTTGTCACTGAAGAAAGTACAACCGTAACCTGTGAGGAAAATTCAGTAACGACAGAGGTTTCTGTGACCATCGCAAGTCTGGACCAGGACGAACAAGGCGAGGTCATGCATCTTGAAGAGGAGACCCAGGAAACTGGAGAAAACCTGGAGGAAGACTACGGAGAAGAAGAAATAAGTCAGGTGACCGTTGCAAATGGGCAGGAAGAAACGGTGGATGAAGAGCTCACGGTCACCTCTCAGACCTCAACCATTGTGGGTTCGGACCACAGCGAGCAGGACAAGGTCATGATTGTTGAAGAGGATGAGGAAACTGGAGAAGAGGCAGGGGAAGATCACAGTGAAGAAGAAATGATTGGAGAAGTGACTGTTGTAGAGCAAGAAGAGACAGCGGAGGATGGAGAGATGAAGACACTGATAACTAGTGAAAGCAGCACCACCGCCATAACGGAGAGTGATATTTCACAAGAGGATGCAGTAGCTGTGATCTCCTCTGTGGACGAGGTGAACGACGAACAGGGCAAGGAGATGGACAGCACAGCTGAAGAGCAACACGGTGATGACACCACAGAGGAGATGAACGAAGAAGAAGATTACACAATACAAGAAGTATCCGTTGAAGAGAGGGAAGAAATTATTGACGAGGTGGCACGAAAGAGGAGGAGGACCTACAGCGGGGGCCTCATGGCATACATCTGTCCCGAGGTGGAGAAAGAGGAAGAAACAATGGAGGGAGAGATCAGCAGTAAGGAAGAATCCACAGAGGTGACTGAGGAGTCAATTACGAGCATGGAGACGGATACTGATCAAACCGAAACTACTGAGATGCAAGAGTCAGAGAGTATGGAAGTGGACATATCGACTCAGAGCGACACCAGCTCATCCCAGACTGTGACCAGTGAGATGACAACCATAACCAGCACACAGCAAAAACAGGAACAAGTTGTGTCTGCAACGTCCTCTGATGTGGAGATGGTAGTGGAGGCTCAACATGAAGTCTTGAGTGTGACGGAAACATCTCAAGCAGACGCTGCAGCTCAAGTCATTGCGTCAGCCAGGGAAGAGCACATGATGACGGAAGTTATCGAAGTGGCACAAGAGATAACCGAGATTAAGGAAGCCGGAGAGTCCAGCGCCGTTGAGACAGATGTAGCAGAGTCTGCTCAATCAACAATGACAGGGGATGTCACAGTTGAACCACAGGAACAACCAAGTACAGAAACCATTGCGGCTAAAGGAGGCGGACCAAAGAATGAAGATAGGCCGGAAAGGGCCACGAATAGACGTAAATCATACTTGCTGCGCTCTAAGCTGAGTCCTAGAGGGGCTAAAGTGCGCGCGGCCAACCTGCTTGAACCTGCGACAACTGGACAAGGACGCAAGAAAGGCACTGTAACTAAAACTCGGAAGAAGCAGAGAGTACAAGGAGATTCACAAATTGAAGCGACAAAAGAGATAACCGACATCCAGGAAGCTGGAGAAACAGTAGTTGGTGCTCTTGGTGCCAGTGAGTCCAGCACTAGTACTGTTGCGACAACAGTTACGAGTATCGATGCAAATGTTGGAGAGTCTACTCAGTCAACAATGACTTCAGAGGATATCGTTGAACCACAGCAGCAACAAAGTACCGAAAGCATTGCGGCTAAAAAAGGTAGACCAAGAAATGAAGATAGGCAGGAGAGGGCCACGACTACTGGACGTAAAAGTAAAGCATACTTTCTGCGCTCAAAGCTGGGTCCTAGAGCGGCTAAACTGCGAGCGAGTAATGCACTTGGATTGGTAACAACTGGCCATGGCCAAGATCACCAGAAAGGTGAGGAAACTAAAACTCCGAAGAGTCAGAGAGTACAAGTTGATTCAAACAACACAATGTCGGTACAGCATAAGAAGCAGAAAACCGCGATCAAGAAGGCAACAGAGGTGTCATTGGTTCTCACTAGGGTTGATGAAAAGCAACAGCTTGACGAGAAAGGCGTCTTGTATGAAGATGAGAATACAAAGGTAGCAGAAACAATAGAGGAGACTATGACAGTATCTGAGACAGACTTACAAGACGAGAAGGAATACGGCAAAAATGAGACAGACGAAAGTGCGACCACAGAAGCCGGGGAGACGGCTGTCGGGGGACAGATGGAAATAACGGAAATAACGGAAGAAACCAATACTGATGAAGTCAACAGTGATGAAGTAACGGAAATTTCCATTGAGACGATCGAAGATATAGAGCTTGAAGAATCACAGCAAGACTTCATTGAAGAGCTGACTGAACAATCTGCTGACCAGGAAGAAGTTGAAGAACATCAATCTTCGACAGTGACAGACGTCTCGAACATTACAGAAGAGACAGAAGAGAGAAAAAAGGAGACAAGACAGGGCGATAAGGATGAGCCAGTGACAGATAACGATGAGCCAGTGACAGATAAGAGTGTCACTATCGTTTCTGCTCGAGTAATTGCTGAAACACCCAGCAAAAGCGACTACTGGTTTAGGTCTCGCCGTAAGAGGCGTTTGTTCGACACAGATGATGGCTACACAGTCAGACACACGTCAACAAGCAGAAAGTACTCCCTCAGAGAAGAAAGTAAGAAACCTTCAACGTTTGTAGAAGAATCAAATGAGCTCTATTTAAAGAAAGTTGAACAACGAGAGAAACAGCGCAAGGAGGAAGGGAAGAAACGCCAGCCATCAGCAAATAAGGCCGATGACGACAAACAAGAAGTTCTTGTACTTGATGAGGCATCAACAGTTGTAACGACTACTGTCACGGAAAGCAAAGCACAGGATGAACTCCAGAAGGATACGCCTGTCAAGAAATCAAATCAAAAGAAGGTCTTCACAGTAAATACTGCAACGAAAAAGACTGAAGGAGCAATTAAAGATGTCGCCCAGCAAAAAAGGTCATATTGGCTTAGGGGACAAAAAGCTGCCCGAAGCCCTGGCATGAAACCAAGGGCTATGACCCCGCCAGCAGCCAAGACTGACAGCACGGAAACCGTCACTGAGACACGACAAAGCAACGTTGGGGGGCCATCAAAGAAGAGACCCTACTTCATACTGGCATCAACCAAGCCGTCTCTCTCCAAGAGCATGACTGCCACCGCTACAAGTACAGTAGAGACTGGCATGGTAAACATCAGTTATGGACATGAAGCTGAAAAGGAAACCAGTGGGGAAACCGAGAAGCAAGTCAAAATATCCACTGTAATAATCGAACATCAGCAAGAGTATAACACAAAGGAAGATGACGACCATCAACTGCAAGCTGAACTTTCGGCTGAAGAAGACGTTACAGATACAAACAAAACAGTTGAAAGTCAAGCAGTTACAACAATTGAAGACGCTGTCAGCGACGAGAAAGATGAAATGAAAGCAACTGCCTCTGTCGAGACAACCGATAAGGAAGTCGAAGTTCAAGTGGAGGTGTCCACAGTAACTGAGGAGACAACCGTGTCGGTCGAACAGGATGAAGCTATAGCAATAGGCAGTAAACAAGTGACGGAAGATGGTGAAGGAGACGTAATGGAACAAGAACAAGATGAAAAACAGGACGAAGTACTAGAAGATGGGGGAAAGAAGGAGGAAGAATCACTTACCGTCGATGAAGAAGTCCAAACACAAAAACAAGACGAAAACCAAGAAGAAGAAACAGAAGACGAGAAAATAATGGAGGAAGAAGAGAAGGAAATACAACTCGAAGAAGAGCAAACACCAGCAGTAGAAGAAGAAAAAGAAAATGAAGAAGCAGAAGTGGTGGAACAAGAACAAGATCAAGAAATAAGACAGGGAAAGGAAGAAACCAAAGGAGAGGAAACGGAAGTAATAGAAGAAGAGGAGGAAGATAACAACGACGAAGAAGAAACAGAACAAAGACGAGTTACGACACGTAGTCAAGGGCGCAGAGGAAATTATTTGCTGCGGTCAAAAACTGTCTACTATGGCAGTGGGCCAAGTGCGCGAAGTGGCTTTCTGGCTGCCATCGCAACAACTACCATGTCTAGTGGTGCGAAAGACGTTAGCAAGAGAACCACAACGACATCGACCGAGGAAACGGCAACAACTCTTATTATTGAGAGTGACTTGGATGATGACTCAGAAAAGTTAGATGATGCAATGAACCAAAAAGAAGGCGGAAACCAGGAAGAGAAATCGGAAGAACATAAGGCAGCTGTAGAAATAAACGAGGAAGATGAACAAGACAAGGAGGAAGAATCCGTAACTGTGAATGAGGGAGAAGAGGAAATTGAACAAGATGAACGACAGGAGTATGATGCAGAGGAGGAGAAAGAGAAGGAAGAAATACAACTTGAAGAAGAGCAAACAGTAGAAGGCGACGAAGAAGCAGTAGAAGTAGCTGGACAAGAACAAGATCAAGACGAAATACAGGATAAAGAGAAAACAGAAGGGGAAGAAAAGAAAGATATAGATGAAGAGGAGGAGGAAGAGAAGGAGGAAATACAGCTTGAAGAAGAGCAAACACCAGCAGGAGATGAAGAAGACGCAGTGGCAGAAGTAGCGGAACAAGGTCAAGATGTAAGACAGGAACAAGAGGAAACAGAAGGGGAAGAAAAGGAAGCAATAGAAGAAGGAGGGGAGGAAGATGACAACGACGAAGAAGGAACAGAACAAAGGCGAGTTAAGACACGTAGTCAAGGACGCCGAGGAAATTATTCGCTGCGGTCAAAAACAGTCTACTATGGCAGTGGACCAAGTGCGCGAAGTGGCTTTCTGGCTGCCATTGCGACAACTACCATGTCTAGTGGTGCGAAAGGCGTTAGCAAGACAACCACAGTAGCATTAACCGAGGAAACGACAACAACTCTTCCTACTGAGAATGAATTGGATGACAAATCAGTCAAGGTAGATGAAGAAGTAATGGAACAAGGACAAGACGGAAACCAGGATGATAAATCGGTTAATGTGGATACTGGAGAAGAAGACATTGAACCAGACGAAAGACAGGAAGATGATGCACATGAAGAGGAAGGGGAGAAGGAAATACAGCTTGAAGGGCCAACTGTAGAAGAAAAAGCAGAGGTAGTGGAACAAGAACAAGACGAAAGCCAGGAAGAATTTGAAACACAGGAAGATGAGAAGGAAGGGCAATTTGAAGTAAAGCAGGTACCAGATGAAGAAGAAGAGACAGCAGGTGTAATGGAACAAGAGGAAGACGAAAGCCAGGAAGATGAAACACAGGAAGAGAAGGAAGACGAGGAGAAAGAAGAACAGCTTGAAGTAGCAGAACAACAGGAAGGAGAGGAGAAAAACGAAGGAGAGGAAGCAGCAGCAGCAAAAGAAGATGGAGAAGAAGCACAAGCTGTAGAAGAGAAGGAGGAAGACCAGGAAGAGTACGAAGACGAAGAAAGAAAACAAGTTGGAAGAGGTGGTGTAGGACGCCGAGGGAACTACAGCTTGCGGTCCAGGACAGTCTACTATGGCAGTGGACCAAGTGCACGAAGTGGCTTTCTTGCTGCCATTGCCACTACGTCCATGTCTAGTGGCAGAAAAGGTAAATCACAGACCAAGGCAGACGGCGCAGAATCAAAAGGGAGAGCACGAGGGCAAAAGAGAACAGCAAAAACATCGCTAGAAGAAACAGTGACAGTTATTGATGAGGGTGACATAGAAGAGGAGTCAGGAAAGGTAGATCATGATGGTGAAGTTGAAAGTGTTGACGACATCACTATAGTATCCGAACCGTCTGGGGCTGAACTTCAAACAACCACCACATATTTCATCACCGAAATAACTGAAGATGGGACAAACGGAGATGAGATGTCCGTGGATGTGGATTCGGACACCATGTTACAGACAAGAACAACTGTCTCAACAGTAACCACAACTAGTGTAGCTGAAACAGACAACAAGACGGAAGATGCTGTGTCAACAGCCGGAGGGCAGATTACCATTGAGGTCTCTGAAGAACAAGCGGACTCGATGACTTCCAGTACAGCTGAAGATGAGAATGATGGGGATGACAATGCTGGTGGAGAGATTTCAGATAATACTGGCGAGGAACAAGTGTTAGAAGATTCCTCCCACGAATCCATGGTGACAGACGTTACCAGTACCACAGACGTGACAGCTACCTTCGAGCTGGAGACCAATGCTACAGCATCAAGCGAACTCGACCAAGAATCAGAACCGTCCCCCAAACAAAAGGAAACACTTGAGACGGTTGAGGAGAATCTGATTACCATGGCAGTTCAGGAAGATCGTCTGGAGAGACAATCCGCAGATAAGAAAGGAAAGGCGACGGTTGCAGAAGTAGAAAGGGACAGAGAGCAAGAGGCTGGAACACCAGAGAAAGTAACTGAGCCAGGGGAAGGTACCTCAGACGAGGCAGAAACAGTGACCAAGGGGAGAAAGGGTGGCTCTAGGGGGAACTACAGTCTGCGGTCTAAGACGGTGTACTACGGGAGTGGGCCAAGTGCCAGAGGTGGTTTCAGAGCTGACATGGCTGCCGCGGCCATACAGAAAGTTGGCGCCGACCGGACCAAAACGTCGAAAGCAAAGGCAGTAATTTCGAGAAAGGCCACTAAGATAGATCAATCATCCTCAACATCGAGTCAGAATTCAGAGGACTCGAAAGTTGTAGACCAAGAAGCAGTCGTAGTGGCGACATGCAGTTCCGAAAGTTCTGAAGAAATTCAAGAGTCGTCGACTGAAGACACCGTGACTGCTGAGAGCCATGAGCAACAGACAAAAGAAACTTCAGGGGACACGACTGAAGACCAAGATGTATCAAATGCAGAATCTGAAGACACGGTGAATGAACAGCAAGAATCTGAGGACAAAGAAACAGACACCTCCGATGCTGAAGGCGCAGCGGTTGAGAGCCCTCTAGATCTCGACATTGCTGTCGGGCAAGAGACAGGCCAAACTTCAGAAGAGAATGCTAACAACCAAGAAACCCCCCGAACGGAGGGAATTTCCGAGGTTGCACAGATTGATGTAGTAGAGGTACCACTGGTCTCCACAAAAGAAACATCTAAGAAACGCAAGCGTGAGGAATCTTCTGTTGAAGAACGGTCCACTAATGGAGAGAGGAGCCAGAAAGGTTCAAGAGGCAACTACAGTTTGCGGTCAAGGACAGTCTACTACGGTAGTGGGCCAAGTGCACGAAGCGGATTTCTTGCTGCAATCGCGACCGCCACAATGAGCGGCAGACAAGGTCAGTCTGTGACCTCACGATCAGCAAAGAAGTCATCTAGAGTTGTTAAGTCAGGTGACAGCACCGGTGAAGAAGAGCAGAGGGAAGAAGAAAGCGCCCCTACCACTCAAGATGACGAAAGCGGCGACTCGGACACAGTTCACAGCACTGGAGTGGAAAAAGTTTCAGAAGAGATTTCAAAATCAACTAAACGTGAAGAAGAGGAAGCTGAAACAGTTTCCAACGCGATTGTAGAGGGCATCACAGATGAAGATATTGAAGGCGTCCTGGAGGAGTTGTCAGAAAGTGCTGCTAGTGGGGAGATGTCACTTGAAGACGCCATGGCCGAGGCTGCATCTCCCAATGATATTCTGTCAGATAACCAAGAAGGGGCTGGGAACGAAATTGATGTTGAACAGAGCATAGGACCCGCAGCGCCTTCTGACAAGGAAGTTGTCTCACCACCACCACAGGAGGAGGCAGTTACGTTGGAAGTAGACGAAAATGACAAGGAAGAAGAGACAAACAAAGAAAACGAACCAACTGAGATAGAAGAGGAAGGAGCAGAAACCGAACCAGACACAGAGCACATTATAGAGACACCGGATGAAGCATCCGTGGACGACCAATCGTCTGCAACAGTGCAAAGTTTTGAGACCAGTGACAAACAGCAAGATGAGCAAAACATCGGGTCATCGTCAACATCAAAACGTGGCAGAAAGAAGAGAAAGATCGACGACACCGAAATAGTTGGACTAAGCGAGGCGGATTCAACGGACGTTAGCACCGTTGAGGAGCAGACAGAAAATACAACAGATGAAGAAGACTCTGAAGAGATGGTGACAAAGACAAGCACACGGAAGGAAAATTCTGTGGAGTCCCGCGAACCCCGTGGTCGTTCGTATGTTTTGAGGAAACGGACGGTCACTCACGGCACAAAGGCACATGGATCTCCTTCTGATGTCTCAGTTGTCACAAATACCAAGGCAACTAAACGAGCGGCAACCGCCAGTGGGGTGGTGGCATCCAAGAAATCTAGAAAGGAGACCACTGTAGTTCTGGCAGAAGGAGAAGTTGGTTCCCCGTCTCCTTCGACTATGGCTGAAATGCTGGAAGAATCCTCCGCATCTGAAACTGAGAGTACAATGGAACATGACGCAATTCTGTCTGAGGACAGCCAGAGTCAGAAAACCGACACCATTGTCAGGGAGGAGGTGAAAACACCCAGTAGCACAACGATGCTAGTCTCCCAGACAGGAACAGCCTCTACGTCGACTGAAACAACGATGATAACTAACGTCGAGGTGAACTCAGATGGAATCTGTGGCGACACAGCTACTTCTGAGGCCGAGGAAGTGATGACAGTCACAACAAAGACTACGAAGAGAGGCAGTCGAAAAGGGGGACCAAGAACGGCGACGAAGATATCCATACTGGACAGTGTGGAGGAGTACCCAGAGGACCAAAATGTAAGTACAGACTTAACGTCATGTAACCCATTCTACTATTGGTAACCTTGCCAAAAATGTCAACAAACTAGGTCAGTTGATGTTGATGAAAAAAATAACATTTGCTTGAAAAAGAAGTCGGCCATAAGTTTGATTCTAGTACAATCCCAATCTCCATCATGACTCTATACAATTATTCTGTCACTGGTTAAGTACTTTGCTCAGTAGATGATGACTAACTTCATCTTCCACTAATCAATTTCTAAGGACGAGGGAGAAGCCATTTCAGCATCCGAGACTGAAGAGGCCCTGACGTCAACAGCTAGCACATCAAGCCAAGAACTGGGGTATGTTCACTTGAATCATGTAACTGTTACTACATATTCTTACCAACGTTAGCGCACATAGAACCTTTATACTTTGGGGGTAACGTTATTAGTGACATATTCTAGTTGAGGCAAACTTTCTAACATTGTGTAGACATTTTATAGATGTAGCCAAGGCATATGTCAGTCAACACACGCATGCATTGTTGTTGAAAATATGGACCAGTTTTGGGTATATATATTCATTGTATTTTTAACTGCCCCCTCCCTCTAGAACAACATCTGAATCTCTTTTGTCCACTGAGAAGACCAAGAGATCTTCGAACAAGTCCCAAACACTGAAAACAACTACAGTGACGACTTTGGAAAGTAAGAAGACATCATCGACTGTCTCTAGGTCACGCACCACCATCGTGACGAAGTCCTCATCATCAACCAGGAGAATGGTCAGCCGTGGCTCTTTGGGTCAGGTTTACTCCATGTCCCTTAGGAAGATGGGAGACCAAAAGAGACGACGTGTGTACACCTGGAACACTTAAGACTAACACTGCCATACCTGATGTGAGAGCAGTTGTTCGTGTTTGAATTGACCCAATAGTTGTTGTGGGACCAATGGTTGATTTTTGTGTTACAAAATGGCTACCTCCTTAATTTGTGTTACAAGAGTGCTTTAAAAAAAAAAAAAATATCATATCACTGCAGTAACATTTTATCAGAATATCCAACATGGCTGTGGTGTGGTACAATGTGGATATACATGTATTACTTTTTGTTTGATAGCTTAGATGATATGAGGTAAAATGTATGAGGTGGTGCAGGTAGTGGCATATACTCTTGTCATAGATGTAACCTTAGGTATGACAAATAAGATATCTTAGGGGCACTTAACATCAAAGTACAAAAATGTAGTGGTATACAATGTCTTTACTAACTTTGGAAGTTTTGTGTGAGTAAACACTAGTGGTTTGCTATAGCTAGATATATGTACACGGATGTTTCCTGATTATGGTAGTTTCAGATCTGTAGTTTTATACAAATATTTTGAGCGTGCAGTGAAGTGTTTTACTTAATAACCGATCTCAGTAAAAGAAAGTACAAGGAAAATTCTACTACATACCTTGCTTTAATTTGACGTGGTACAAAAATCTCTTATGAGGTACATGTACGACAAAAGACAGCAAACAGAAAGTCTTACAAATGTAACAGCAGCAGTTTACAAAAATATTGCCTTCAACATGGAGCTCTTCTCAACATGTGGGCTGCAAAAGGTTCTTATGTTACAAGTTGATGTTTGGATTGATTCTTGGTTATATGAATAAAAGGGAAATGTAATGTGGATAAAATTCTTTGGCTACCTTTCCATTGTATCAATGTCTCCTTTCTGTAGTATGCACCACTTTTAAACAACTACATGCAGCTATAGATACATACAAATATGATTGTAACATATCCTTTGAGCAGACTTTGCTGATTTCCAACATTGGATTCCTATGGATACAACAGTGTTATATAAAGGATCAATAAGGGGAGGGGGGCATACATAAATATAATCACCCCTACTGGACATGTACTGGAATACCACACTATGACAGGAAATTGTGGAGATGCAGCATGGTTGCTCGAGTTTAGATCAGCTATAAAATGTAAGAAGTTGTGACACTTAGAAGTTGTGTAAACCAGTATAAACGTAAAGCTATATCCTGGAGTTTTGTTAATAGCTTTGTGGCATAAAAGCTCATACATCTCATTTGCTTTCTATTTCTGAGAGCCCATGGCAGTTGTTAGGCCACCTTAGAGGAACTGCTTACTGTCTTAGCATATAAGATGAAATTAAAAGAGCATACAAATGATCAACTCATCTCTAAGTGACAGTCAAGCCAGAACTCTCTTTTCCAGTGTAAACCAAAGTCACCAGATTTCTAAGGAGTAACTTCACACCGTATCAGAAAAAACAATTATAATAATAATAGTTTTACTGCAACTAATTTATACAAAACCTGCCTCAATATAGGTCAAACATGCTACTTTGCTGTTCCCTATAAATACCATACAAATTCATTTCATTTTTTTTAAAGAAGAAAATATAACAAGTTGAAAAAGTGGAAAGTGCTTTTAAGAAATCTTTGTAGATAACAATCATTCAGTCATACAAAGGTCAATTTCCGGCAGATTTCTTAGTATCTTGCCATTCTATGAAGAAAGAGACTTGTACTAAGTTTGTTCACACTTCAATATTTTATGGTGGGTTCATTTTGGCAATAGGAAATCTTCAAAATGTAGGTCACATGCCCACTCATCATCTGTGCCCTGTACAGTATATTTACACTCCCCTTCAACTTTGCCATTCTTAACAAATCAAAGAGCCCTCTTTTATATCTCACATGAATCATCCAGTTTGTCACACTTATATCAATGCACTGCCCATATAGTTTTTTAGGTAATTGTACCTCAAGCAAGCTTTACCTTTAGACATACCTAACTGTCCCAATCCCTTGAAATACAAATACTCGGATAATTTCCCGTAGTACTGCCCGTGATGGTGCATAGCAAAAAAATAAAAATAAAACATCACTGTTGCCTAGTCTGACTGAATTAAGCTTCTAGCAGCCCTTCCATTGGTCAGGCCCCTACCAGAGGAGGCCTGAACTGCCAATCACAGCAAGGGATTGTATAAAACAGGCTACAATATTGCCCATTCTATGTTGATTTTACTAAAAATGCCACTGATTCAAGAAAACAAGTGCTGCCTTCTGTAGTTCAGTAGCATTGCAAACTCAAAGCAGAAATGTACAGAGGTGTACTGTCACTGCATGCATCACTAAGGATACACTAAGTAAGGATTTCTTTTTTATCCAAACGTACACATGATTTACAGCAATGCCACAATCACAATCAAACATTGTAGAGAGGATAATGTACAATGTCATATGATGTTACTGTAGCCTGGATTCCAGCATTGTTAGCTTTGGCCCACTGCCCAAGATCTGCTAGCCTGCCTGCAGATCTTGGGAGTGGGCCAAAGCTAACAAGGCTGGACTCCAGGCTAATGTTACTGTTGCAAAGTATCACAAAGTAATACAAAATGTGTGTATAATAATGTTCCCATGAGTGGATATGGAATGAAATCTCTCTTTACTGGAATAGGCGTCCATATTTATTACATTATTGAATTAATCTCTATTCACAGATAAAAAAACAAGTTTCATCATTCTATTTAAAGATACTGATAATCATTGCACTAATAGTTAATACAAAGTTAGTCACTTAGTTTACATCATCAAAAACTTTACTATACAGATCAATTCTAGTAATCCAGTCACCTAGAATGGTCATTGTTACATACATTATAAATCTTCTACAACTAAAGACGTGAACATTTTACCGAAAAGAGCAGACCAGGTAGTTTGAGGATGGATGGGGTCATTCTGCCATTACAAAGTTTTGATATTTACAATTACATTTTGAAAAAAAAGTGCAGCATTTATGGTTGACCTAGGGTTATGGAATAATACCTAGGGTTATGGAAATCATCCCATAACCTCCTCTCTCACATAATCCTGGTCCCTCCCCTTAAGAAAACTGGATATTTTTCTGTGAAGTACGGATAGGTTAGAATTGTGTAGGTCAGTGTCAAGTTTCTGTTGTTCCCTGTAAGTTTCTGTTATGTACATACACCTGTCAATGTGAATCCTAAAAGGGGGTGCAAATACATGAAGGGCATTACACAGGGGCTCTTGCTAATTGCCATGTATTCATTTTACAATGGAATCAACATGCCTTTTGTGACCAAGCTGCTTGCACTAATATAAAAAAAAGTAATACAACGACTGCACCCTCTTGTATTTGTGCCCCTAAGGATTCACACTGACAAGTGCAAAACTGGTCACTAAATCACAATCTTTCATACTTTAACATACAATATAATCTCTGACACATAGTAAAAACAGTCTTCACAAATTTTTCCCTCCAATACAGTTAGGCACAATGAGACTGAGTTCCCTTGTACATGTATATGAAACTGTATGTACAGCTAGGCCTCTATGCTGCAGTCACTGTCGTCCTTCACTCTCCCGTTTGCGCCGTCGTTGTTATTGAACGCTCGCTGCGGTCTCCTGACGTTCCAGTGGAGGCACTCGGCAAGACTGTCGAACCAGTCGCTGATCTGATCAAGTTTGCAAATTGATGGAATCGGAAACTCAGATGTGGTGATCCTTACACTGTAAGACCAGAAATGGAAATTGTTAATAAATTGTCATGAAACAATTTCATTTCAGATCAGCGCGTTGAAATATGTGTGAGTTACAATGGACATAGTAAATGTTTGGACAAAGACAAAGCAGTTGTTTCCACGCACCTGTCTCCCACTTTAATCTCCTGTCTGTTTCTGCCGTCCAGGGAAACCCAGGCGGAACCTCTGGACTCAGGGGAAACCATGACCTGGAGATCAAAAATAACAAATTTCATTAAGCTAAAATATAGCTAATCCTATAAAATCCTTCATTTTCACCATTACCAAGAAGCAAAACCTATACGCTAGAATTGTACCAACATGTGTATGTTTGTAAACATGTCTATGTTGGGACCTGTACTTAGCTCACTTAGCCTAAATGCACGGTAAAGGTCTTCATTCATTTAAAAGTCACAGAGATTTATCTTATCTGCATACGTGTTGAGGGCCCCTGTAAAGCCATGAACAGCCAAGATGTTATGTTACAGACAGCATATGACCCTTGGTCTGCAAGCTTACATATACCAATCTATCTCCATTTATATATCTGTCTGTGTATCTGAACATGTCTAGATTCTGTCAAATGGAACGTTCCTGTCTTCATCATAAACATGGTCTATCGATGAGTTAGAAAAGGGGTATCTAGTCCTCCCTACCTTAATCTCCACACCAGCGGGAACCACGATTGGTCTGAAGGAGAGGGAATGTGGACAGATGGGCGTGACCATGATGGCCGGCACGTTGGGATGGACCATGGACGCTCCCGCGGCAACCGCGTAGGCCGTACTGCCGGTGGGGGTGGACACTATCAGACCTGCAGGTACAAAATAACACTTTACATCTGCTTGTACGGTAATAAACTCTTAAAGTTTAATATCTCCATGACAATACAAGTTGGGATGGAAGTAAAGATATGATGAAGAAGAAAGCATGCTTTTCAAGAAACATCAAGTGGTAAGATGTGGGTGCTATTCAAAATTTTGCGAGCTGCATGTAGCATAAATGACCAAGACTGGAATAAGGAATGCACTCTTGATTTTGTCTATATGTCACTTACCATCTCCCTGTACTGAGGTGACATGCCTCCCTTCCAGGTACAGGTCCAGGTGACACAGGTAGGGGGAGGGGCCTCTGTCTATCACAACTTCATTTAGCACCTGAATTTTCTTTGGTTTCTCTATACTGTTGATGTGGGAGTCACATTCAGCATCTGTTATCACACACTTCAACCTACTCCTTAGGGTTAGAGCTGCATGACCTGCAAGAGAGAGAAGATTTCTTAAAAACTAACCATGACCAGACATTGAAACAGAACACTCATTGTTTTAAGCCAGTCATCTTAATAGTCTTATATCATAAGGCTTGTGAATGATTGTACATCACCACTAATTGCTTTGTCTGTAAGTTACAACTTAAGTTTCTTAACAACTTATATCAGGTCTTGAAATGTCTTCAGACTCAAGTGTCAAGTGACAAGTGCGTTTGAATCAATGTCCTTCAAATGACTATTCGTTAGAAGATTCAACTCTGACCTACCTTCTAGAACATGGTTGACCTGTGATTTAAAGTTGTCAAACTCAAAAGGTGTGAGGAAACCCAGAGAGCCCATGTGGAATGCCATCACAGGGGGAACACTGCCCTGTGGAGTGAGAGAGATGATAGCAAAATGTTACAATAATATAAAAACTGCACAATACCTTAAACCTGAATCTAACTTTGTAAAAATTATACATGATTCAAAATTCTGATCACTTTAATGGTGAGTAAGGGCAGTTTATGGGATGTCCCTGTAGCTCAACTGGCAGCAGCCTCACAGTTGAGCTCCTGGTTTCAATTGGTTGGTAACTGGAAGACCCTGCTTTAAATCCTGGGAAGGGTATCTCAGTTACACCCATTGTTCAGAAGGAATGTAAAATGGCTGTCCCATGTTCGAGGAGGTGCCTTGAGCACGTAAGAGGGGAAGGCCAGCAACCCCTCCCTGTAAAAATATACCCTGCTACAGAAACTGACCCATGTGCCACTAAGATACTACCAGTGAATAACAGCAAGGGCAGTTTACATCAATCGTTTGTTTGTTTGATTGTACATGTGCCAACAAACCTGGAACAGTGAAGAGGCCCACAGAAGTGTACCATCTCCTCCCAGACAAATGATGAAGTCTACTCTCCCAGACAGATCCTCAGTACCTAGAGTGAAAGGGGGAGGGGGGGCATTGGTAAGGAAAATTGGTTGTTCCAAAATATTAACCAAAAGGCATTGTCAGAAACATGAAGTATTTTTTATTGAAAATTGGGTCAATTGGGTTGATTTAAAGTATAGCAATTGTAGCTGCCCACAATACATGCTTTAGTTTAATGTTTCTTAAAGTCAACATTTCTACATCTCTATTCTACAAGCTAATATAAAGCAGAACATACCTTCTTTGAATGTGTTGAGTTTTTGTTTGATGGGTTGGAAACCGGAGTCATCTGCAATCATTTCGTCCTCCAGAGTGGAGACTTCCACGTACACCACCATTCTTTTCTCCTGCAGGAACATTCATTCGTTCAATCAGTCTTTATCTAAGACCATTCTTTATCAACAAACTACTCAGCAAAGCTATACAGGATAACACTAATCTCCAAAAACATCTTACTAAGTATTACCTGAAGGATGTACAGGTAATTCTCAACTTGATTACCATTACATTGTTGTTTATTGATACATGAACCATCTCAGGAATCTTTTAAAAATCTGAGCATGAAGGGTAGCTTCATAAAATAACAGCAAGACAAGCATCTATATAAGAAAGGCTCAGGGCATATTCAAGCTTATCTAAATGACATTCATTTCAATATCTATTTTTTCAAATAAAGTCTCCCTTTCTTAGAACAGAGAGAGACCCTTTTGTAGCCTGGAATCCAAACCTATTATAGCTCCCGAGTCTCTCTCCGGAGAGAGACTCGGAGTTATAATAGGTTTGGATTCCAGGCTAACCCTTTTATTTTCTAAGCTCTTTATCGTATTTAGAAAACTACTCTCCCTTCCAGTTAACATCATCCATGCAGTTGCTACTAAAGCACCAGCACGAACAGTCGTACACAGAACGTTTAAAGTCGCGTTTGTGTATTTAAGATAAATATCCCGTATATAGGTTCATACAGTTGTGTCCAAAGACATATCTTATGCAATTGACTGTTACTCTGTTGCAAGGTTGACCGAAGAGAACAAAAGAGACTCGGTAGCTATAATAGGTTTAAATAGCAGGCTGATCACCATATGCTAGGGGTGGATATCGGTTCGCTGGACCTGATTCGGACCTGTATAATATCCAAGAACCGAGTCCAAAAAACCTGAAAGCCAAAAACCTGAGTCAAAAAACCTGAACAAAGTACAAATATAGTTTTTGATTTTGTTTGATAAAAAGTGTTTTGAGTCTCCCCTCTGCCAAAAAAGGCATCTAAAATAAGTGCAACATTCAAATACTGGTTTGTCTTGAAAGTCTTCTCACAAAGAAACTTTAATTATAGTCATGCATGTCAGTCTTAATTCTCTGTGTTTATTATTGGTTTAATAAAACAAAACATGTCAACTAGACGGGATCAGGTCCAGGTTCAGGTCCGGACCTGAACCTAAATTTCTGGACCTAAACCTGGACTTGGACCTTATTAAGCCGAACCGGTATCCACCCCTACCGTATGCGCATTATGTTCTGAATACGTGCTTAAAGCACCTTACCTGCACCAGCCATGTGACCAGGTCCATAAAGGGCTGCACCACAGAGCACTCATGGATCTTCTTAATGATGAGGACACTGAGCGGGGGTTTGTTCCAGGTCAGCCGCTGAGACAGGGGGTCCTGCACGTGCCTACAGACGGGAGATTTCAAATGTCATTTTACGGGAAAAAATTATATTTAAGGAACAAGAGTGCAAACTTTTATCAAGGTTGCAAAGTTTACCTCAGAGGCTAGCTGGTATACATAGTTTCATATATTTACCTTTTGACCTAGAAAATGTGTAAACTTTGCTTTGTTGTGAGTCTTGTGACCCAAAACAATAGGTCTAAAGGTCTACATAAATGGTATACTCTTAGTGTTGTACCAAATGGGAAGCAAATCTTCAAATGATCTAACCTAAGTTAGAAAACTATTGTAGGCTTAACTATATGTTTCGTTCAAATCTTACATTTAACTAGAAGACCATTCCCCGAACAAACTTGCTAAGAACAACACATGACTTTTATAACCATCCCTACATTATGTTTTCCTGACAGCAAAATTTTTCTTTTCAATATTTCCATGTCTAATTCCTGTGTTCTTGACTTCTTGCAAGCTAGTTAATCTACACTGACATCCAACTTTTTCATTGACCAAAGTTTCATAAGTACTGGGAAATGTAAAAAGATATTCACTGGCACAATCACAATGACAACAAAATTACTATTGGTTGCTAAGCAAACTGAATCTAACTTCCATGTCTCATCACAAACACAACAATTCAAAATCAATCTAAGATTGGAATATACATGACTTACATAGGGTAAGATTTCTGCGGAACTTTCATCCCGAGACAGTGCGGCATCGTTCACTTCAACCGTTAACGTTGCAAGTGAAACATCTGACTAACCAAATCCAAAGAGCCAGTGACACAGCATTCTACACTCTGACAACAAACTACGATTCAAATACCAAAAACGACATGACTACCGAGTACAAGTACAAAGAGGGGCTACAACACTTCCTCCTCAGTTGAGCTGGATTCTAGAAAAGACTAGTTTTACCACGAAAATGGCACTGTGACCTTTAAACTCAACACCGGCATAATGTAATGGTCCAAAGGGCACTTCTCACCTGACGCGGGGCGTACCACAATTTTCTGACAACTGAAAAATGTCAAAATGACAAGCTGCAGAATATGGTTCAGATCCTTAATTTTTCTTCACTTAAGACTTAAGCTTTTGGATGATTATACTTCTATTAAAACATATGTAAACTTGGAGTTTGCTGTCAAATATGTTTCATAAAAACATGCCCCCATTATGTAAGTGGCATGTCCCACTAAACAAAAACCAACAGGTGGATTGGTCACATCATGATGCAATGATATGTGCTATGCACTGCTAACATAGGCAATACAAATGCATTTTGCTATATTGACAGTAACACAGGGAGATCTTACATTTATTTAATCAGCGAAGTTTGAAAGAAAGACCTCTAAATTGCTCGCAAACAGAGTAGTGCACATTTTCTTCAAGCATGACAGCATTATTGACATAGAGGACATTGACCCCACCCAGTTCTTCAGAACATTCTGGATTTTTTTCATCAGATCTCACTGTAATCACAGTAATGGACTGTTTTAAACAGCTGTCAGCTCCTTTTTCACAGTATATAAAAACAAAAAAGAGATAAAATGACAGGATGTTTGGTGATTCTAACATCCATTAGTTTTGTTGCACAAATGCAAACAAAACTGAATAGCTGGCACTTTTCTAGTCAAGAACCGAGCATGATGGGTCAAGTGCTGATTAATGCCTTATACACGACCTGTTAATGCCACTAGATTGCTCTTGTTGTTTGGGAAGGCGACCGTAAAAGTTATTCCAGGATTCTATTTTTGAAGAGTGACAAGTTTCCTAATGGTACTTTGCATGTTCCAGATGAGAAGGAGAAAGTTGTGTACTTTCAGTAATCATTTCACCCAATTTTTTCCAAGATTCTTTTGTGTAGTTACTGTAGCATTTAGTATTTCTAGCATTCTGAGATATTCATATCGTGAAAAGATAACATGTCTTGTACTTTTGTAGGTAAAAAAACAGCCTATATTTCTACTAACGGAAAATTCACCTTGAAATAATATAAATACTGCTCAACATTAACCTGCAGCCTGCTAAGGTAACCGTTTGGCACCAAATTTGTATTGGTTATGGGTTTAAGGTAGCAGAGAGAAGGTTATAATTAAAAGATGTTGGAGAGGAAAGAGCATTTTTGAACATAATTGGCTTGAAAAAGTATGAAAGCTTTGATTTTAAAACCATAAATTTGTGGATATCAATTATTATCATAAAATGCATTTTTCTTAAGACAAAAGCTGATTTCCACAGATTACACTTCATCAACAATGGTACAGATGACAGGAAACTTATTTGAGGTCTAAATTTGTTCTTTGTACACAAAGAAATGGTCCACTTACCTGGGAGACCCAAGAATAGCTCTTAAGGGTGCTTCATAAGGCTTTACCTGCATGCCGCAGCAAAAGCATGCTTTCACAACCATCATCGCAAAAAAAGTAGATTCACTTTTGTGATCTAAGATTACATGGAGCTTTTTCCCACAATCTCTCTCTTGCAAAAAGACAATTTGTAAATAAGTCAGGAAATATACTGAATAGGTTAAATAGCAAATTTGTCTTGATGTGGAATGAAACATATGCAGCATTTACTGTTTGATGTTCTGAGGTTTTAGCTGAAGAGCAAGTAAGTTGTCCTTTGACATTAAGCACAGGTGCTTTTGTCAGGTCTGTTTCATGCCATATATGGTGACTCACAAAATTTTAAACATGGGAGGCACCATTCTAAAACTTGGGGAAGGGGGACAGTAATTTACTTTTCTAAAAATCATTTTCAATATAAAAACATTAGTTCTGTTTTTCACATTTTTCTAATCCTTTCAAAACCTACTAAGAGTGGGGCTACCTAAAGTTTACCATACATACAGTTTCTTACAGTACTGCCTGTCTGACAGTAACAGATACGACCAAGACAATGCATTGAATACATCTTTTTTAGCCATCCTCTTAAAAATTAATGAAACAAATGCAGTTTGAAAGGAAACTGTTAGGGCTGAAAAATTTGCTTTCTAATTTCCTTGTCAGCTCAAGTCTGCCAACAAACAAAAATTTTTAAAACAACCTTGAAGGAAATAAATACTGTCTCAAAACTCTCTTACCTATGGCATTGCCTCTCCATTGACCAAAATCATGAAGATCCAGCCATCATTTTTTCAATCATCATGGTGACAAAAAAGCCAACACCTATACAGTATATGGAAACAACCTTCTTCGCACAGATAATAATCCATCAACCCATCAAGTGTTGACATGCATTAAGCAACTGTATGAATAATTTATGTTATTGATGTTTGCTCTTTAGAAAGATTTATTACCAATAGGTAAATTGTAGTGGCAGATCCAGGTTAAAAATTGATAACCCTAATATTCATTCTGAATAGAGTCTAACTGTCTTATAAGGTATAACACATTGACCAAGACTGATTTTTTTCAATGATTGATGAAATTATCTGAAACATTTATCAATAATGATATCTTTCACTCCAAGTACTCTATCAAAAGTTCTTATTCTTCAAGCTTTACAAGAAAATACAACATTTTCTCTCACAAAAATTTTTTTGTGCCACACTATCATGATCTAAAATTTGAAATAGAAATCAAAGGACCACAGCTTAACAACATTAAGAATATTATTATTAACATCTCCATATAATAATACTTACATGTGAAAATCCTTGGCTATCCCAGGCATGGTCCTCTATTTCCCCACTTTCTAACTCCAAAACCTCTTTCAATAAAAACCTTCCGATGACAATGTCTCCCTCTCTCATACAGGGTTTGACAGTGTCCTGGCGAGTTCGCTCCTATGTAATGCCATGTTTCCCTCTCACCAAGGGTTTATATTCGATGTGGGACTCCCCACTTTTGGTCAACAGAAAGGTTGGGCCACCGTGACATCATCAATTTCATCTCATGAATATTCATGAGGGCTTGGCCTTGTCCACTATTGGCTTGTTCAACCAATCACAGGAAAGGATAGAGATACGAATTGCTTCCTCATAGTGAGTCATGACTGTGAGTTGACGACTGGGATATGGTTCTCATTTGCACTTCTCAGAACTAGTACTGAGTAAAACAGCACCCTGATATGTCATGTGTATTACTGGGACGTCCAGACATCCTGTTATGTTGCTGTGATTACAATTTCTAATGTAACACCACTTCTGAGAAGGAAGCTAAAGCTTTCAGAATCTCTACTACTTGGCTTCATGCCAACTATATTATAGTTTGTAAATTCAATTTCTGTTTCCTTGTTGTTAGCAGCCTCTACTAAAGGACTGGTTCTGGTGAAGAAATGGATTTTTTCTCTCTCATCAATTTCTATGTATCTAACCCCACTTTTACAATGCATGTCCTGCCTACAAATGTCTAAAGAGAGTTGAAACAACATGAAAAGCACCTTTCTCCTAAGCCAACCCAAGCCAACCCAACCTACCACGTTGATATTTTGTATCAATATTTCTTACTCTCAATACTGGCTACCGAACTTTAACAACAACATCCAAACAAAGTGCAGACATGCACACAAAACACATAAGCATACAGAGTATATTATGAACGAGAAGTATTACTAGGAAACTGGGTGGGCAAGCCCTTTCTGGCTCACTTCCAAAAGTTCCCCAAAGATTTTTAGGGCTACAATCCATTAATATTCATCATCGCATGTGCAGAAGGCTTCAATGAAATGTGATTTTTAAAAATATATAGCCAAAGCAATCAATAAGAAAAACAAAGCAAAGAGAGAAAACTTCTGTAAACCACCCAATGCCTTCATATGTTTAACAAACTAGTCACAATAAGATGTAGTTATGGCTTCTGCTTAGATATTATTATGATCATGATATCAATGATATTTACATCGGGTCATCACAATTTCTTCTTTCTGTCAAACACTCAAACACTCAAAGACAATTCACCCTGTCTGTAGTTTTTCTGCTGAAGAAATTGCCCTCTTATTTGCAAAACAATGGATAAAAGACATGCTTACCTGAGCTATGCTTTATGCACATGACAGACCAGTTCTTCCAGGTGTGGTGTTATTCTCTGTGCCACTTATAAGTTATAAACAAATTGCTCCTTGGGGAAGTATCTAAATGTATGAGTGCAGTACTATAATGCTAATTTCAGTCTAAAGACAACTACACCAAAACCTAAGAAACAAACTATTCTGTAGTCCTCAGTGAGCTAAGACTTTCAAACAGAACAAAAATAAGATCAGAGGAGTAATCTTCTGAGATATTTTCTGCACTGTTTGTAGTAGTTGATAATTAGGTCTCCAGAATAGCAAAAGTCACATAATTACGGTAGACAGAAGTTTAAAAAAAATTAAGTCTCAGCAAGACATCAAATAGGCTGATTTATTTTAGTCGTGACACCAACAACAAAATTTGTTGATTAGTTCTGAAAATGCCACAGGATCTAAAGATATGTTTAATTTTCTTCCTACATTGTTTACAAGATTACCCTGCAGAAAGGAGGGTTTAAACTTTAAATCTATATATTGTAATGATGCTGAATGTGCTGCATTCTGCTGTCTATATGCCATAATACTATCAGGAAGTGAAAACATGACTTTTGACTACAGTCACCTTTCAACCCTAATACTTTAAAGATCAACAGATAAATCAAAACTTTGTAAATCTATATAGAATAACGATAAATATACTGCATTCTTATGTCTAAGTAATAGATTATATGTCTTGAGATGATTTGCACTAGTAGCCACAGAAAGTGCAGACCAACATTGACATACTGTGAGCATGACTGAAGCTGGAATGCACTTGAACAACCACTAAGTACTACTAGTACCTCTTGCATTACCATACTCTCACTATACTTTTTTCTTAAAGGACTAAATGTTTATTTTGCTCACACCTGTTATGATATGACAGAAGCTGCAGGTAAATACTTACATGATGGAGGCTGGATTCTTCTGGATACAAGCCTTTGGCCCGAACGTTGTTGTGGGACTGGGACCATGCAGAGACCTTGCACGCCTACAACAGGAAAAAAGAAAACACGCTAATTCAAGATCTAAATCCCCTGAGGCTATGTTTAACATGCGTCAAAAAGGGGAGAGACTGCTCTTAGCTCAATTATTCAAATGACATCCTCAAAGTGTGCTTCAGATGCCATACCGTAGCTTTAATTTTGCAAACATTCTGAAGACGATTTCTACTACAGTTGGGAGAGCATGAAACACATATAGAGTGTACGAACTCAAAGCAGTTAGACAACTTTACTGTGTCTGCCCCTGAGACCTTGGGAGGACAAGATAATCAACTGTCAACAAACCGACCAATCAATGAATCACAAGAGTTGCCACAACAATAGTTTTTGTGGGTGAAAGTTCAACAGGTCAAAGGTAGCACGATCGAAGTTGGTGCATAGTACTTATAGTGTTACGGCTGGTGGCACATAGTGTCTTTGCCATAACTGGCAAGATCTAGGAGGTATATTAGTGTGTGTGTGTGTGGGGGGAGGGGGGGGGGGGCTCCCAGCCTTTTTGAACTTGTCATGACCTGATGATGATGTTGCCTTTTGGTCAACAGTGTGATGTAATGCCTGAATGTAATGTCTAACATTCCCATGACATCTGCATTTTCACAATTGTATTATGTATTATGATTATGTATGTATGTATGTATGCAGGTAATTTGTATGTATGTATGTATGTATTATGTTTGTGTTTGACATTGACTTGCTTCACAGCATCTGGAATATTCAGTAAATCTATAAAATAAGTTTTAAGAGTAATATTCATGTACATTCGTGTACTATTGTGCTACATACATCAATGGTTAAACCACATATCGTATTAGTACTTACAAATAATCAGATTTGCTTCGCTGCTTCCTATGGCATGCAATGGAAAGGAAGGACAGAAATAAAACCTTGAGTTAAAGCGTTCAAGTTAGACTGTTACATTTCTATACGGGAAAAATTACTGATCTTTTATCAAAAATGAAGAAAAACGTGCTTATCTCAATATCTGAGTGATCTTTGCCACTGAAAAACTAACTGACACGCTATGGTGAAAACAGTGATACAGTCAAACCTGCCCAAGGCGACCACCCGGCGGACCGGGCAAAAACGGTCGCGATGGACAGGTGGTCGCCATGAAGAGGATTCCACTCACATGTTTCCAGGTCGAGGTTTTCAAATACAGTACGTAAACGGATGGAAATTATGTGAATTTAGACAGCATGACCCCCACCAGGTTTAATTCTCATTGACAGAAAGATCCTACAAAAAATTTATTTTCCGTTATCGTTGTAATAATTGTATACCGCTACATCGTGTACAAATTTTCGTCATAATTTTGACTACAAAACAATGGTTGCCTCGATAATCTCGCAGCGCCCTCCCGCATTCACACGTTACACACACGCACATCATCGAAGTTTTAAGGCCTAAGACAAATCCCGAGATAACACCTGCTGGCCCCAGCCTTTTTTGGGGCGCCGACCGCTGGATAAAAGGGTCAAAAAAGTTTTCGATCTGACAACTAAAGATGAAAACGGAACGGTGTGATTTCGTCGCGCCACCAAGCTCTGTGCGACCGCATGGAAAGGTAAGTAGAGTAGAGTAGAGTAGAATTTTCGGTCAGGTAGGACTGTTCCAGTTTAGACCGCTCTTCAGTGCAGCAGAACGCACAGCGTCCAATAAAGGTTTGTGAGATTCATAGAAATAAAAAGAAAAAAAGTATATCAATTTTCATCAATAACTAGAGTATTCACAAATGTTCATACACAAAAGCATCGTGTTTCAGAAAGGTCAGCGGTACGTCAAATCCGAGCCGCGCCAAATCCAAGATGGCGTCGGGACCAAGGAACAACATTTCTCGCCGGATGTTTTGCCCGCCGCGAAGTAATTTTTCGGTGGAATTTAGTAAGACACAGTGACATTTTTGTTGAAAATTCAAAAATAGATAGTAATTTCTGTGAAATCTGACTTTTTGACGCCATGCACTACGTATTCGTTTTGAAAATTGAGTTTAAACCGACCGGAGTTCGCGGTAAACTATAAGATTACGATAGGCACAACAACATCACAAACATTTGTCTTTTTACAATTTTTATAGGGGGGAACGTTTTATCAAAACACTTCATGGAGGAATCTATGCTATAACATTGCTATTCCATATATTTTTGTCCTTATTTTTGTCCTTCAAAGTCTTGAAAACATTTCCGTGAAATCCGACAGCAAAATGATCCGATGTCACCACACGCTTGAAAATTAGGCGGCCGCCATGGGCAGGAATTGTGCTCTGTGCGGTCCCAATTCGTGGCGGTCGCGGCCGCGTTGGACAGGTGGTCGCCTTGGGCAGGCAGCTTAATGCTTGTGCCTATGGGGAAATTTTCGGGACCGAGAAAAAGCGGTCGCCATGGCCAGGTGGTCGCGTTGAAAAGGTGGTCGCCTAGGCAGGTTTGACTGTACTTTTGACCTGTTATATGCAGGCAAAAACTAATTTTAGGTTTACAAATGATTTGGAGAGATCCAATTGCTGCAAGCAAAAATGTAGATACAGAAAAGTTGTAGAATTTGAACCCTGCAATGTTGATGCTGGTGTTGCAAATTAATTTGCCCTAAAATTATGTTTCGTTTTCACTTGTGGCAATTCTTCTTCTTTAATATATATTTCACGAATCTGGGCATTTTCCCACATGGGAGTTGATAATTGCATCCATGTTTTCCAACGATTTCACTTCCCTGTTGGCCAGAAATTCTCTTAAGGCATACATATCACTGTTAGTTCAGGAAGTATGCCTTAGAAAATACACAAGTACATGGAAGTGCAAATCCATCATTGTGTCGAGAGGTAAAATAATCTGACAAAGAACTCAGTGATAGGCACACCCATCATCTAGTGGCAAATAAGAAGCACCAAACCGGAGTCAACATATCTTTTCGACGTCTGAAGGATACCATTTTTTCAAAGTACCGTCAGCAAAAAAAAAATCTCAAAGCAAGTCATGTTGACAGGACTTCAAAGAAAAATATTTTCTAAACGCCAAGTTACCTGAATCGGGACCTCTGTAGCGTCTCTGATGGCGAAGGCAGCTCGTCTATCTTCTCCATGATGATTCTAGGGGGACTCCTTGGTCAAAGGAAGCAAAATCTGTGGACGAAAAGGCTGGAAATTTGCCGAATTTCTCGATTTTCGGGATAAGTAGGCCAGGTAGTCTGTCAGATCGACATCACACCACCGGCTGGTAACCTAAGACCTCACTTACTTTCGGGAAATGGGGCATCATGGGATATTGATTAAACCTGCACTTTTTACTTATCCCGCTAGATGACGTACCTAAGCAGCCACACGTGTATCTTTCAGTTTCACTCGATATACTGATGCAATGTCGTATGGAAGTTATTCCCAAATCATCTACTTTCCGATAAAAGTTGAAAGAGTTTCTCATGAGAGCAAAAAATCTTGTCATACTTTTGGATTTGCAATTTTTCTGCAACGATTAGGATCTCGCGAGATGTTGCTGTCTACGAGATATCACGAGACGTCGAAGAGACCGGAAGAGAGTCAGGATCATCAGTGAGTTTCATCCAAATCGAAGGTTTCACTTTCGCCTTTTCCTTACATATGCAGGTGCTTCACTCACGCATGAGTTATCTAGATACATGCAGTACTTCATGAGAGGCTTCTCAATTTTGGAAGATTCTGTTTTAGATATGTATGTGGCAGAACATAGTGTTGACATTTGCAAAGGCCCGGAAGCAACATGTTCTGGACTTCAAAACTTGGTTTCTTATCAATGAATTATTGAATTAAAAGGGGGCCTTTTAAATATTTTAGTCATATATCATATGACACCATGTATGTAACGTGAACAACAACTACTGGGATTCGGTAGGGCCTTGACCAAGCACTTTGACAACCGTATCGTGGGTTGGTGGATGGCCACTCCTATATTTGTAGAGATCAACTTCATCATCATGTGTTGTGTTGTGTTGGAAGCACATGTTAGAAACCCTACATCTCAATTTGTTGCTTCATATACTGTTATCTTAACATGTTATCCTTAAATTACAGTAGTTTATTACCTTCGCCAAGAAGGACCTAGGTTATATTTTAGTTAGCGTTCATGTGTGTCCGTGTCCTTGTGTGTGAGCACGATGACTTTAGAATACCTTTATGGATCATCTTGATATTAACCTTTGCTAAGAAGGTTATGTTTTCGCGACTGTGTGTCTGTCTTTCTGTTTGTGTGCATGGTATTGGTATTTAGTATCTGAGTAGGTCTTAATGAGACCTTAAGTGCTTAGATTTTGGTCTCCCTAGCAACTTTCTAAGGTACTGCAGCAGAACTCCTGGTTTTGATATCTCATGGACAAGCACAAGAGGGAGAGAAAGAAAGCATTGGTCATGATTTTTGATTGGTAGATAGCTCTTTGAAGGGTCCCCTAATGTTAGCAGCATTTCTTAACTGCAGGGCTGGGGCCAATTTTGTTTCAGAGTTTGAAAGAGAATTGTTAACTCAAGCAGTGGTTGATTTTCGTGTATAGACAACTCAAGAAATGATTTATATAATTGTATGATAATCATGCAAATTCTATGCTCATATTTTTAGAAATAAAAGAAGATGGCCTCACGGGGAAAGAGTGAGACAGAAAAGTTGAAGCAGAACCTTGAGGAACAGCTGGACAGACTGGTGCAGCAGCTACAGGACCTGGAGGAGTGCAGGTGTGTTAGGCTGAGGAAAATAAATGTTGTGTTTCCGGTTATACTACCAATCCTAGCAAAAACCTGCCAACTCTTACCTTTTTTTGGTCAACCGCTGGCAATTAAGGGACATGAAACTTTTGATCTAACATCTAAGTAGTGAAATTGAAAACAGACTTCCGGTATTTCAAACTTTTAGCACTTTGATGTAAGATTGTGTAGTGAACATGTACTTCTGTTTTCAGTTTATTAAGATACATTTGTATGTGTTCTTGTATGATGTATATCTGTATGATTATGATATGATGTTGAAAATACCAATGCTTGGTGCATTTTAGTTATTCATTCATTGCTAAACTGTATTTGTTTGATCATCCCGGCAAAAATCTAAGAAGAAAATAGAAGAGAGAACTCCTAACTAACAACCCTATTTTTTCCAGGAGCGTAACCAAAAACACAACATTTTTTTGTTAGGTGTTACTGAGTCAGGTGTATTCTCCAAGCAGAGGCTTTGATCGAGTGGGGTAGTTTTGTCCAGGATTTTAACGTTCCTCTCCTCAGAGGAGAGGAACGTTAAAATCCCGGACAAAACTACCCCACTCGATTGAAGCCTCTGCTTGGAGAATAAGTCAGGTGCACATGAAACCAGATGGGCCCAGCTACACATGTACAGACCATATGGACCCAGTGATTTCAATTACCCCTCATTGTATGTACCTGGTCAATAGGGCTGTGACAGATTGTGAAAATCTGGAAAATTTTGTTTAGGCCACAGCAAGTAAATTTTATGGATGACATCCTCCGAAGACTCCAAAATTAATGAGATAGGGCAAAAAAAAAACAAGGCAGGCCAAAAAAAAGCAAGATTCCTATATTTTCAAATTTTGAGATCATAAGTCTTGTTAAACAAAAATTGAGGCAACAAAATATGATATCATGACCAACAGGTCTTTTGTTCCTGTATTCAACCAATGAGGTTTCATATATAATATAAAACCTCATTGATTTAATGCTAACATGTCCTTGTAGATGTGTATACATCTCAATAGACTAACTACAACAAATGCAGAAAAGAGCTTGTTGTACCATCATCTGAAGCAACTACACTGGGAATTCATATGCAATGAAACACCTTGTGTATACAGCTCAATTAACTAGACCCCCTCATTATTCATATAATATCCTTTCTAGAACAAATGCAGAAAACAGCTTGTTATTATACCATCATGGGCAGGAACTACACTGGGTATTCATATGCAATGAAACGCCTTAGACTGTCAACGTTTACGACATATTTGCCCATTTTTGGCAAGTTGACCACCGTCGGAGGGCAATGAAATTTCTTGTTTTTTATTTCGAAATCAGGCGAAAATTAATGAGCGCGCTGATGTCATCCATAAAAATTACTTGCTGTGGCCTTAGCATAAGAGTCTAATTTTTAGCTGTCTATTGAAATGTATGTTTTTTTCATAATTACCACAGAGCAGAATTATTTTCTCTCCACAATCATAATTTCTGGTCCATCATATATGTATGATTCTCATGCTATGTACACATGTACATTTATGAAAGAGCAGAAGATTTATTTAAGCAACTGCTTATCTGTATATTATAAAAGTATGGTCCAAAACCCTGTTATGACACATGCTGTATTTCAGGGAGGATTTGGATGAAGATGAGTATGAAGAAACGAAGAATGAAACCTTGGAGCAGCTGAAGGAGTTTAGCAAGACGCTGGAACACATGGTTCAGGGAGACATGACCCTGGTGGACGAACTCAACAGCATGCAGCTGGTAGGTCAAAGTTCAAGGTCAAAGATGAGATTGGAATGTTCTGAAGAAAGAAGCAGAAGTTTGCCTTGTTTAAATGGAGCTGCAATAAGATTTGTTTAAAATTTAAAAATTAGTCCAAATAGCCATGGTCATATCTTTGTAATGCTTGTATATCAACACTTTTATAGATGATTGGATTCTATAACATAAAAGTATATGTTCAGTGTGAATTTTCAGTCTTCAAGCAAGTTCAAGGGATGGAAAAATTTGCTGATAATACTGACTGATTCCTAAGTATATGTGTATGTTTCTATAGGCCATCAGAGCAGCTATCAGTGAAGCTTTCAAGACCCCAGAAGTCATCAGAATGTTCGCCAAGAAACAGCCTGGACAGCTCCGACAGAGATTAGCGGAGGTAAACATTCAGTTGGTCCAAATTATTCCAATTTTGTATCCAAGCTCTGAATATACATGTATTTATGTGATGGCAGATTTGTTGCTATTATTTTGCTGTGCTTTTCTTAATGAAATGCTTTTCCTTCAAAGATGCATTTTTTGTGATAGACATCATAGTCTTATACTTTAAAGATGTTTATGTTGTACTCTTGTGCAATGTCCTTAACCCTCATTTGGTCCATGCAGACTTCTGCACTATATGCTTTTATGAAATATTTTCTATATTATAAGTTGGCTTCTATTTTAGGTTGTTATTGCTCCCAAGGCTTGCCACTCCCCGTGCTATAGATTATCACATTTCGAATTAAAACACAATCTCTTTCTTGGATATAATAATGATCCTTTTCCTTTGTTCGTCCTCCACAGATGGAGCGAGATGCGAAGGTAGGCAAGCTCCCCCCGGATGTGTACACACAGCAAAGGATGGAGGTGCTCATGGCCCTCAGGAAACTAGGAGAGCAGGTAAGAGTCACTAACCTGTGCAGTCAAGTTCAGAAAAGTTTATGTTTTAGAGGAGTTAAAAGAAGTAGTATAATTAAGCATGAAATAAAAAAACTAGCATTTCCTTCACTGTTCTTGCTGTTTCTGCTGAACACCATCCCCACACAGGTACAAAAACCTGTCAATTATAACAACATCTACACTCAGGTAAACATGCCTATTCTTAGTGTTGAACACTATGCCTGTTATAAACATGCCTGTCCTTGGTGCTGAAAACCTTTTACACATGGATAAACCTACTTTTCCAAGGTGCTGAACAGCATCAACACACAGGTAAACATGCCTATTCTTTGTGCTGAACACAATCAACACACAGGTAAACATGCCTGTCCTCTGTGCCGAACACTGTCCATACACGGGTAAACATGCCTGTCCCTGGTGCTGAGCACCATCCACACACAGGTTAAAATGCCTGTCCTTGGTGCTGAGCCCCATCCACACACTGGCTAACATATCTATCCATGGTGCTGAACATCCTACACACACTGGAAAACATACATGTCATTTGTGCTGAACACCATTCTCACATGTAAACACACTTGTCCTTGGTACAGAACACTATCTCCACACATACGTTTGACACTTAACACCATCCACACACAGAACACTTGATAGTTGATATATTTCACAACTTAAATCTAGCTTTCGAGTTGATCATCAATGCAGAGTCGGCTCAGTGAAGTAATGATTAAGACTGCCTGTCACATTTGCCATCTTCAAACCCTTAGTACAGCCGTACTTAATGAGATTATTATTCGTAATTAGCTTTGAGCATGATTTGACTTCGTAATTTACAAGACTTCCACCCAACTTCATGCATGAGGGATGTTTTTTGCTTTCATAATTGTAAATTATAGGTCGTTACCATAATCAATTCTTGACATGCATACAAATCATTGCTTTCATTTGTTAGAATTTGTTTACTCAGTATTTTATTCGTAATTCATTAATCATATTCGATCAGAAGGGAATATCATGATTACTCTTTAATGGTAGGTCTGTAATGTTCTATGTGTTCCAAGTTAAAAGATAAGCTCTGTCTGGCTTTTAAATTCTTGAATATATCTCCAGCTGTACTGATCATGTATGACTTTTCTTTCTTCTGATATTTCAATATTTCTTAATAGAATATGAACATCCATAGTTTGTCAGAATATTGATAAACAATCATCAACATTCAACTGATTGATAAACAATTATCATATTACTACACCTAATGGAAGAGAAGAAATGTACCTATTTTTATCTAGAGCGTCAGAATTTTCTTGCACAAAATTTGCTCAACATTGCTCAGGCACTGTAGGCCTCAAAGAATACAAATTACTCTCCATGTACATTTTGCACATGACTCGGGAATACTGAATATCGTCTTATGTCAAAAGGTCACCATTGGGATTTTGGTGGTCACCCACTGCCCCAGTTTACCGGTTTGCACTGGTATCACTTACACTCCAGTGCTGTATGCCAAGGGGCACTACAAGGGGAAAAACTACCTTGCCAATGGCCTCCAGGATGTCACCTGACCTTGCCCTTGACTATAAGTCACAGGCACACGTACACATACCCACCACCAACTAATCATCTGCCATTCCAGGCTCTAATAGGTCACTGCCTGGCACATTTGAAGGGCATTGAAAATGGATTTTTCCATAAAATTACCTGTTCTAGCCCAAAGAGGAGCCCAAGAATTTGCGCAAATATTAATTGGTTCAAAGATTGGTTGCTAATTGTAGCACAGACCAACGTCAAAATGTTCTGAAGAAGGGGCAAAGAGAGTATTTTGGGATTATGGCTTGTAGCCCGCTATTCCATTAATTATGTCGTAACCTTTGCAAGTTCATTACTTGGACTGGAGCCTACAGTACGGAGTACATGTAGGTTAAGCATAACGCGAAATAAACTCAAAACTCTTTCACTTTCAGATTTGTTGCTGTTGAATTAAACATTCTTGGAACATCTAGAGTCCAACACTTGGGTCATCATAAAATCTGTGGTACCATTTAGACAATTAAGTGTTGTTAGCTTTGTTAACTGTACTAAAACATTTTCTTTGACAGTTAAAACCAGAGGAAGCAAATTTCCTGACCACAAACAGTAATGCAGCATTCAGCCAGTTCGAGAAGGTGTCCGAAGACATGGGTAGGTTACAGGACAACTTGTTTACCAACAAATACTAAAGATCAGCACTATTTCCATTTTCCAAAAAAAGTTTGTCAGTTATTTTTCCTTTGCTGCTATTTTTTATCCTATATCTTTAGAACTCGGCAGAAGCAAGCTATTTTTGAAACATAGAAAGGATACAACTTATATTCTGAAAAAGCAGAAAAAAAGTTAATTTTCATTGTGACAAATGGTTACCTGAAATTATCAGATTGTTAAGCTCTGTAAAGCCTTTTTTAGTTGCTTCTAAGTAGACAGATGTGGGAAACAGGTGTGCCTCATGGGCAGGGTCAAAGGGTGACCTTGCCAGCTGACCTTCAACCATTTGGCTGGTGACCTATGACACTTCCTGTTGTAGCTGTCACATGTGTCCACTCTTGAGTCTATAATTATGTTAGATGTATCTTTGTTAACCTCAGTTGCCTACCTCTTGATTGTGATTGTGCCCCCACCCTGAAGAAAAAGTTGTGTATGTTATATTGTGTAAATTTTTGAGTCTAAAAGTCATAAGAAATAGTGTTTAGCATTATGTTAGATTTTGATGTTAACATTTTTCTTATTATTCTTTTCTCTCATATTCATTACACGATGTATGGTCACCTTTGCATTTATCCTCCTGGGGAATGAATATGCAATAAAGATTATATGTCAGCTATTATCTTCATAAAGTTAATGTGGTCCAGTTTTCATAACTAGCATTTTATTCACCATCAACTTGCTTTCCTGAATGATGAAAATTAATCTAAATTCATAGCTGTTTCCATAAAACCTTTCATCTGTTTAATCAAAAGACCAAATGATTGAGTCAAACAAAAAAGAGGCTTAACAAGGGATCTGCAAACCACAACAGTCACGAATCCACAGTCATTTCCTTTCCAAGTACAGTATTACACTGGATTCATCTAGAATAGATATTGTGGGGTATATATGCATGAAAGGGATAGTTCCTGTAACATGTGCCCCAGAATATATCAACTTCAGTTCAAGAGAGGATATTGTTACGTAACATTCATGATTCTTCAGTGGTTAAAAATATCCATAAGCAAGATCATGGACATGAATGATATTGTAACAAAAGGGCGTTATATAATCATCTTGTGTAACCTTTTCTTAGAATAAATTTGATACAAAATCCTATCCCCCTGTTATATAATATGAAATACTGTCAATACCAGGATGGAAAACTCTTCCTGTCCTCCATACAGGTGCGGGGGATAAGCTCTTACAAGTTGCCGGCTCCCAGGTGGCAGCAGCCGAGAAGTAGAACAGCCTGGCCTGTGCTGTTCCAGACGGAAGGGTGGTGGTGATTGGAACAGCTGTGTTTTTGATATCCAGAACCAATTGCTCCCAGGATACTCAGCTTTTGTTGTCAAGACCAAGCAATGTTGGTGCTGAATGTATAATCTTTGGTGTATAATCTTCATGGGTTTTCATGTATACCTTTAGCTAGAGCAAAATTAATGTTTTTTGAAAGGGTATGCAAAGACTCACAAGAGGTTGTTGTCATTATATTGAATATCAATTCTCTGCCATCCTAAGATTTAGTACATTCCTGTACCCATAACTTAGCAGAAAAACAGTTTCCCTTCTTTTAATGTCAAGATGGGACAGAAAAAAACATTTACTCCCTACGCTCTTAATTCTAATTATAAACATCGGCACATGCCCACATATCTAATATCCTTTACTCCCTTCCAATGTTGCAGAGGCTTTAGAATTCCTGACTGACATTTCAAAAACTTTTCAAATGGAGTAACCTAACTCTATTATAGCTAGGTTCCTTGGGTGATACAAGTTTTCCCAAGAATGCTGGGACAATTATTAGGTTGGGAAAAGAGTTCATGTCTAAGACCCAAGACGGTAGACTTTCTCTGTGCAGCTACTGATAGATGGTTAGGAAGAAGTAAAAGGGGATGTGCATCCATAGTCTTCAACTGTTTTAAACCTTTAGCACACTGAAGTAGCCATTTGGCACCCATTCTCTATTGGTTACATAGTTAGGCAGCAGGGAGAAGGTTGATATGGACAAGAAACGCAGACATTACATGAGCTTCTATCTTATCATAACAATTATCATCATTATTGAGATGCAATATTAGGCTTCCTATTTGTGCTATTACAGTATTTCATATCCTAATCCTTCTAAGCCTGCTTGAAGATGTATTGTTTTTGTCTTGTAGCATATCTCTTCAAAATAAACTCTATTTGAAGAAAAAGGCAGTACATGTATGTGATTTTTCCAGTCTTATTGCCAGATAGACCTAGTCAACATCTAATTCCTCATGTCTAGACTCCATGCAAATCCAGCTCTATTTCTAGGATGACATTTCTGTTATACTGCGGAGAAAGGACCATAAAGTACCGCCCACCCTGTCATTCTATCAGCCTCATGTTGTAAAATTTACCGAGTAATTTTCCCAGTCACTAGTTGCTGATGAGCAGAAGTCCCAAGTGATATTCAACATGGTTGTCCAATATATTGAATTGGGAAACACAGTGTTAGATGCAAGCCAATTCAATTGCCAATGTTTTTGCCCACCCATTTTCTCTCTTAGCAAAATACTATATAATTCCAGGGCTAAATTTTGTCTGTGAAACAGTAAATGACAATGCTTTATTTCAGCTAAATGCATTTTTCAGACTGACTAATTTGTGTCCACATTTGCACTATCTTTGATGAGGCGATTCAGAACATAGTTGTCTTAATACTAAATACAATAAAAGCCTAAATTTCATATATTACAGGAGATACCAGTGGGTTGTATCATTGCTAAATTATTATAATCATCATCTGGTCGTGACCAGTTCAAAGCTAGATTATAGCCTACTCATATTTATTACCGGTATGCTTAACTTTTATTGTGAAATTGCCAATGCATCAAAATCAGTTTTGAACTGTACCTGTACATTGTTTATATGTATTACACAAATAAGGTCATGCCACAAATTGCAAAATTGTGCCTGTATTCCCAGCTTATTGAAATACCTCTCCGTGATAAATTCCTGGTGGTCCCAGGTACAGAAAGTAATAGATGGATACACACATATTGCAATATGTACCTGTGTGACCTACAACCACATTTGCCTCATGCGAACTGCCCTCCATAGACGATAAAAAGGAAACAGTAATACCAGTGCTGTCAAACACACGGAGACTACAAAATATACAAAGTGATCACCCAGTGTTTTGAGAAATATCTGACTTGATGGGGTAGTCATGGAAGGTAAGTACTGAAATGCGGGAGGTTTTGCAGGGATAATCTCATTCCCTGCCTGTAATGGGCCCACAGGCTTTCCATGGCAGCCCATCAGAAAACAAATAGTCCACCAGACTGCAATTTCCTGCAGGGTGATCTCATCTGGGCTGACCTTTCTCAGAGATCTGGGATCAGAGCTTGCTGGACTGGCCGAACCAATGGCATGTCCAGGTTTGTGGCACCAAGCAAGGAAAGATTGGGATGGAAAATATTGGTGCTGGGTCTGCTACCTTTTTTCAGAGCATAAAATCTGAATTTACAGTTGGTGATGGTTCATTTCTTACCATCTCCACTCTCCCTCTATTGGCTGTCTTTTTTCCTTTTAACCCTACAAAGTCAGAGCTGGTATAATGATTGGCCTCTGATTGTGGGATGTCCCTGTAGCTCAACTAGTAGCAGCTTCACAGTAATTAAGAGACTGGCTGAATCCTCGGTTGGGGCTGCACCTGTCTGTCGCAAGGGACATAAAATGGGGCCATGTCCCACAAAAAATGGGGGTCCTGCGTTAAAGGAGAAAGGCTAGCCACTCCTCCCTTTAAAAGTATACCATGCTACTGAAATAGCAAGGAAACTTGGTGCCTTATGTGCCATTAGGTACCACAAGGGTCTGAACCTACGAATGATTGTGGGAGGGTTTACAGAAACAGAAGCTACATGGATTTAGATACATGTAGTAGAGTTGGATTATTTGGAACATATTTAAAAGAATTCAATGTCTCTAAATCTTGGCACATTGCTATTTTCCGACAGTGTCTCATCTGCACTTGTGTTTGTGTGTAACTCTTTGGTTGTGTTCGAAGAACTTTGTTACCCAACATCTGATCAATTTTATAAATTTCTTCCACAGGAGGAAAAATTGATTGACAGGTCATAATTTCATCTCCTTTCCGATACACACAGATTCATGATCAGGACTTCAGAGTATACCCCGGATATTGGCCAGCAGGCTACCATATCAGTATAAACTGTCAAACTACAACAATCGTACGACCACCCCAGGGCTTATACCAATTGGTTTTATCATATCAGAGATATGATCTTTATATAACGCAGCTGTGTTCCATATTACAACATCATAGCATGGTCAATACATATTCATAGGCCTTGTTTCAGTTGTGACTTTTGACATAATTGTTAATAGTATGTACTAAGCTTCCACTGTAATTCTACTAAAGTAAGACATAATGTGCAAGAAAAAGTGCGCACCTAATGTGTGATATCTGATTATTGTGCTCTCAATCTTACACTTATTTCAAATAATCCTGAAAATCTTGAGAATCTTAGAACATCCCTTAGCAACGCATCACGTTTTCCTGTCTTATCAGTCCATTAGAGGGAATATTTGCCGGAGGCTTTGCTAGATCCTTACTGTGATGTAGATGCATCTTACAGAGCCCGAGCGGGAGTTAATTTGGACTGTCCACAATGGGGAATATGAAGATTTACAATCTGGCCGGCAGCCCAGGCAATATCATGGTGTCATTAAGGGTTGACGTATGTGTGGTGGTAAGAGGGCAGAGAAGTGGACTCGATACTCAATATTGTCTTGTTCTTTGGGGGTATGTCTCAATTTTGGGCCACCTCGAATCGATGCAATAGATGGCATACTGAAAATTGGCAAGCTGGGTATATCAGATTTGAAATTATAAGATTTATGTGCAAGCACTTCCTTCAAGGTATTTGTGGGTCAAAATCAGCAGAAGGGTAAGATATTAGACATTTTGTGTCAGTCTTATCAAACTGATAGCATATGAGTAGATTTAACCTGAATACATTAATGTTGATTAAAGGATGATACAACAGATTCTGAATACCTATCTGCATATTGTTGACTCTTCATTTTAATCAACTTAGTACTGCATATCGTCTAGTATGTATTACCACTATGGCTCATTCAGCGGAAGTGTTGTCATGTCATGTTGTAACATCCCGTCCCTATGTATTTGCTTACGAAAGGGTAAGATCTAAAAGTTAAAGCATTGAGCTGTTACTCTGATACTATATAACAAGTGGAAGTGAGCACTTCCTTTTTAGGTACTAGTATTAGGTAACAATGTTGTTGTTTACTACAAATTGTGTAAGAGGTCATTATTTCTTGAATTGTTAAAGCATGGACAGATGCAGAGTAAGAACATGTCGTCCATTTCAGGTAAACCATCTACTGTTGATGAAGATTAGACATCCAGGTATTTGTATTGTTTGTATGGTTTGTATTGCATACCCAGTAAACCGCATCAAGGCGTAACACACCAGGTTTGTACTGAAGAGTACAAGCTGCATATACGGACAGATTTATATGATCCACACACACCGGGAAGGACCCCCTACTCTTTTCGATAAGTGTGTTGGGTTCTTTAACGAGGTGTGGCTCTCCTCAAACACAGGACCTCCATTTAATGTCCTATCCGAGGGACGTCCCTAACCGAAGCTAGGTACTCATTTTCACCTGAGTAAAGTGGGAAAAGTCTTGTAAAGTGCCCTTCCCAAGGGCACAAAGTCAATGGGACAAATCAGGGAACCCCGGATTTGAACCTGGTATCTCCAGGTTCTGGGGCCAAACACCCTGCCACAACGCCACCGTGACGCCACCACGATAGGTAATAATATACATCAAGTAACTGGGTAAAATCTGGAAACAGTCACTACTTCAAAATTCTTATCCAGTTGCTGAGTAGCTGTTACTAGTATTTGGTGCAAACATATATTATATTTCGAATTCAGTTGTCAGCACTTTCAAAACTCAATGGTCAACCTTATCTTTTCATTTTCAAGCACGTTTACTTGCACACATCCATTTGATCTGGTGCTGGACTTAATTTCTAGGCTTTTTGATATCATCAAAAGGAAAGAACAAAATCAAAGTACAACACGATGTGCGATTAAAACAAACAAATTTTGTTTCAAGCGGTTCGGAGCTTGCGTCAAAGGTGATGATAAATGGATCACCCACTCTTTCTGATTGATGCATTTTGCGCACTCAATCATTTTCAAAATAGGGCTTGATTCTAATCTATCAAAGCTCCAAAGGTATCAGTCACGCATCTAATTGTGCTCATCTTTGCTGGTTATTGAATTGTGATATCCAAGAGGATTCTCTTTCGTGGAAATGTTGTGTCCAAGACAGCAAATTCGAGGAAAGATTGACCCAAAAATGTTAGACTTTGTGGGACTTCTTTGTAACAAGAATATTCGCGAATGGAGATAGTAAAACAGACTCGCGCTCAAAGAATTCGAATAGGACTGTCTTTTAAAATCTGATACTGTCCTTCATTAATCATTTTCTGTATTGATAACTCAAGGGAAGAGGACAGCCATACAACAGTGCACTAACCCGTATAATGCCGATCTGAATTCTATACCACGGAGATTTTACACCCTTTGGGGCGGCTTTACCGGCGTAGTTGCCGCCCAATCTAGCTGAAGAACCCGCCGGACCTTTATGCGTTTGACTTGAGTGTCCTATCCTTCAGTGTTGTTTCCATGTCAGTTCATATCACTTTGTCAATAATGTAGTTTTCATCACTATCAGGTTCCTTGTGAAAGCCCTTGGATGATTGTGCCATCACATAACTTTTGACAGGATTGTTGTGAAAGGGTCGTACAAATAAACGCAAAACTAACGCAAGGGATTTGTGAGTGGAGGTCCAAATTGAAATGTCCTTCAAAGATTACTCCAAAGATCCTAATATCTCCTTCGTGTGTAAATGTATGTGTTACGCCCATCGGAGATGTTGGTTGTCTTTGCAAAGTCGCTGCGTTCCCGCGCTATTGTGAATATTATGGGCTGTTCTGTGGGAGATGTACGTTTCAGCACCCTGGACAGCACTATTATTACTAACGTTGCGCCATTCGCTGAAAACATGTTATCTTTTACCAAAACGTCGTCGCCCACAATCCATACGTTGACGCACGCGTACGCAGCGTTACTAGGCTTGCGTACTTCCATGGGAATCAAGGCACAATTGCCTCGCCCAAGGTTGAACTTATCCGTCGTAATTTATCGATTGACGACGTTTTGTAGTTACGGTTCGATTTCACGCGGCGACTCTGCGTACGAATGTAGTGGAGTGACGAAGTCACGGCTTTTTTTGTATACTACATGTCTCAAAAATAAATCAAAACGTTTGCAATATATGTACATATTTGGTGTGAAACGCATCGCTGATAATCTAAGCTGATGTTGTTTACAGCCATTGAAAGTAATGTTAGCCATGTACGTACATTCTAATTCAATCATAACAAATATCATTTTGTAGCATAATATCATCACAAGACTGTTTGAAGTCGTTTCATCCTTGACGTGATATGATTTACCATGATACACACCGACGCTGTCCCAGAAACTCGTACCGCACTCCTGTTTATCGATTTGTTGGGACCTCATTTAATTAGGAGGTATCCACCGATTCGTTAAAAGATGTTGCAGTGATCTTGCATTCTCTGTCGCCACAAGAGGGTCGTCTCTACATGGAAGGTGGAATTACGTACTGGACTGGAAAACGCACTAGACAGTGTCTGATGATAAAGGGCTAGTTCTAATTTTCGGTAGAGACTTTTGAATAACAGGTGTACGTGCATGTAGGAGCGTATACCATGAAGTGCCATGGACTTTCTTTAGATTATCCAGGTCAAATGTCTCGTCGTTGCTTGTGTTTAATGGAGGGCAATACCCCCAAGGAATGAAGATCACGAAATATTCTTGCACGTACCAAGGAGGTTATACAGTATCTCCATATATATAACCTCCTTGCACGTACACATCATTTTGAACATCATGTGATCTTCGATGGTAGTGGCGTATGTATTTTCTATGTTGTTTCCATACCAACACACGCGCCCAGGTTTTAGAATTCATTAACCACAGCTTATGCCATCGGTCCGGCCTATTTTGACTCATCTCAGCGAACCGCCCACCCAATAACCCTCCCAGACTCCCCCTCCGGCCGATCGAAGGTGCAGCAACCGTACCCTTCCCTCCCATCCATGACTAATTGTAGGACGTTACATGGCTCGCCCACGCCCATGTGACAGGCCTCTTTCAGGGGCTTTCCTCTACCCTCACAGCCCAACATAATCCCCGGCCATTAGTTAGATCAGCTAGTAGATCTATCTTACTTTGTGGACATTTTTTGTCGTCTCTAGACGGGCAAGACGCTATCTAGCAGACGGACAGAAAGCAAGTCGATATCTGTTCGAATTCTTTGTTTTGGGACGAAACAATATTTGTGACATCACATAATGTTCCGCACAGTACACTTTGATTTTAAGATATCAGTAGCCACGATAAAATATGCTAAACAGTCTCAATAATACATTTTCTTTTTCCATCTATACATAAGAAATGTAGGGTTGAAATTGCTTCAGGCGATCATATGACGTAAGAAGTAGTAAAACGATAATTTGTTGATGGGGTATATACCGAGCGACAAGATAAGAATAGCTATGATTTCAGATATTCGTACAGAATCATATCACAGGATCTCATACGAGAAATCTCAATCAATCAAATATTGACCATTCCATGTCTCTCACACAAATCGAATATATGGGTCCCATCTTAATTACCCGGTTAATGTAAAGTCGATGGTTACCATGCCCTTGTTTACTTCCCCATTCTGAACTTCAAGAGCTCGATCAGTGCTTACAATTTCATTTCTTGGTCATGTATCAGTATGTTTATTCCGCAGTTATATGGGAGGGTGTGGACTACGTAGTATATTAGTATTGCACCCTATATTTCATCCCATGCAAAATATGTGGTATTCCCCTTCCCTACAAGAAACGATTAAGTCTATGACATCGTTCTTTGAATTCGATTTCGATATGTGAACGTAATCATAAAACGATTTTGAAATTGATAATTTAAGTTCTTTTTTCCATATATGTGAAATGGAATATGACGGACCATGCTTCCCTTCAGACTCACGATAGATTTGAATTATCGGAAAAACATCAATCAATTTTGTAATCCAACGACAGATTCGAACTCGCTGTAACTTCCATCCGAACCATGGATACCACAACCGGATGACATATTACTCCTGGGCACATCGCACTTTCTTACCATTCATTTGATATGTTAGGAACGGAAAGATAAAGTAACGTGTTAGGTTTGGAAAAGCAAGCCAGTTCTCTCCGGTCACAACCCGTTCCCTCAATACGGTAGAAAACCCACCTCACATCCGGTCGGTATGATTACGACAGGAAGCGATATATCCATTTCTAACATGTACCAGTGAAACTGATGTATGGTTTCAATCTCGGTCCTTCCTGAAACATTGTCAGATAGAAATAGACTTCCGCAATGGTCACATTTCAGCCCAAACTAAGAATACAAAAACTTACACATTTCAACCTGTGCATTTTTTTATCACGATTGACTGAAATTGGAGGATGTAGTTTTTATCTACATGTACTAAATTTGAGTGAGATGAAGAGACGAACACACAGCTCACAAAAATGATAAAGAGGATGATATTGTTATTGTTTGAAGAAGTAGCGCTAAAACGAACGCGTGAATTCGCCTACTCGTAGTGGGTTGGGACAAATCTGCAACATACAGAGTATACTAGTAGTAGCTTCCTGAAGTCGCAATCAATTTTTCACGGGACGACTTCAGAACACTCTCGAACCACTACTGCAATCACGCGCGCTACTAGAACGTTCCGATGTGCGTCAGAGAGACGACGGTCATGCGCGTGTATACGCGTGTAGTGGGCAGAAGTGTGCGCAGTGCGTGGGGCCCTCGCTGAACAGACGGATCTCAAACGATGAGTGGCTTCACGCGAGCTCAGAAGTGACCTCTATTCGGATGAGAGCTCCCGTGTGGCCGATGTATGAGGATGCTCCATTAGAGCAGACACAGTCACTACTCGCATCCAAACTTGAGGCAGCAACTCGCATCAAGACTTGAACTTGAAGCAGTAATTCAGGAGTATGAGCGAGAAAAAAACAAACATCAGAAACATTCTGATATAACATCACGTGTGGCTATATAAGTTGAGGTGCACTGTACTGAAGCATACTTACTGACAAGAGGGACTGCATCACATGCCCATGACATTCAGAAACTCACGTGATACTTCAGTTCGTCCACAAACTCTCTAGTTATTCATTTGTCATGTCGACATTTCTTCGAAATTTGTGGGTTTTTTTTAATTTGTAAACTGACAGAGCTCGCAGGTTATGGCCGAGGAGTTGAAAGAATATGATACTAAACACCGCAGCAACAAGCCCTGAAATGTCTTCCTGTCACGATATCTTCCCATTAGATCACACCTTAATTCCTTGACCCAAACGCTATGTAATGGTTCTTACATTTATCCTTTAATTTTTCAGAATGTCAAATAGCAATGTTGCTGGTAAACGTGATAGTGGTCACTTTCCGATATCGCAATGTGTGATGATCTAGTAAACTAAGAATCCATGAATTCCTTAGCGCATCGCGATTGCACGTTAGTCCTTCTTTTCTAGAAAACCCTTTTGTGACCAGCAATTTAGACATGGATAGAGCCATAGTAATGCTGCTGCAGTAGTGCCAGTGGTGTGATATTGCGCAGGTGGTCCTCTCAGTGCGAAGCCGTTTAGAAAGTCATTTGTATGTATCGGAGGTAACGTTAGTGCAAGGAACCATTTAATGTCACGATATGCGCCGTGGTCGCAATTCCGGCCAGAATGCTTATGCTCTCAAATTTTATTGTTATTTTCTTGCCGCAGACAGCAAAAACCCGTGGGAGAAAGAGGGGCAAATATTTAGTCAAGGGTAAGAAACTAGTTTAAGCAGTGCACATTCCCAATCTTGGTCATAAAAATAATGACTCGATCAATGTTCATCATGCATGTCAATATCAATATCAATAATGGTGTTAACCCGCAAATTATCAATACATATATATATATATGCTTTTGGGCTGAATTGACACATTCTGGTACAATATATTAGCTGGAATCAAGTCTACAACAAGGATTGTAGATTCAACGTTAGAGAGATAGTCCTGTTTTGAATATGTAAATATTCTTATCATAAAGTCTTAGGGCTAAGACTTGTTTGCCCACTTCAAATACACTTAGAATTTTAGTCCTTTGCCAATATTGATGACATTATATATTGGGAGCAAATATAGGTTAAGAGGGGAGCGGGGGACGGTTACATTATCTCCTGCCCGACATGTTCAGACTTCGCAATCGATAATCATAAAGTTAACCAGTGCATTATGGTTCTTACACTTTGATTGCCTGCCGCTTAAAGCAACGCATGTCTTCCAAGGTCTTACAAGCCCCACTCAACGCTAACAAAGATAGTACTGTCTCACGATTTACATAACGCGACTTTGACCTTCAACGAGTCAAGATAAAGAAGACTCAATCCCCCTGTGACAGGCTGTGTTATTTCTTCAAGTCTGCAGTGTTTTTGTAAGAGGAATGCTGTAGCCTTGCAGCTCCGGGAATCCCATAGACACTGGTATCCCAGTGGCATCGGAGGAATGCAGGGACACCTCTGCTTTTTTCCATGACACTTTGAAGGATACTACATGTGCCAGAAATGTGAGATAGAAGATGAATTTATCTTTAATGAAAATATATATATGGATTGCAGAGTGATAATTTCTTCTTCGCGTAAATAAGCTATTGATTAATGTGATTTCAGACACCAATATGATAAGATGACTTGACAGTCACAATGTTATACAATTGTGCACAATGTTATGTTTATAATTCTATTCTATCTACCTATTGTACTTCTACTAGTACTATATAGCTATACTAATTGGGTATAAATGATTCACAGTAGCCCATTGTCGGTCTTTTTGCTGATTGCAATGCACAGACCGGTGGAGACTTAACGTTTGAATCTGCTGCAGTGTTATTTTTAGAACTGTTGAAAACTAGGTGATTGATTTGTTCTCTGTCTAGTATTAACTTTAGTGTGGGTCGTCTTCAATTCAGAAAAGTGCTGCATATGGGCTTCAGCTAGTCAGGAAAGATGAGAGGTGGGTTTTAAATTCCAATATCATCAAAGGGGTAAAAAAAAGAATGACGTACGGGGAAACGTACAAAGGAAAAGAGTTTCCACAGAAAAGCTGTCAGGAAAAATGCAGAATGACAGAACAAATTCACTTACAAAAAGTGTACTTCATTTTCAGTTACTTCAGACCCCACCATTTCTTGCCCGTCGTATAAAACCAAATGCCGATCTTGCTTGTAACGCAAACAGATTCAACTCATGTCTCTGCAAGTACTAACGCTAACACGGTTTAATACTTATCTTAGCGTTGATGCAAGGAAACGTATGCTGCACAGTTAAGGTCAATGGGAATCGTTTCACAGACTCAATCATGACCCCCCAATCATGGCGATCCCGAAACTTCCTGAATTCTTGGAACTGCGGCCAAAGATAAAGGTTTCCATGAACTTCTCTGTGCATCTGGTTTTAAAGCCGGTGATGTATTGGGGCAGTAAATGTCAAAGTGAAAATGTGCTCGAAGGAAAAGACCAACAAAGGACATGGAAATAGATTAGCACATGGTAATGTTAGATTTCTGTTTTCTATAGACAATCTGGAAAGCTCAGGGAGGGATATCTGATAAGGAATGAATTTAATCAACAGTTGTTTCCACACTACTTGACTGATAATGTGAAAGTTAAAGCTGACGATGTTTCTTTAAAATGATTATTGCATAAACTGCGTGTTGTATAACTTAGTGCATGACAATTTGTTTATAAACGGATTTGTGATGAGGAGGCTATAAGATTTTAAGTTTTGTCCTGATCATAAAAAGTATTTCTAATCATCATCAGCAACCACATTTACCAGAGCCTGAATGGATACACATCTCAATGGGTAGCATCGACTTGGCCATAACGAAATGCCGCCTACTGATGAGCATAAAAACACAAAGAAGAATTTGATTAATAACTTAATAAGAGAGTTGGCAGCATTTGAAATACTCACAACAAGAGAATCGACAAAGTATTTGACTGCTTCAATATTTTCACCTTTCTGTGATTGTTTCTGAATGTAACAACGGAAGTCCATTGTTGTGTTAATTACCTCGGTAAATCTGTCAAAACATGAGACTCGGGAACTTTCAAAGATCAAGTCAATCAGAACTGATAACAACACTACACTGATTCTTTTAGTTTTAAAAAAAAAATAAGAAGAAAAGAACCAAGCAAACTTGTATATTGGTAAGCATCGCCCGAGGAAATCTATATACAATTGAGCTTATTAAAGCTGTATGACTAGACAGGAAAGGTTGGGGGGATTTCCGCTGGTTTTCGCACCTGGCGGCACACCTTGACGTCCGCCCGTCTCGGAACCCACATTGTATGGTAATAGGGAAACTGCCGAGGGCTGGTAGGGAGAATTCACTGTTAATCAGGATGACCATTCATGACGACGTAGCCATGGAAAGGCACCTTTATGCAATACTGAATACAAATAGTAATGGTGTTGACAACTAAGAAGGTGTGATAGTATGTTCAATCTCACAGCTTCCATCGGAGGGGACTAGTGTATTTCCGTTATCCGGGTAAAACGAGACAAAAAAATCCTATTTTTGACAGACGGAAGCGCCACCCGCGAAATTCTCCTAATGTATAGCATGTCGTCATGTGGGCTGTTCTAGTTACCGTCCTTCCTGGTGATATGAAGATAATGAATATAAAATGTTGCCCTATCATAGTCAGTTTTGTATATCTATTGGTTTAGAATGATAGAAGTATATATTTTGCTATATTTGATTGTAGCCATGATTTTAAAGATTGGAAATCACCACTGATTAGGCTAAAATATAACGACAGTATTTTAGTGCGTCCACCAGATTGCACAGCCACATGTGATTTCCAAATCGCCTGACGTCACCTCATTAGTTATTTATCCCTTTCCACTAAACAGTCCGCCATCTTGGAGAGAAGGGAAGGGAACATCTAATTTTTTTTACTCATTTTCAAACATCAAGAGCGTCGACAGCGGACAAGAAAAGAGAAACTATGATTATAAGGTGGTCGGTCCTTCTACTAGCACTGCTGTGCGGTGTTCTAGCAGGTAAGCGTTCCGTTTTTCAGTCGTTCCTGGGGGAAATTCTCGGGGGCTTCGGCGTCAAGTATTGCGGGGTTCAGATAGAGATGAATGTCATTACGCAAATATGTGACTTCTCCGTCCAATTTTGAGCAGAACAAACATGTATGTCTCCTAAAATTGATACCGAGTACAATAATGATATATTCTGAGTATATATTGTGGTGAAATTGGTGTGTTTAGGACCTCAAACTAGTGTATTTCGGACAGTGGTGATCAACATTTTTGAGATGCGTGCGTTTCCACCTGAACAATTTCCTTGCCGCCCGTTCGATAAATGTCGGCCTGTGGTCGTTTGAAGTGGCCTCTAAAGCCTCACCCAGTGATTTAGCTCGGATTTAGGAGGTCTACAATATTCTGACGAACATTTCTGTGGAAGTGAAATCAGTGTGGCAGGAAACAAAGCCTTGTTTGTGGCGTGGAGAGCGTAATCTTTGCGTAATCTTTTCGCACCTGGACACCCGACACGGGCCCTGTCTTGGGTGATTTTTGCAGCCCCTCAAGAAATTCCTTTCTCTAACCAACCCTTGCTCTAACAAATCAATACTTCGGTGTACTAGTGCTGTCTGATAGAATTCTCAACGAGACCATGTTTTGGTCTAAAGTGTAGTAGATTGGCAGTGTTAATCGGTGTTCTTGTTTTGACATGGTTCAACGAGAAAAGAAAAAATTTCCAAACAAAGGAAGTGTGGTATGCCAGGCTAATTGTAGTAAGATTATTGAACATTTTAATGCTGAAGGATCTTATCAAAAGACTTATAATCAAAAATTGTTTTTGTTTGGGGTCCTTTTTTTAAAGTGTTGACTACAATTTCTCTTTTCTAGATTTTTTTCGTGAGACGGATGTTCGATGAGTAATGTGATTATTTCTTGTATGTGGTTTTTCCCCCCCCAGACTCAAGGGAAGTGTGGGGGTGACCATCTAAAGTCTAGTTTATGCCCAAAATTGGGAAGTAACATTTTCATTTTGGGTAGGTCCATACGTAATTGGAGTTGTACACATAGGAGTTGTACACCAAGCCCATTTTTGAAAAATATTTCTGTATGATAGTCAGTTTGTCCAGAAGTAATTAAAAGTAACAGGGTGTTTTCTAAATCATGTCTTTTGTAAAGTTTGTTTGGTGATGACACTTTGATCTGTTGGATTCTTCGTATTACTTTTATACAGAACAGTTGCCTCAACAAAGAATATGTCTTACTTATTTCAATGTTTAACAGATCATTTGAGTGGCTAAGGTCCCCCAAAAGTTTCAGAATTTTGTAAGACAGAATTTTCTCAGTTTGTGTAGATGTTGTCCTGGACACAACTTTTAGCCCTGTACCACATATATCAAAAGTACCCCTGCAAAGTTCCCAGTATGTGGGCAAGACCTGCTAGGTTTAAAACCATGCACGAAATGGATCCTAAATAGCTTCATGGAAAACATGTGAGAATCTGGGTAAAACATCATGTCGTCAAGGCAATATGTTCAGTCATTCTGGCTATGCTTTTGTTGCTGATGTTGAGGAAAGCGTTTTCTTTGTGCGCTTAGTCCCTCTCATTCAACATTGATACCTTGACTTTTCCATAGAAGCCAGGTCAGAAAAAGACAAAGTCAACCTATGACTGTTTTTATTTCTGTTTCATACAGGCCCATTGCTGTGCACTTGGGTATAGATGTAGACTTAATTCTGAGAAAAATTCAAGTTTTGTGTATTTATGTGAATTTGATGTAACATTCGTATTGTTGTGGAAAATTATGTATATTGAAGGGTCTGTAATATCTGTTTTTCAATTTAAAAGCAGGAAGCCATCTGTCAAAGATGTTCCTATCTAGTTCTGTATTAGCCAAGCAGAACATGGGCCCCTCTGGGAGATACACCTGGTAGAGACACTGATGTAGCTGATCCACGCTAAATTGGCAGTAATTTATCATTTAGGGAACTCATGAAGGCAATGTGGAATCCAGTAATGGAAATATATACATGTCCGCACTGCATCAGTATTGAAGAACGAAATATTCGAAAAGCATAACTGGCTGACTGGAGTAAAATGTTTGTAAGGCATTGATTTCATTATAAAGATTTATAGGAAACCGGTTGACCATTGATGTCGGCAAACCCATTTACCATAGCTTACAATCACGCATTGCTTTGTCCAAAATCAACCAAGAAAGTCCGCCAGACTATTTTAGTTTTCGAATAGTGCTGAATTTTCTCCAAGTGTAGTCAGACATGCATTGTAACAGCAATGTTTGCAAAGGTGGATAGGTCTAGTGTATTTATGATAGGAATATATGACTTGCTCTTAAATGTAGGCTACCAGGATTCCCAGAAGCTGAACAGATGGCTTTGTTTTTCCCTTGAGTTGTCCTGGCAAATTCTTTTTGTCATTATCCAGTCAAGCTTAGGCAACCTCTGACCTTTAAATCACTGTGGTCTGGTTTGGTCCTTTCCTCTCTTGTCTGTTCAGCATGGCAAATGATTTTAAAAAAAATCGTAATGTAAATCAGGTTGCCAATTTTAGAAAGAGAGGACCTAGTTTAAATCAGTTTGGTAAGTTTTAGGAAGGGAAGAGCCAGGATTTTTTTGTTTGTTCTGTAGTTACTCAGCCTGGATGCTCAACTAAAAGTCAATTTGTTGTGTGGCTAAGGGCATGTCAGGAGTAAACCTCAAAGACCTAGTAATTTAGCATGCCTTGTTGACACCCAGTGATGCCCACTGACTAGTTCCAGATGCAGTTTGGTTGTGTAGGTATGTTTTGGTTTCCTATATGCAGCCCACAGTGTAAGACAGAAGAAGTATTGTCTGAAGTGAAGTGTAGCCTGTTTAGGCACTACTCCCAGAGTGTTTCCCAGGCCTTGGGGGTGAATGTGGGCTATATCCTCTGTCAGACTACAGATCCTGAGTTTAACCTCCTGAGTGGCCAAGGTCCACTTTGAAAAGGGCAAATAGATATTGCTATGGTCCCATGTTTCGAACTGTTACTCTGACATTAATGCTGTCAAGGCGCCATCTTCAAAATGTGATGCCTAGTCTTCTCAGGAAGTGGCTTGTTGGTGAGAATCTGGTTGAACAGCGCATCGTTGTAATCTTACACAAATTGAAGACTAGTCCTTTTTGTTCTCGTAGAGTTTACCGACATCTAACTGCAGATGTTGTACAAAAGGGCGTTCGTGACCAGGCGTCTTTAAATTATATTGGATAGCGCACAGGACTTAGTGCAGCATGTTCCATTGTACTTGGGTTTCTTTAAAATCCCATCATGTGAAGTAAGGGGTAAATCTCCTCATAAAAGAAGGATTTAGCCAGTCATCTTTTCATATGTCCAGAGGGAATTTGATATGGAAATCATAAGAGCTAGCATAACAACACACAAGGACAGTGGATTATATTCTTGATGGATTGTGTCTATTTTTTAACCAAGTCCTTAAAAGGAAGTGAATTTCGATAAACAGTTCTGAACCAAAGTGTGCTTGCTTTGACGGACGACAGTTTACTGGTGTTTCGCCATGCACCTGTGTTCTCCATGGACATTTTGGCTCAGCTTGAGTCAGTGCAGTGCAAACAGTCAAACATTTGCTTGGTCAGGGATTCTTTTGTTGGTGGTTGTTTTGCTGGCCTCCGTGGAGTAGAGGTTGTTTGCCAGTGTGATTGCATCACCATGCCCACATAAGGGCAATACCGTAAAAGCCTTCATTTTGGCCAGGGTTAATTTTGGTGCAGTTTACTGTAGGTTTAGCTGTTTACATCAGTCTGTAGGGAGTAATTTGCCGCCAAGTCAGAAATTGATCTGTAGAATTTTATTTTTCAACAATTCCTGGGGTTTGAAAATGAGGTCCCACAATCATAGTTGATGTATCAATTCTTCTGAGATTCTGGTTGATTGATTGATTGACCTTTGGAGTAGCTTTGCTCTATGCAGGTTTCAGGTTTCTCCAGTCAGCAAAGTTAGGTTGTTTTGCTGTTTGCATGATTGGTCATTGGCATTTGTTTCTTTGTAAATTGTAGGCAATTTCTTTGTTGTAGCTGGTTATAAGCTTTTAGCAGTGTCGTTCTTTTGTTTACCATATCACTTTTTGGTATGTTCATAAATGTTTTATGCTTTCTTCTAAATGAATGTCGTAAAAAAGAATAGTCCATTAGAGTTCATGGTAAAATCAGATTTTCTGTAGGATTCGTTGTCCAAATGAAGACAAAGGGATCCAGTTTAGACAATCAGTTAGAAATAACGTACTTGCCAACTGCAGAGAGAACCTGTGTGTTAATGCCATGTGGCGCTTGACCAGTTATGCGATTGAGATTCGATTCATTGTATGGAGACCAGCTGCCAGGCTGGGAAAGGCCATGGCTTGTATTCATAACATGTCTTTATCTTTTTTGTTTTTCAACTATACTGCATGGCCCATAGCAAACCGTTTTCCATAACAAAGCTTCCAATTGGCCGGAATATGTTAAAAACCGATGTAACTTGACGCAGAAAATTTTGTATACAGACCATGGGAATGTGAAATTGTACTCGTGGCATGTAGGTGGGAGGCCTTTTTTGGGGAATTGCGTAAAATTTCAACCGCGGGACATGTCTATTACTTATGCATGGTGGGGAGCAACCAGTAGTGGTCAATTACGGAAGCCGTTCTTTGTTATTTTCCTAATGTGTGTAGCACACGTCTACAGCTGCGCCTGGTGTAGTTATTATGTACTGTATTGTCCCTAGATACAAAGAGCTGTGATTCCTGACAATCATTATTTATGATGTCGTAATGGGTAGAATCTTTAAATGGTACAGTTGAGTTTATTTGCAACTCATAAACAAGGCATTTTGGTTGCAACCATTTCAATAATAACAGATTGCTTAGTTGGTAGGAGATAAAAACTGATAACTTGACAAATTTATTAGATTTACATGGACTGAAGCTCTTGTTATGTGCATCAAATTCAATCAACTCATTGTCATTTTTCATTGTTGTTCACTCAACATTTCATTATTTAATTCTTTTCACTTATTTCATTTGCCACATCTGGATGGAAGTAGGCTCGTGATCCAACGTAAATCCTTGCAATTTGTCTTCACACATTTTTAACAAGAATTGCTGGAGTCTAAGTTGGCTGAAGTACTACCTTGTTCTATCTTCAAGATGAAATGTGACCATCAGACTTTACTAGAGATGCCATATATCATTATGTTCAGGTGAACGACATGGTCCATTAGCCAGACAATCATTTACGGCCTTACTGCGACAAGTTTAGGTTGAGTCATCCTTGCTTGCGACCTTTGAATACCGTGCAAAATTCTGAACACGAACAAGAGTTCAGCACCATCTTTCTTATGATAACACCACCCATACAACAAGCCAAGAGACACTCAAACAGCCGTAACAGTCCCTTTGGCTATGCTTATAGCTAAATGAAGGATAAACGACATTCCACTCCGGTGTTTAGATGCATGGTGCCTTTAGCCACGTCACAATGCCAGTTAGTTTGCCAAATAGACATTTGTGTAAGGTATACGGCAGTAGGCTGTTTATGTTGTATGTCGAATGGGGATGAAGTTGCACCCTGTTGTGAACACCTGAGGTGAGGTTAACCTGCAGGTCATGGTGCATAAAGAGCTTCAAAGTGCCACAGGCTACAGCTGCAACAACAGAGAGGAGCACAGACTCAGCAAAACCACTTTCATTGCTACGCTGTCTGTTCATGGTGGTGCATTTACTGTTGGATGTAGTAATACAGTGTACTCTGTATGTTGACGTCATTTGCTATATTACACTGCATTGCAGTACAAGTATCAAAGGTCTTACTTTGAATCAATAGAGGCTAGCAAGGGCAATGCTGCCATGGATAAAGTGGCCATCTGCTCATTTTAATAGGCTACATCTCTGAAGTTCAGGTCACCGAGTCATGTTATTTCTGTCATACAATTTTGATTGGTTGATCAACCTATTTTACCTGTCTCCATCATCTCTGCTTGAGCCTGGCAATGTTTCAACATTAAAGAGACATGTTTAGATGTCAAAAAAGGGAAATGATACTTTTTGCACATTGTAGTGAACAAAAGTCCTAAGATATTCCACTTGAAAGTGTTGGACAGAGATTATAGGCAAGGTATAATGCAGTTTGCAATGGAATGCACGTTGCTTGGTCTTGACTTGAGTTATTGATCAGTGATCATGGCCTGCAGACAGAGTAGACATGGCAGTCCTGGGGCCTTTATCATATGTATGACGTACATTGCAACATGTCTGAGTCTCAGTCCTTGGTGATACAAATGGCATGCATTAATTCGTACCAAGTGTATTATATCAGGAGGAATGCGGGGGTTATTGATTTTTCAGAGGCATTATAAGGCAGCTGGCAGTGCAAGAATTAGTATGTTACTCTTGCGTGAGCTGTTCACAGACAGATAAATTTTTAATTTTGCTGACATTTTGAGTTCATCCAATGGTTAGGGTGACAAACGATCTGATACTCCAAATTGCTGTCAGGACTGACTGTTTGAATTCTCCTGTATTGCAGAAGATGTGAGGACTTGGGAGGATGATGTGGAGAAGGTTTGGACCAAGGACCAGATCTCCTCGAGTGAGGAAGATGACAGCGATAAGTTCTGGAAGGAGACCAAGTCCAGTGAGGAGGATGATAAAGGTAAAAAGACAACCTTGTGCTTGTCTTGTAATGGTATAGTTAAAAGTTGCATGTGTTTGGAATCGATCAAGTCAGAATCTAACATTTTGTGCGAATAGTTCTGTAGGGAACGGGTTTTTTTCGCGTGAAGAATGTTCGCGTACGCGTGGAAAATTTTCGCGTGGAAAATTTGAAATGGAGAATTTATTTATAGGTTCAAAATATCAAAGTAATTTTATCATCAAAATTTTTCTCCCTTGGGAATAGACTTGAGTCCCTTGGGAATCAACTTGTTTTTTTGTATTTTTTAAATTTCAAAAATCCTTTGAAATATTTTGGGTGTGAAACCTTAGACTTGTAAACCTTCAATTCCCTTCTGATCAACTAATCAGCGTATTTTAACGAGCAAATGATCAAAATTACAGGCAAACTTTTTCCCTGCATGGGTGTGGGCATGATGTGGTGTGGTTCGGTGTGTGCTATTCCCAAGGGACTCAAGTCTATTCCCAAGGGAGAAAAATTTTTATGATAAAATTACTTTCATATTTTGAACCTATAGATAAATTCTCCATTTCAAATTTTCCACGCGAAAATTTTCCACGCGAACGCGAAAATTCTTAATGCGAACAAAACCCCAACCCGTTCTGTATACAGTGTGAATTTTCCTTAATTGTAACTTGTTATATGTAGTTGTTAGGATGGTATTTTCTGGAGTTTTAGTTTAAAGCTGGTTAAGTAAGAGTCTTGTGTGGTACTAGCATTGAGTGATGATGACTGGCTGAGGAGCCAACTAGAACAGCAGAGGAGGGCACAACAGGCCGGCGAGCATGCAGCACAGCGTCTGTCACAAGATGGCTGGCAACCGCTAACATTCGACAGGCCTCCAAAACCTTTGGACTTGGTTCCAAAACAACAGAGCAAATCTTCTAGTGAGTTAAAGCTGGAATAATGGTACTACTGGTGATGGTAGTATTCAGAGTTGGTGGTAGTGTAGAGGAATCGTGGAAAAAAAAAAAACAGCTATCTTTCTTTCTCTCACAAGTCTGGTGTTCTCTCATTATGGTCTTGATATCTGTTAAGTGTTCAGCTGTAGTACTATGTTCTATCATGTTTTTTCAACTTGGTGTTTTCGAAATTGGAAAAATTACTCTCCACATCCATGGTTACCTGTAGTACTAGAGCAAAGGTGATAGATACCGTGGGAAGAATGTTTGAAGGGAAACGTTGTTTACTGTGGCTCCTCTTCTTAATGTATGCTTGATCTGAATACTTCTGAGGCATGTCTGTGTACACTTATGTTGGGATCAACTATTCAGTACGTGTACAGTTAGGAGTGGACGTTGTGGTGCCTAATGCATATCTGCCCTTCCAGATGGAAACAAGCACAAGCCATGGCTGGAGATCGAGGATGGGCAGATCTTCCACGGGCTCATCAACGAGAACGACATGAGCATGGTCGAGCTGCACCCCAAACTGAAGGCTTCAGATAAGGACTCTGGGGATGCCGGTAAGTCATAGCTGGAATTCAGTCCTTAAACTATCCCAAAATCAGCTTTAGAACAGTAAGCCTGCCCATGTTTTTATAGCTAAGATGAGCTGTAAGCCAACAGAGACAATCAGAAAATGTAAACACAGGTTTTGTCAGAGAGGAACCGACAACCCTGTCATTATGCGCACCACAAAGATGATGACCTGGCTAGGCAGGCGTTGGAACTCAGCCATCAAATTGCAAAATGAATACTAGGTTCTGCTTCGTAATGCTGCAGAGCCAGTCTGTTGTCTCTTTTGTAACAACAACTATGCTTACAGAGATAACTCACTGCCTGTTTGGTATGGTAATTTTCCATGATTGTGTCAGTGGAGAATGCCTAGAGGGGGAACCTGTTTCTATTGTTAATTAGAAACGTGTTAGAATAGACAGCCAACTGCCGAAACGTGTTAGAATAGACAGCCAACACATACTTGAACACACAGGAGCTACAAAATATGTTTTTGTCCTCGTCTTGCTACAGGTAAGATCTGTCAGTTCAGGATCACGCAGCAGGACGTCCCCTTCGATGCGTACGTGTTGAACCCCAACACCGGCGAGGGGTACATCCGCGCCCGCAAAGAGCTGAACTGCGAGGACAAGAAGGAGTACACCTTCACCATCCAGGCGTACGACTGCGGCATTCCCGAAAAGGGCATCCAGCAGAAGAAGTCCCACAAGTGAGTCCTTCAGCTTTTGAACTACATGTATTCCCAAGACGGGTGATTATCTGCATTATCTTCTTATTGTCCCCAAAAGATATCATAGTTTGTGGTTTACACATGATGTCATCCATAAGAACAAGTTGTCTGGTCTTTATGACACTAGATCTCTCAAGTAACTTGTTTGCTTTTTCTCCAGAGCTACTGTTCGCATCCAAGTGAATGATGTGAACGAGCACGGCCCCGAGTTCACGGCCAGCGGCTATGAGGCCACCGTGATGGAGGGGAAGAACTACGACAACATCCTGAAGGTCGAGGCTGAGGACCGCGACTGCTCACCTGGCTTCAGCCAGATCTGCAGCTACGAGATCGTCACCCCTAACGTGCCCTTCCAGATCTCTGAGGTACGTGTCTAACACATAAATCATTATGTAGCTGTGTTTGCCTATATCAGTGGTATTTACATTCAGTTACTTCAGGTGAAGTATTAATGGCAGGATATTGGCAAATTTGATAGTTATGACTCAGTCTACATCTTTTCTTCTCTGCATTTCAACCGTTGCAGCCTCAGTACTTGAGTTTGAGAACTAAAATGTTTCCGTTCCTTTAGGATGGCATCATCAGCAACACCGAGCCCCTGCAGTACGTTGACGGCCACAACTACATCCTGACCGTCACCGCCTACGACTGCGGCCAGAGGCGCGCCGACCTGGACGTCCTGGTGACCATTACAGTCAAGGAGCAGTGCCACCCCGGCTGGAAGGACTTCCAGAAGCGCATTGAGTACGAGCCCTTCAGCGGCACCAAGGCGCTCCTCCCCAAGGTGTACCTCGAGACGTGTGGGGAGGAGGTGTCCGACATCACCACCACCTTCACCCTGGAGACCAGCCACATCGGCAAGGGCTGCGACCGCGACACCTACTCCTCCAGCTCTCTCCTCAAACTTTGTGGTGAGACTCGATTCTTCTCTACTGTAACTAGCAAAAGTTGCATGTTAACCTTCTCCCTGCTGCCTAACTCTGTAACCAATGGAAAATGGGGTGCCAAACGGCTACTGCAGTGTGCTAAAAATCAAGTACCAGAAAGAGTTGGCAGGTTTTGGACAACATCAAATTTTAATGCTGTGAATTACAAGTTATTTGGATTGAGATCTAGGGAATGTATTGGGATCCTGAAAATTTCATTGAAATTTGTTGTACGATGAAAAAAGTTGTCTTTGTCTTAGAGGCTATAATCTGACATATCCTGATGTTGTTTTTCACAGGTGCATCACAAGGTAGTATTGACCTCCTGCCCGCCCCCGGCCTGGGGAGCGAGTGGACCCAGAACCTCCCCACCGACGAGGGCCACGAGGGAGACCAGGTCTTCTCCTTCGACGGGCGCCAGACCGGTGTCGAGATTCCCGAGGGCGTGGTCCCCAAGAACCTGACCAACCAGTTCACCATCGCCACCTGGATGAAGCACCGTGAGACCTTTGGAGGAGACAAGGAAACCATCCTCTGCAAGTCTGACAAGAAAGGTGAGCAGCCACAACCTCCCTCGTATGCTTGAAATAGCCTGTGTGGTTTGTAACCAATCAAGAGAATATACTTGCACAGAAGAGCCATCTTGCAACTTGTAACAAAACTGCAGATTGACTTTCATGACAAGCATTGCAACTTAACTGGCTATTTCGAGATACAGACAAACAATGTTGGTGTTGCCCTAGTGGAAAATGCATAAAAAGTTCTCTTTTCATCACAAGCGTTGCAGCTGGCAATTTGAAGGAAAAAGCAAACAATGTTGATGTTTCGCTAGTGAAAAATGCACAGAAAGTTCCAGAACATGGTCTGGATGGGCTTGGTGCTAACAGCAATGTTTTCTTGTCCCGTTACTAGAACTGAACCGTCACCACTACTCCCTGTACGTGCACAACTGCAAGCTGATGTTCCTGCTGCGTCATGATGGCGGCGATCTCGAGACCTTCCGCCCTGCCGAATTCCACTGGAAAATCCCACAGGTACTAAACATTTCCATTTGTTCTGCTTCATGGTATTGTGAATATTTGGCTTCTCTTTTGCTTGAGGATTGAAAAATGCCAATAGCTGTACTAAGAGATTACTAAGTAAATGTTTTCCCTTTGCAGGTTTGCGATAAGGAGTGGCATCACTACGCCATCACCGTGGACTTCCCCGAAGTCAACCTGTACGTGGACGGCATCCCGTACAGCCCCTTCCTGGTCACCGACGATTGGCCACTCCACCCCAGCAAATTCGACACCCGGCTGACTCTCGGCGCATGCTGGCAGGGTGGGTTTTGGCTATAGAAACGTTTTTGTGAGATAAATGTTGATAGATTTGATAAATTTCAAGCTGTGGGTTTCTCAAAGTTTTTTGCCTATGGAAACAGAGCAGGGCTGTCTCCAGGACCTGTCCATCCATCCCGGGATGGAAATTTGATTGGACGGACAAAAATTTCACACTATTGGTCAAAAAGTCAAAACTTTACATGAAATTGATGAAAATGTACTTTAGTAAGCTTGGAATTACAGATTTAACACCAAAAATCAACAACATGGGCTCCCAAACGGTAAATATATTAAAAACCGGAGACAGCCCTGAAACAGAACCTGTCTTGGTACTAGATACGAGTTGCAGTTTTCGCACTAGACCATTATTGGGTCGTTTTCACATTGATGTCTTGTATTCAGGTGGGGACCAGGAGCTGTCTCAGTACTTCCGTGGCGAGCTGGCTGGCTTGCTGATCCATCCTGGCAAGACGGAGACCCGCCGGGTCATCAGCTGTCTGCACAACTGCAACGAGAGCCTGGAGTTCCACTCCTTTGACGAGACTGGCCCCGGTTCAGAGGTAACCTGCATGGTCTTCATCTCTCTGCTGATTGGTTGAAGAGGGGATAGGCTTGTCTAGTCGCTGCAACTTGTTTTATATCTGAGCTTTAAAGCACAAGTTAGCAGTGCTTAGTTAAGCAGCTTTCACCATACACAATAGCCATTCCAGCCATGCTTTCACAACAGAAGCACTGCATTAATGAGTACTTTTCCACAGCAGAAAAGCCTATCATTTTCAGAAGCACAGCAAGTCATAAACATTACAGTTGGCATTGTCAGCCCTTTTTAATGCTGTAGACTTTTTATTTGCCTTTAACCTTTTATTCTCACAATTTCCATACATTATACCTTACTTTACTTTCTATCATTCCTACCATGCTTCTTACAGCATGGATGTTACCATATACCTAACTCATGGCTTACATTCACACCCGTATCTCACAACTCCATACTTATACTAAATGCTTGGCAAGGATCGTGCAATTTCTCCCCTCGTATAGTAAGACTGTAAAATGAAAGAGAATTATGCTAAGTGCTGCATGCCCCAACTCTATGGAATCCAGCATCGTTGTAACCTCTCTCGGAGGTGGACCTTAGTTATGTAAGTATAACAGGAGACAATGCATGGGCATGCTGAACAGTAAGTACTGCACCCGATGAGTTTTGTAAAGAATTCCTTGTTGGTGTTTGTGATGGTTGATAGTTGTTATGTGGACACACTGTCTCTCCTCAGACTAAGAGGACGAAGCGGGAGGAAAAGAGGGATAGTCTTTCCCCTGTACGTCTTTCCTTGCTGTCCTTAATTTTCTGATTTTCTGCATTATTTCCCATTCTGCCATGGTGGCTAAGTACAGCCTGACTGCATGACATGTGTCCAGGTCGAGTTGTGTTGCTTCTGTTGTATAGGAACATGGCTGGAATGAAAGTTCTTGGAGGTTTTTGCCTGATTTTCCCTACTTTCTATGATTTCTGTATCAACTTGCACTGTAGGTCTGCTATTTGCCATTTTCTTCCCATTTCTTTCTTTTCTTGAAGGTGAAAATTCACATGAAATGTCTAATATCATGTGTTGTCTCTCTCCCGCAATGTTGCTCAGGTTCACTTCAACCCTGATCAGACACAGCTGTTCCTGAGGGGCGAGTTTACCCCCAAGAACCCTGACAACGAGGCCTACACGCTGGACAAGTACACCAAGGTGCTGCAGAAGGTGGCCTACCAGAACGGCCGCCAGTTCCCCACTCCCGGCATGCGTGCTCTCAAGATTCACACCGAAGTCAAGTAAGTAGGAACACAAATATAGAACTTCTTCTTTGTAGAGGTTTATCGTTCAGTCTTCTGTCTGCTCTTTTTGTGGTGGAATTGAAACAAATGTTTCTTTTTTTCTGATCCTGACTGTTACTTCGTCCCTCCCACAGCTGCTTTGACGACGAGACTTGCATCGAGGTCCCTGATGTGGACGCCTACGTGATGGTCCTTCACCCCGAGGAGCCCACCATCAACCTGAGCGGCACCGACCACCTGGCGCGCCGCGTGACGGAGCTGGACCAGGGCGTGACCCCCTTCAGAGACCTGCGCATCGTCAGCACCATCGTCCGCGATGTAGAGGAGGAGGAAGAGGAAGAACTGCAGGAGGGTATGGCCATTTTGCTGTGATATAACTTTGTGTCGTAGTAATGATTGCAGTACTGTATGGATGGGGAGTATTGCTTAGGATGTTTGCTATGTGAGCTATCTGCTCCTCTATTCATATCTCTCTCAAAAATACCAAATATTGAAAAGAATTGGCCTTAGCAGTACTTAAGGTTGACATTACACTTTCTGCATGCATTAAGGAATAACAGATTGTATCAATTTGGCATGAAAACTTGCAGTGGTGAAAGCCTTAGTAAGAATTGATCCTGTCAGTAGTGTTGCTTGAGGGAGACCTTGGCAACAGGTCAAATACAAACATAAGGCATGGAGGTTAAAAGCTTTTGTGGACCCTGCATGAAAACAATTCTGGGGGACCCCAGTGGAAGATAACAAAGGAGGCCAGCAATGTTCCAGTGACACTGTAAAAGAAATAAGATTGAACTTACAAAATAGACAAAAGAGCAACAGTATGTTTACTGGTATATAGGTGCTGTGCCCAATACAGTCCCATAAAGACTAAAATAGTTTTTCTAGCACCCCTTTTGTGTATATTGTAATCCACCCAAAGTCCTGAAGGTTGCCCACCTAACTGAGCCTGTTTGTTCCGTGGATGCTTGCTTTGTCCAGAAGGCTCGGCTATGGCAGGTCAGTACGTGTCCACCCAACCCAAGCAGTCCGCACCAAATCCTCACCGCCGCTTCAGTGCCCAGACTCCATCTTTTTGTCATCTTTTTAAGACCAGACAACCAGAGAATTTTTTTGATTTTACACCCATCGAATGTCTTTCCTTCAAGTTGTTTTTTGGAAAATATTTATTGTGATCTTTGTATAGCCTGCCACAAGGTGGAACATTGAAACATTTTTGTCTGACATCACAGCATGAAAGTCGAAGTTGAAGCTACCAGCCATGGAGTAACTTATCCTGACACAAAGTGATTGTATTTCTCTTCTCCTTCCCTAGGTGGCGCCACCGAGGTGACCCCCATCAGCCACAACCTGGATGCGTGCCAGATCACCGTTGACCCTCCACTGGAGTCTGGCAAGGAGGAACTGACCGTGCCTAAGGAAGACTTGGCTCGTCTGCGCCTGGAGAAGTCCACTGCTACCAACGGCCTTGTCATCAAGGGTAAGCCCAGAAGTCCTTGTAGGCATGTATCAAAGAGCTGTATATGTCAAGGTCCAACCATTGCATCTTTAATTTCCCATTCCTTTCAGTATGGTTGAAAGCTTTCTACAACCTTCCAAACTGTACTCAAAGTCTTTTTTTTGTGGTGGTACAAGCCCTAGACAGTTGTAGAACCATATTTCTCCAGTTAAACAAAAGATTCTCCTCCCCAGGTGTTGATACCATCGCAAACTACGAGGACATCCTCCGCAAGGTTATCTACCGTAACTCCAAGGCCGGCGACTACTTCGACCGCGTGCTGAAGCTGAAGTGCTCGGAGATGAACGGACGCTACGAGAGCAACGAGTATGCTGTTGAGGTACGTACCGTCCCTACATCATCTAGAGAGGCGGTGTCTTTATTTCAGAGACATGAATGTTACTCAGTTGTTTGGTAACAATGGATAGTGAATGAATGTGATTCTCTTATGTCCACAGCTGAAGGTTCTCCACACCCTGAATGTTGCCAACCCCGAGAGTCATGTGAAGGTGGCTGCCGTCGCCCAGAACGTCGCCCAGTTTGTCCACGCCAAGCATGGCGTCGGGGAATCAGTTGTCCAGCCCCACCAGGTGCCGCAGGTGGTGGCCAGCTCCCAGTCTGCCAATGGTCAGTACCTATGTCCAGTATCCTTTTCAAGTAGCTTACATGTTTGCCTTGGGGTCCTAGATTGTTGATGTTTGACATAAGAAATCGAGCAAGTAGTTGAGTATATCATAGTGACACAGGGAAGTACATACAAAAAAGAATCCTTTCTTATTAAGGATGTCCATGTAGCTCAATTGGTAGCAGCCTCACAGGTGAGCTACTGGTTCCAATTAGTTTGAGGCCGGGAAAGGGCATCCTCCTTTGGAGCTGCATTCTTGTTTCGAAAGGGGCATAAAATGTGGTCCTGTGATTCAGGAGGTGCCTTGAGCATGTTAAAAGGTACTGCAACAGCCTCATTACCTACTGGCCGTACTTAAGATGAATTGATGCACACAAAAATGTTAAATTGATGATTGTGTTCCTTCTGTAGTTGTCACCTCCTTGGTGATCGTGATCTGCGTGGGCTTCCTCATCTTCATGATCGTGCTGGGCGTGTACCGCATCCGCGCCGCCAACCGGCGCAACATGGACTCCGAGTGGGACCAGGCGGGAGAGCCGCGCATGGAGTGGGACTCCTCCGATCTCACCATCACCGTCAACCCAATGGTGAGCCTCCTTACATCTGTGGCTGTGACTGGTGTAGGCTTGAATAAAGTTCTAAACGGGAATTATGCGACTACAGCATCTTTTCTGAAGATGTGGCAGTTGACTTGAGGTTGTCAACTACTATTTGTCTACTCTGTAACTGGGTTATTAGCTGCGATAGTATTATCTGCTTACTCTTTTTTTTTAATGAAAGTCAGAGTGAAGATAGTAACACGAGGAAGGGACTGGCAAAGATGAATTCTCTAGTGATGGTTTTCCTTGATAATGATTGTTGGTGTTTTCCACCCAGGATGTTGAGTATGAGGGTGCAGAGAGCGACTCCTCTGACGATGATGATGACAGTGCGCATGACGACTCCGACAGCTCAGATGATGATGATGAGCCCCCAAGAGAGGTACACAACTTACTAGATATTTCAAGTAACAACTTCAGTGAAACGCACTGTATGTGAAAAAAAAAGTGTTAGTCATGATTCATAGTTAAGTTGGAGTGTGAATTACACTAACCGTTAATGCATGGTGTGTGTGTATATTTGCATGTCTTAAGCTTGCATGTTACCCTCTTCTAGGTGCTGGGCTATGGACAGGAGCTTGAGTGGGACAGCACTGCCATGGTGGCGTGAACAAGCCTTGCCACATGATTCACATGAAATCCAACAATCATACATAGATGCAACAGATACAAGCCAGTGTTTCTCATGAAAACGACACTTTTATGCCCATGGTTTCATGACCACGGACATGAATGTGTTCTTAACTAAGACAACACACAAAATGCATCTTAGCTTTGTTAGTGTAAAAAGATTTTGATACATGACCAAAGAAACAATGTAGGAAAAGGGGAAAGTTTGACAGGGAATGGAGGTTGAGAAACGTGCCGAGAAACACTGCCGGGTATTTGTCAGGACTATTTTTCTCTCTAATGATCACCAATTGTTGATTGAATTAATCGGAAATGATGAATTATCCAATGGCAGGGCCGTGATTCACAGCTGGAGTGGGATAACTCAACACTGAGCTTCTAAGTGACCAACAACTGGCTATGCTGTCCTGAGAGAGAGAGAATGAGAGACAGCAGGAGGGAGAAGACTTAGTATGAAGAAGTGACGATTTCTGAGTGGAAGAATCTGTGTATAAATTACCGTACATAATGACATGCCCAGGACCATCTCCTGACAACTAAATATTCACAAAGATGCACTCGCGCTAACTTTGCATGATTAATGGCACCCCTTCTACAAGACTTAAAACTTGAATGGAGGAAGTTGAATAGATGTTTTACTGATGTTTGTAACAAAGAAAAAATTACTTAAGTCATCTAGAAGTGATGCCCTTGTGTAATGTATACTTAAGACCAAGTGATGTAAGATGTATGGAAGCAATAGTTGGCTAAGCAGTGTACTTTAAGACTAAGGTAGCCCCTGTGACACTACGATCCTCGAAAGACTTATCTATTTTGATGTGAGTGGTGTAACTCTTAGCTCCATGATCATAATGATAGCTTTGCATGATGTAAATGATGAAATCATGATAACAGGAGAAACTGTAGATTGTGCAGTGGGAGGGGGGGCATTTTAAGACCAAGGGTGTTACTTCACGTAGATGATATCTGTATAAGGAAATGTTCCTGGGCATATTTCTATAGAGAAAATAGGGTGTACATGTATACAAATCAGGATTGGGTATAAGATTATTAACGTAACTACAGCTAAGTTTGTCCGTAGTAGAACTGAATTGGATGTATTATGTGATGAAAAAAAATGATGCTCATTCCTAACTTAATCGTATATGCATATGGAACTGGTGTGAAGCTTAAGAATACATATCTGCGCAGTTGTATGAAGACAAGAACAAAGTACTGAATGTGTAGCTAGTTGCAACACTGTAGAGTTTTGTAATCCACATTTTAGGGATCGGGATATAGGGTTGCACTTGCTGAGTTGATTTTATTGCATTTTAATATTAGTGTGTGTGTAAGCATGTTGTGCTGTCTCAAAACAAGGGTTATAAGGTTGTGATTGTATCAGTTTTGTTCCAATTGTTTTGTATTCCTGTCTGCTTCGCCTTCTCTTCCGATCATTTGTCCTGCACTGTTTTGATAATAAAAAGAGAGGGATGTATAATTTCTCATACCATAGAAAAATACTGTTGGCAAGATGAAAAAGGTTAAGATACAACAAGATAGAAGACTTAACGTCTCTTGAACATTCCTGTATATGTAGAAGCACTTAAGAAACCGCTGAACGTATTCCCCGTGTAAATCTCTTCACATTTCTCCAGGCTTTCATCTTGGCAGGATAACATCTACATGTACTTATACTTACCTACCCTTTCAGGTTTGTAAGAATCTGGACTGTGTTGTACTGTCATTAAACTGTTTGGCTTTCCCCATTTAAGTGTTGGGTCCTTTATGTGTTGTTTTTGGTTGACGTACAACTTGAGCTGTAGATTGGAATATTGGTGAAGCAAAACTAAGGCGTAATTGAAAATTTAGGATTAAACTATGGTCAGTACTAAATGCATCAATGATAGAAGCAATTGAGGACTCGAAATTTTAGTAAAGCATCAGGTTTAAAGACAGCTTTTACAGACCTACAGTAGGATACACTCCAAGCAGAGGTTATTGGATAAGATCGTGACCTTTTTATCCTCTGCCCCGTTTTTCATCTCCATAGTACAGTCCAGTAGAGTACAGTAGGGGCCTGTTGTGTCATAAGGTAGGATAGAGCAAAAGCCATAAAAGAAGAACAGCCTCTGACCCATTTTTGTGGCGAAAGAAACATCATTAAAATGTTAACAATTAATGATCAATTGTCGCTATGACGTTTTCCAGGACCACAACTGATACCTTACATGAGCGTATATGGCACGCGCCCGGTCAGCAGTGTGGATTAGAAGCGCCCTCTAACAGCTAGGTAAATTACTACAGGAAAAGCTAGGGCCCAATGGCTGCAAAAATAAAATAAATCGCTAGAGGCCCTCATTGATACATGTGGCGCACCTACATTATACACAGGCGCTCTAGTTTAATGACGGGCGAGATGGTGGAAACTTAACAATTGAGTTTTCAGCCTCATCTGGAATATTATTGAAATAATGCATAATAATATGAAAAAAAAAAAATTTTTGTGAGTGTGTGTGTATGCATGTGTGTGTGTGCACGTGTGTGTGCACGTGTGTGTGTGTGTGAGAATATGTATGTGTCAGCATTGCTTTTGATGAAGGGAAGATTCATGCCTTCAGAATACTAAAAAGAAAAACAGTTTGAAATTTTCCTCTAGATGCTACCTAAAAAGATGCGTCATGTTTGTATGGAAGACTGGGCCGTGACTTAAAAGCTTGAAGTATTGCCCACCAGAACCAACCCAAATTGAGTTCAGTTCACAGGTGCACCCCAAACCAGCATGCCATTGTGTATTATCATAATTTACCCAAATGACTATGTCTGCTCTAGATTAAGTGATATATCGGAGCAAGACAACAACAGGCATGATTGTTATACGTAAAAACATTATATGTATTCTTCATTTCAAAGATGTCCAAATATATATAGATTAACCCGTATATCGGGGAGGAATCAAGCGTACCTTTTCAAACGTTTCAGTTGTTGGACCACAAATGAAAATTCTGCAGAGCTACTCTGGGCTTCAGGCAAGAGATTTTCGAGTTATGTCGTTCCTTGCTTGCATGGAACGACAGCCGCCCCTTTTTGGGTGAAGAGGCCATTCCAAGTGGGCTGGCATGTGCGAGCCTTGGACGGCTGAGCTGAGCTGTCCTATGGCTTAGGAGATCACTAGTTCTCTGTCTGGGAACTTAGTGTCTCAAAAAGCTAGGGCCCTCCGTGGTGCCCCTTAAGGCCGGTCTGGCCACGCCAGGCTGTGTCGCAAGACGTCACGTAACATGATGTCGCATTTTGTCAGAATAACACTGAAAAAACACAAACATTGTAAAATTTCGTCGTTATAAGTTTATTTTCCCACAATTTCCCAGACTCTTCTTGCCCTCCCCTCGATACAAGGTTTTGATATTGTATCCAAATTCTAATTTGTTATTTCAAACCCGTGTTTGATTTCCCCAGCCCCACCTGCACCCCCGCAAATCTTTAAACTACCTTAAGAGCAAGCATCTTTCGTTCGTGGTTTTGACACCAAAAGGGCCATTTGGGTAAATTATGTTCATGAACACCTGTAACACAGGTGAGTGTAATTAATCTGAATGTAATAATTGACTTATTGAGAAACTATGAAGACTGGTCAGGACATCAATCAGTCAATTTGATCGTAGGCAAACTCCGGAGGCCCAGTAGCTGACGTGAGGATACAAAAAGACATTAACAGTCGTGGATCGGAACTCTAGTATTATGTTTATCTTAATTTTCCTGGTGCCTCAATTTAACTTAATTACTGTAAGGGATAAGGGACTAGAATTCAGCAAAAACGGGAATAATTGGCCAGGAGAGCCAGTCAACAGTAAGGTTACATGCCATGCATGTGGGTCCAGTCAACCCCTTTTGCAGCCAAACTCCCCTGGCAAATTATTCTCCCTGTGTAGTGTTAGCCAGTCTGGTGGAGACTAGACACAACTCCATCCTGATCTGTCCAAGCAAAAGAGACGACCTTGTTGGACTCCATAGTCTGACAAGACAGCACAAATGAACTTCAAGTCTTCTTGGTATGTATTAATATTCAAATAAGCAACTTTGGGATTAATCTTCGTTTTTTTTTAGGACCTTAATTAACGTTACTGTAATGTTAATGTACATGGTAACTAGCATTGGTCAAAACTACAAACTTGTAGACACACAAGAAGCAAGACCACACATGTTTAAGTACTCTGTGAGTTTTCCTTTTATTGTATTAACAAAAGCCTCACAGCATTGGAAAGGCATAAGGCAGATATGGTTGGAGTCCCCCCCCCGTTACATACCTAAACTGGGTGTATCAATGCTTTACCTGTGATGAAAGTTGTAAACTATTCGTCCACTGAAGTCCAGAAGTTTAAGAAAATGGCAGTAACAACAGCGACTATAAATGTTGTGACTTTTCTTAGTTACAAGCCGGTTTTAAGTTGTTAACTTTTTCTGTACATAATCTACAAGGAAGTATGAACATGTTTTGAACTTCAGGAAGAATAGTCTTACAAGTCTTGAAAGAAGTCTGCATAAGATTCAGTGCAGATATGTGCTGAGAAGACACATCGTCTGCACTACTTCCTTAACTTACCACTGTTGAGACTGTTACAAGGATATGGGGAGGGCAAGGCAAAAAAAAACCAGAAAACACTACCCTTGATGGAGGGTCTGTCCTGCAAAATTGGGTTTGGCTGACAAAATAACTTTCAACTACGTCTGTACTGACATTCACTTTTCATCTACGAAGGAGACTTTCCGGAAAAAATGCTACAAATGAAGTCATAATATACTAACAGTCTAACAAGTGCAAATCTGAAGTGCATCATACATACAATGCTAAAACAACTTTTGACAAAAACAAGACATTGGAATTAATATTACAGTAAATCAGGAGAACACGGTCTCCCTTCCATACGCTGAGGCATGTATTGTTGAGAAACGGTGGCGTGTTACCATACACTACCAACAAATCACAGGCAAAAACTGTACAGGTATAAACATATGCTTAAAATGTGGCTTTCTCTTGGCGGCAAGAGAAGATATAAAGGTACCAAAAGAGAATTATGTGGACCACATATACAGGAACCAGAGAGAAACATTTGTTACACAAAAATGTTGGCACTAACATTGGGGATCCTCCACTGATAAAACACTGTCTGACCGTTACATGTCAACAGTAATAGCACTGGTATGTCCTGTACAAATCAAAGACATACCCACTCCAGGAGCTACTGGATTGTCTTCTACAATATTACAACAGCTTGACCATTTACTACTGGTATTGCATGCCTGCATACACAAAGACTCTGCGAGAAATGGAAGAACACCACCCTTAACAGCTAGCACTCTTAATTTATCCTTGCACTGGCATCTATATAGTTGAGGCAAATATAGAATGCTAAGAGTCAATACAACAGAATTGAGGTGGTGCTGTTTTGCCAATACAAGTCACAGGGAAAAAGTAGCAATCTCCTTGGCTTCATATAGCACTGGTCATTTTACATTTTATAGGAAGCCAATTCTGATGTTTTGGTAGTTTGACACTCTTTACAATATCTTAAGTTGTCTGCATCTCTAAATGTAAATTGACCAGTGTTCATCTTAGCATGACAAATACTGGCAAAACTTTTTATCACTCGCACATTTCTGAACAGAGCCATGTGTAGCTGGCACTCACTTGTACTACAAGTTGTAGATGGTGAAAACAAAACCATAAAACTCCTCTGCATTCCTAAAATCATCCCTAACAAATAAATTGGCTGGTTTGAGAGATATACTAGCTAGTACATAAATATTAATCTCTTGGTACAAAGGTGAATGGTGTTGCTCAATGCGCTATTATGTTCACTGCTCTACATTGCTGTTGTACATTTCTTTCAAGCCCAACAACGACTCTGAGCTCAAAAGTGCTCCAAGTTCACAAACTGCTGCTACATAGATATCAATACAAAAATTTCTCTTAATTACATGATTTTTGCAAAAAAGGATTTCCTTTGTACAATATGCACCGGACGTCTTGCGAACGCTGTTAGGTAGAGGCAACTGGCAAAGTCCTTTTCTTGTAGGGCACACCGAGCAGTGCATAGAACCTACTGTCAAACACTCCTCTGCTTTCTCCATTCTTGACATCAAGAACATGTCTTCTACTTCCCAGTGTTTCTTGTTCCTATAAGTTCCTTGTAGGAAGTCTTGGTACTTCCCTGCCGACAACAATGCACTTTCTTCTTGGCAAAGCTTGACGCAAGTGAAACTCAGTTTAACTATCTCCCTGCTGCATAACCCTATCACCAATACAAACTTGGTACCGAAAGGGTACTACAGCGGGGAGAAGGTTAATTGTACACTGTACGGTAAGATGTTGTAGAATATGGAGTGAAAAGCCATTTTGTTGGTTTCCTTAAAAAATAGGCAGGAATAGTACTAAAGCTGATGCATGTTGTTTTTTCAAATTTTTAAATGTTGTTTGTCAACAATGAAAATGCATTCACGAAACACAGCCTTTTTGTAAGATAAACTAGATCCCGGTTTCCGACTCTCTACCGTACAACGTCCAGTCCGCATGCCGGTTTCACATGACGTCCACAAAGAATTCACACGGGTTGCCCATGGCCATGCGGAAGGACTGTCTACTCCCGCTGAGGTCCGCCGGCATGGCCGCTAGCTGGCCAGGTTTTGGAGGGAGGGGAGGGGGGAGCGGTGGGAGAGGGGGGAGGCTTCTTTCGCTGGGGGCTCGACTTCGCTTACTGGTGCCGTCGGATTCACTTCCACTTCCGCCAGACTTATTGCCTCCATCTCCTTTTGTGCTTCTCTTTCCACTTCGATTGGATCCGCTGCTTCCTGCGTACAACAACGAAACACGTTAATCCTCGTCGTGATCTAGCTACTGAGAACAACCCGACACCAGAGATGAATCTTCCTTTTATCTATTTAAACGAACAGCAAACTCACATCTACTGTACATGTGATTTCTATCTACATTTAGTGAAACTATAGACAGGTGCTGTGGTAATCACTACAAATCTCACATTAGTGATCAATGCTATGTGAATTCTACACTAAGCTCAGTACATTCTTCTTATTCAGTGAGGTTATCTTTTACTACAAGTGTTTACTGCTTGTGGTTTAAAGAGTGTACATGGGTGCAACTGATATATGGTGCGTGCTACATCTACAGTCAGCTGTTAAATGATATGAGAAAGATGCAAATTAGCTGGCAGCAGCTATGAACTCAGCAAAATTAGTTGAACAAATGTAAATGTATGGAGAACATTAGAAGAAATGACTTTTATGCCATACAACAGAACAAAATGACACAGATCAACCAACAATGAAGCAAAAGAGCGCTACAAGTAGTAACAACAGAATACTGGACATTATTAAGTTAAAAACACAGGGTAAAAGGCAAGGAAACACAGACAAATTTGTGAAAAGAATGGTTAAACATACAAAAGATGTAGGAACTAAGATTGAAACACACAAAGATGCTGATTAGGCAGAATTATAAGCATCACCTGACCAGATGACTACTGGGTCAAAGGCGACAATTTCTTAAACATTTTTACATATTCATCTCTGGCTCTTTCGCTGATCTCAATTTCACAAAACTGCCCAATTGTAAAGATAAAAAAATAATGAAATAAAATCAACAGTATGGCTGCCAAGCCTTTTAATATACGGTTGCTTATTCAAGAAACCATCATGCATCTGACACACGATATACATCGTTGGATGTGCAAACGGCCCCATGGTCAGGATACACATACGTGCGGTCCACCATGCATTACTACTGACCGTGCGAAGCATGCATTAGACAAGGAAAGTGCAAACCATGCAAGTGAGGAAGTTTTCGTACATCATTAGGTTTGAAGGTAACGAAGGTGGGAGTGGGTCTCTTACAACACTGCTCCTCTATAGCATGGGTGCAGACAGAGAGAACAGACGTTATTGTCAGACAGTGCAAGACAAGCATGGTTCTCCCCTCACTGCACAAACTGCTGCAACACCCCTCTCTTCTATCATGGAACGATCCAACAATGCATCAACTTTGACAAAAACGAGATACCGGTTGCTATGGATACTTCCAAAGGGGGGTCATGACTAGAGTTGGATCTAAAAGATCATATTCCATGACCCCCCTTTGGTATACAATATTGGTTGCATCTTCTGCAAAAAAGATGTGGTGACATTGGACTACTACACTGCTTCTGGAGGGGTGTGCAGGTCAGAATGCTCAGGTCGTAGGAGATAGTAAAAGATGAGAACAAGTACAAGGCAACAACGCATTCACAAGCGAAAAAACACGCAATTCTGCGCCATGGAGTAACACATTCCACACAGTAGTAAGGGGGCACAGAGATTCGTTCAGTGTTCTGCCAGCTTGTTTTCAGAAGCAACTTTTTTCTGTCCCATTCCATGTCATTTCCAACATACTAGCAGACTGGTAAATGAAAAACTTTTTATTGTGGAAAATGTTGGCTGCTTAAGTGACTATGACCAAATTTTCACAAAAAAGTTGACAAGATCTTGGCATGTGTAAGCTATACATTTCTTTGTACTTGCTATTGAGATTTGAATTGATTTCGAACCAAAGTTGCATTAAGTCCTTGTCAAGTCAGGATTTAACACACTGTTGTCATTTCTAAACAGTGTTATTTTGGACACCCCCTAACAGACCAACATTTTCCCACTCTGGATAAACAGCTGCAGTAGGCAAACATGCCAGATGCGTGGAGCAAGCAAAAAACGGGAGGAAAAGAAGGAAGGATTTGCCTGGCAAATAGAGCGACCTGATTCTAGTGAGTGCGAGCCAGGGTCCACCGAGACGCACGTGTCTGTAAGAAATCGGACAAGCCGGGAGAGGTTGGTGTTAAAAAAAAATCCAAGGCTTGAGAGTTTGTAGTCCCCAGGAATGGCTGCTCCAGGTAGCTATGTTTCCACCAGATGAAAGTTCAACTCACACGTTTGGGATGGCCTTTTAAGGAAGGTGGTAGACTGCTGACACGAAGGCAAGGAAGGCTGGTCAAGAAGGAGTAACATGCTGAGGCAGCGGCGTTATCTTTGAGGACGTTACCATGCTTTGTCATCGACGTCTGAAATTTGGATAACCCTACAGGAAAATTTCTCTGTCAATGACTCGAATTTCTAGCTTCCTTTCTTTCATAGAATGTCCTGCACCATCCAGTTGTTATTAGCAAAGCAGAGGGTTGTTGGTTCAAAAAAAGGCCCAGCTTCCCAAGAAAACCCCTTTTCATGCAGTTTTCCTTGCCTATGTGAGAAAAACCACCACCTTCCTTAAGAGCGCCACTGAAAACACTTCGACCAGATACCTGGTCCTCTATATCGCCAGAATTTCTAGACCAAGGCTTGTTGAGGAATGATAGACTAAAGCATTTAATTTCAAAGATTAGAAATCACCATGGGCTTTTCATACAACACAACTAATTGCAAATGTCACTCAACACTCCAATACATTGCTGGGTATACTGAAGCCTTACCAGGACTGCCACTATGTTGGCTGGCCGTTCCTTCCCTGTAGTTTGGAGCATACGGAGGTGCATCAATGGAGTACGGTCCGGGTGGGACAGCGTACCCCGCAGTTTTGGGTTGGTAAACACCCGTGTAGGGCAGGTGGCTGCCCGGGATGGGCATGTGGGGACCGACCAACGCCCACGGTGCCCCGGGAAGGGGAGCGAGGGTGTCCTGGTCAGTTTCACTGCTTCCTTCCCGGTCCTCTAGCGACAAGTTGGCCATGTCTGAAAGGAAGAGGTAAAATTTGTCATTCAACATGATTTCGTCAAAGTACAATAATAACTCTTCAAATCTCAATTCATAGCAAAAGTTTTCATTCTTATTTTGTATTTACTGACTTATTTTTTTGAGCACTGCCTACTTTTATCTAGAAATACTCCTTAAAATAGGTCACCTAATTCCTCTATGTAAAGTTGAAACTAATATGTTGCAGTTGGTCCTTCTGTCCTTTACAGAACAGAAAAAGCACAGAAAAAATCATTTCCTTACATCAAATAGTCTACCTAGGCTGAAGCACAGTTTTAAATCCAGACCTACCCCTGTTGACCTGTGAGAGGTCGCCGAAGATGTAGTAGCACTGTTCTGAGAAGGTGATTTTGTTGACGGTGTGCCTGATGTAGCCTGCCTTCAGCATCTGAGAGGCATATCTCCTCGCCTCTCTCCGGTCGTTGAACCCTTCCACGTGGGTGTGTAACCAGTCTACTACATCTGAACCTATGGATGCATAAATGATGCAGAAAATCCATTAAGAAATACATTAGAAAATACATTATTGCACGTACAATAATACAGTACACGTAATTTGCCATGTAGAACTAGAAATTCAAGTCTTGTCAAATGTGGTGCTAGGGTTTACCTGGGTTTGCACAGGTACGGAAAGGAAAACAAATATCTTAATCCCATGCTACCACTAGTTTACTTAGGTATTGCCAAATCTTTCTTTGCATAAAGATTTCGCACTTATACTCAGATAGAGTTACAAGCTGCAACCATACTCAAAAGCATTTTTCAGGAGATCAATTTTTCTGCAGATTTAGAAAAGTGACAAAACATTCCCTCACCTATGAAGGCGTTTGGTATGGTTATTTTCAGCCACATTCTGTCGCGGATGTCCAGCCCTGAGTCTGGGGAGGCCATGACCTTGACGATGCTCGACATGTCCGTGTTGATCGTCAGCGGCATCTCATCGTACCCTGCAGGGACAACAAGTTCTCTTTAGTAACGTTTGCTACAGCATCTTAACTATCAGGTCACTTGTGTGGCACCATAATGTTATACCAACATGGGCCATTGAGACATTGATTATGCAACTTTCAAAATTAACTAGAATATATCTACTACTGATGGTAAACAATAGCTCATTGGTCCAAAGAGTTTTCAATGCCCCCCTCCCCATCCCTACCTCCAATGGTAGCCACTGTAGTTTCCACTGAAAACTCAGCTCCCATTATCCCACCCTCAGTACCATTTCTGGAAACCGAGACTTTGCCTTGCACTCCCACACTGCCGTGTACTCATCTATGCACCCAAAGCTGTATTTGTTTCAGCAGAAGTTGGCACTCAGGGGGTTAAAATCCGTTCATAACCCACTTTACAGACTTTTTGAAGTAGGAACATGGTAGTAAACTTTAGTCCATTGCTTCCAAAGCCTGGGCTTCCTTCTCTAGCTTCTTTTAGAACTAAGACTTTTCAAGTGACAGCTCAAGAATGCCTGGTATGGGACGTGTTTGCTCGTTTGCTTAGAAGACTGCCAATCAACGCAGGCAGGATGAAGACTGTATGGAAGATACCAAACCTTCTTAGAAAATCAGCATTACAACCTTCTCAACACTTCAACATCTGATTTCAGTTATAATGACCACACGATGACAAACATAAGACAAAATGTGTACAACACGGGTAGTTTGTTGTCAATTAGATTTGGGCTTCTTCACACCAGATCTAAGCCTTGTAAGAGTCCATAAATGTCCAGGTTGTGGGATCAGCAACTTCCTGTGAAGAAGGCTTATGTAACCAAAGTGCTGGATCCCTGCTAAGTTATGTGCTGCAAGACAAACAGACACGACCCTAAGAAAACAACCGAGGTGAGGATCCTCCCCAAACACTAAGGAAACACCACAAGCACGTCTTAGAGGGTTGCCAGCTCGAAGTTCAAACTCAAGGAACAACAAGGTCTATCAATCAGCTTGCCCAACTTTCCATCTGAGTTACTTTCATCATCGTAACTGGTTCTACAAAAAGGTAATCGCTTCGAAATGCTACCTTTGAAAAGGCCTTGATGCTCTTCATTTTCACGAAACACTGCAAAGAATTTGGCTCTAGCTTTCAACATGGTACATGATACACACGTAGCCCACTAGTCCTAAACTGCACTCATCCATAACCAATCTAATCCAAGACAATTCATCAGTAGACAAAGGGGCAACTCGTCAGTTAGTTTTTCGCACCTTTTCCAACAATTAGCAATTGATTACAATGTGCTAATAACAGTTTCCCCACCCACTCTGGTATAAATGAGCCAAAGACAACACCTCAGAAAATGAGGCAGTCAGTGACAAAAGAAAATGCCCCTCCCATCTCATTAAGAGTTTACAAAAGAGAGCATGTTTTCCTCTTGTATAAACTGTCTAGTATGCAACAATTTTCTCTAATACATTTCCAACCCTCCCAATGTAACAACTGATCGAAACTAGAGAAAGCAACAACACTGGTAAGACTGAATGCTTGACACACCGGTTCTTTTTTTGCTGCTGTCTCTCTTAGAGGAATATTTTGCTTGTGCTCACTCAAACTGCAAACTCACTTTACAAAAACCTAAAACTGCACTTAAATGATATGTGATGTACAATTGTAAAAATCAGGTGACAAAAACTGGGACTCCCCAACCCTGACCACTTTCTACACTGTAACTGTCAAACTGTTTATGTCACCGAAGACTGCACCAAAGAAGCTCTATAAACACATGCACAGAGGCAGACATGGGATGTGCCTAAGCACTTGCTTACACAGAAATAAGTTCTACCTCACTTGGTTTGTCAAATAATTACGTTAACGTTACAACCCAAAAACATGACAAGAAGTCTGGACAGGAGCCTACCTTTGCAAAGCATCTTCCCGTGAAACCGTAACGCTACCACGACCCACGGGCGACCATCTCTGGATGAGACTCCCAGCGATGTTCATTCATGTGCAAATTGACAAGTATTTGTCTAATCCTGCTGAACAGGACCACAGGGCCCCCATGCATGGGAGAACAGTTTTCTTACCTTTGTGTGCGCCCCTTGTGTGGTGACCTGCGCGCCCCATGGGAACAAAACACCCCTATCAGGTGGGCACACAGATTATGGGGGAGGGGGGCAGAGCAACAGTGGGCCAGTCATGGGGGACCAGGTGTGGCACTTTAAAAAGTATGATGTACAGCCCCACCACAGACTATGGAGGAGGGGGCATAGCTAGTCAAGGGACCAGGTGTGCCACTTTAAACTCTGATGCACAGCCAAACCACTGATTCTGGGAGGGGAGCACAGAGGGTCACTCAGAGCACCAGGTGTGCTACTTTACAAACTTAGCTGTACGGAACTGCAGCAGACTGACGAGGCAGGGTGACAGGGCCAGCAGGGCTCACATCACCAGCAGCCCAGAAACTGTTTATTCCCAAGTACTTTGACCTGACCCTGAAGTGGAGCTAAGACTGAAAAAAGAAGACTTTCTCCTGCTCTTCCTGACTCACACAAGGCGTGGTTAGACAGGTTTCCAAGAATGTTGAGAAGCCGCCCAACAATCCAGCATTTGATAAGTTCATTGCTGCTGTGATTTAATAGCCATTGTCAAAACGGCTGTCAACAGCCAGTAGAGTCTCAACTTGCTCAACAGCCAAATACTACAACACCTTTATTACTAATTACCTGTGGGAAACTTTCAAATTACCTTTTAGTTGTGATAATCCAATTTACAAGAAAGGAGACTTACAATACATTTTTTCTCCTTCTCCAATGACAACTAATTTAGTCAGGACATACTTTCTTTAGACATCCCAATGTGCCATGTTAGAGAAACACTACAGGGGGAAAAAGTTTGTTTGAAGTTCAGGCATTGTGTAACCAAGATTTAATTTTTTCTATATGTGAACGCTTTAGTCTGTGGCTGTCAAATATGTCAGAATAATTAAGATTTTTGTCCGACATGAGCTGCATAATTCTCTCAACTGTCAGAGGGTTGGGGAATGGCGGAAACCCTGATTTTAACCATTTGCCAGCATGACACAAAGGCAAGTTATTGAAAGGCGCTGTTTCAAGAGGCCACCAAATTCAATCCAAATTTCTCCATGTTAACAGACAAAAAGAAAACTATTCTCCTCTTAACATCACAAAACCCACACATTATAGAAAAAGTGGGATCATTCTTCTTCCACTGTCTCGGAAAAAGAAGTCAAACCCAAATAAAACCCAAATAAGATAGAATTTAGTGTTAGTATTTAGACTAGAAAAGTCACATGCTGTATTGTGATATATTGTCTGTCCGTCCTTTCATGTACTTGCAATTAGCCTACGGGCAAGAATTTGCAATAAACTTATTATTGAAAGTTTAGGTTGTACACCGCCAGGATGACTTACTTTCCGACTCAGGGATGGAGGAGGTGATGGAGGATGATGTTGACGTCATGGTACTCATGGAGGGACTGATGGCAGGACGCCCACCTGGGTAGTCTTCTGTGGAACACAACATGCACCATGGGTCACTTTACTACAAGAGAAACTTGTGGATATAGATCATCAGTATTTAAAGATAAAACCACCATGGTTGCAGTGTCCTTGTACTCAAAGAAAATCCATTCATTCAGATACTCAAACATCTAACATTCAAATATCATAGTATCGCAGAATAACATAAAAAACAACAAGTTGTTAGGTCATACTTACCAGTTGACAGAAATAGTGTAGCGTGAAAGGAGAACAAGTTTAAAAATGTTAAGTTTCATATATTCTGACAACCACATTAATATCATGAACATGAGAGGCTAACCCTCACAAAAGTCAAGGAAAAGAGGAGAAACAGACCATGATCAGGACAATGACGATACACATTAATAGACGTGAAATGAAATCAGTGTGCCTTACTACTACATATAGAGGACTAATGAGTTTTTCTCTCTACCACAGTCCATATCAGTTTACTGAGTTAAGTCTAAAATACCAGAAGGAATGTAAGAAAAAACATCTGTAAAATCTAATCACTACTTTGGAGCCACAGCAGCAAACATCACGTCAGATCCTATCTAACAGTTAGGTAAGAGAGACGAGTTAGGGAAGGTGAAAGAACAACATGATTTGTTTCAGACAGAGTAGTATTACAGGAGGTCTAAGTTAACCAGGGGTGCTGCGGTTAGAGGACAAGGCTGGCAAAGTCTCAGTGCGTACAAAGACGTAACTAAATGAACACCCGTTTCTGGCTGAATTGTTTTGATCATAGAAAGGGCAGCGAGACATAATAATGTTAGGTTTATATTCTAGCCTTATCTAGGCAACAACAGACATTTAGACACAAGATTGGCCAATCCTTCACCTATACCTTGCGATGGTTTGTTCCACCCGAGTAGATTTGGGACATGTACCATTGTCCTAATGGAACTCACCATTCTTGAGGTGGGGATGGCTTTTGGAGAATCAGCTTCCGCATGTTTCGATATTCAAATATCCTATGACAAATTTAGGGAATGGGGGGGGCATGGAAACCACGCTTTGTGTACGTGCGTACGTCTTCTAACGCAGCCAATCTTTGCCCTAAACGGGTGGTGGTGTGAAAGTTACGTCTCGTACGTACGTACCAGCCCAGCACGAGTGATACTTCAATGATCGATGGGGGTCAATGCTGATTTGTGTGTGGCAACACAGACAGTTATACTGTGTCTGAAACAGGGCAGGCAACTGTTTTTGGACTTTGGGTGTACCGTAGTAACAGGACACAGCTGGAAGAACAAGAGATAGCAGGAGGGGAGGGGGGGGAGACAGCGAAAAGTGAGAAGACCTACAAGAGCAGTCTAAAGAGGGGCGATGGGTCAATTTCTAGTTAAATGAACTACTTGGAAACAGAAGAGCTTTGACTACCATGGAAACTACTTGGAGCTTTACTGTTGATGGAAAGAACAAAGGAATTAGGAAAATGAAAATGGGCGAGAGCTATGGCTCAGCAAATGGTTTTAATGTAGGTAAGATATCGAGTCCAGTTCATCATTTGGTATGGCCACCCCTTTTTTTAAGTCGTGATCCAAGACTGTGAAATCTGTACTACAACAAAGTACAAGTTGGAACAAACCACTAATGACAGCAGGTAGAAGCTGACATTTGTAACACTTGGTTTTGGCTTTCTGTGTTTCACTGGACTTTCAAAGGGGCAGCCACAATGTAGCCAAAAAAAGATGACTGAAAAGTTTCACTACACACTGACATGGAGCTTTTGAACAAGAGTACTTACGCCTCATAGCAGCTGTATGAGACACCCATGCAGCAGGGTCTATCGGCCTTATGGGTTCCGCTGCTGGGAAAATGACAACGCGAGTAAAGCCACCATTTTATGAGTACTACAAGTCAACTGGCAAGTCAACAGGCTGACCATGGGACACTGTGCTGTGATGACATGGACTAAACATTTTTTTCTGGAATTATTTTTGGCAATGCCTCGGGGGCAGAGCCATCTCTCCAGTCTTACCAATTGTTTGAAAATGCTCCAACTTTGGAGTTCCTTTATGGTATTGAGGTTCTAAACTGTTACCGTTTGGACAAACATGTTCCACATTTTGATAGGAGGATCAAAGTGTTGGAATATACTTTTTCAAAGCCAACATTACATCACACACACACATCCTGTTCCATGGAGCCGTTGACTTGCCTTGTGAGTGTGTCCAACCAAAACTTACGTGTCAAAGCTGCAGTGTGAGTAATCCAAGCGGCAGGGTCTAAAGGTCTGACTGGCTCCGCTACGGGTTCAACGAAAACAACATGACCATTTGTACATGTAATCCCTGTCTGGAGATGTTCCCACCAACTCTTTTATATATATATATATAACAAACCTTAAAACAGCAACATTTGTGAAACTGACTTGATTGATCAACAAGAATCAGTCAACCTCGGCCATACTGTACAAATGGCCATTCAAACTTGGAAAGCTATTACCCTTTACAGATTGGTTGTTATCCAAATTTCAAGGGTTCGTTGCTGATTTGATAGATTTCAAAAATTAATTGGTCATCTTTGAAATTGTATGGATCAGTCATTTTCATAATTGCAGGAATGGTCCTTTTCTAAATTCTAATAACTAATTTTTTAAGTGCAATGATTCATCATTTCCTAAATTCTAAGGATTGATGGGTACTTTTTAAAAATTGTAATAATCAAAATGGTGTTGGTGGTTTCCAATAAGTGCTGATTTGTGAGTGATGGTGATATGTGTGTAATACTTACATCTTGGTATTGTGAAGTATCCTCTTGGCTCAGGATTCCAACATTTGGCAACCACTAGTTTGATAGGACTGGAAAACAATGAAACTTTTATTAATAAAAATCATTCTTTATTTGATGACAGAAATAGTGTCTGTATAAAGATGAAGAAAACGGAAAGTCATCTTATCCTTTCCTTACCTGCTGTATTACATCATTGGCAGCAAAACAACAGATAACAAAAAGACAGAAAGATAGTGAGATAGAACAAAATCCATCAGAATAGAAATATGAACAATGTACAGTAGAGAAACCAAGTAGCACAGCTTTGAAAGCATTTCCTCCTGTTTAAAAATCGTGGTTTATAATTATCTTACCCTGGTTTATGTACAATCTCCCGTAATACTCGGACAGCGTCGTCGTTGCTCATGTTTTCGAAGTTGACGTCGTTGACCTGAAGAAGCATATCTCCAGGCTCAATCCGCCCGTCTAATGCAACAGCTCCTCTGCAGAGGTCAAAGTTAAACTTCAATGAGGCATGTGCGAAAATTTACCAAACACTACACAAGAAAATGAATGCACAGCAATAAGAGGTGTCATGCAATTAGGCAGCTGTGTAGAGCAATTTAGTATGATACTCTGGCAAAAAGAAATTACTTTCTTTCATTGTTTTGCTTGTGTACAGCAAAGTATAAACTAGTAAACTACCTCAAGGTGTAACACACAAGAACAAGCTGTGCAGGACTGGACTGATAGGTTTGATTCACTCAAACAGGGGCGGACCCCTACTCTTATCAATAAGGTACATGTATGCGTACTGCAAAAACATGCTACCCTTACCAAAGGTGCAACTATGTGTGTGCAACAACACCTATCAAATACTTAATGTATGACTGCAAACATTGGGCCAACTGAAATATACCTTTCATGGTACACATTTGGAGACATTCAACTACAAGTGGAGAAAGCAACCAGCATTCCTTGCACACTGACAAACTGACAACTGCAAAGTGTCCTATTTCATGGCTTAATTGACACTGCACCCCAAAGTCTGTGTTTAGAGTATAGGGTGCCACTGCCTGTCAGCAAGCTTAACATTTATGTCAAGAGTCTTACCCTAGGTTATTAATCACCACATCTTAAGTTACAAGAATGCTCCCTGCAACTTGTTGGAAAGTGAGAAAAACAGACTGTAAGGAAAACAAATGCGTCATTTACTTACCCTTTCATGACCGAGCCCACATAAATTCCGCCGTCCTTGCCATCTCCCACTATACTGATACCCAGGAAATTTACATTATCTGTGCAGAGGGGAGAAAGAAGAGGGAGAAAATATGGTCAGCTGGCACGACAAACATCAACCTACAGGAAGTAGTAAAGACCAAACTGATATCCGGATATCTGTCCACAGGACATTTGGAAATAGGAGGAATTTGTGCACGACTTTCTCACGTAGAAAACCCAGCTTAACTGTGTATAGATGGTGTCAGTTTTATGTAAGTCAGGCCAATGTTATGTAACCTGCGGCCATTTCGTGCCACTAAACACCCAGAAGGAAACTATGCCATGTGAATTTTGTGAAATTTCCTAGTGTTTGTAGAATGATATTCAGGTTCGATCAATTTGACACTTTTGACAGGATTGGTTTTCATGTATCAAGGGGCAAAAAGGAAAGACTTTGAACCCTTAGGAGATTGTGTGCATCATAAACAGATATCAAGTGATCTTGTTTTGAAGGAAAAGCAGATTTGGAAGTGATCACATCTGGATTTACTTCTACTTTACTGCTTTTCTTAACATCATGGTATGCCAAAGTTTAAAAGAAATAGTAAAGCCTGGACTTTCAAAACTAACACAAAACACACACAATATTTGCCTTTGAAAACATCGTAACAAAAAAAAAATGTTTCAAAGAGGGTATATATAATATCTGTATCACACTTGTCAAATCAGAGGCCAGTATGATCTGATAGGTACAGTGTACAGTAAACTATCTGCATTGACAGCTGGTCTCAAGGCAAAGACAACATGTCTGACTTTTGGAGCAAAGTTAAACTGTACATTCTAGCACACCAAGAATCCACAAGACAAACAAACAATCTGTCACACACAAGGTTGTTCAGTGATAACAAACTGCTGAAAAACCATGGACACAAGACCACTCCAAGGACAAATATGGGAATGTTTCTGTCAACTGGGAATGAACACAGCAGACAATATGTGTTCTTACACTGATGAAACGTGTTACAAATCTTAATGATTTCAATCACTGACAAAGATTGTGCTAAAAATGCATTGCTGCAAATGTTATTTAATTTCTTTTCAGTTTTATCCACATATATTTAGATACGACAGTAACTACAATAGAAGAAACAGGAAAGATGTAGGAAGCAAGAGAAATGAAATGTTGACACTAATGCTTCTAAGAGTGCTTACCTGGCCCTGGAATAGGAGGATGCAATTAGACGAAGAAACAGCATTCAGAAAACTGTCCCAGAATGCAATTCTAATTCTAATCTAAAGTGACACCTGTAACTTTACTTTCCTCAAAGATGATGAAAGTTCAAACCAGTGGTTAAAATTTTGAAAGAGAGGCCAAGTCTTTTTTCAAATTTAGTCGACTTTAAAAGTTAACTCTTCTTCAAGGAAAGGAAAGGTACTACTAGGATCTGCCATCCACAAAGGAAGTGTGAGAGTAAGAAGTAAGAATTCAGCTCTAGTAGGGATAATCACTACAGTAGAAAACTTACACTTTTCACCAAAGTTATCATCATCATTTATCGAGACAAGAATATCAGGTTGAAAGAGACCGCGGGTACTTACCCATATTTAATGTTACTGTGATAATATTTAACGACATTGTGGAATCTGTTATACTGCTGAAGGAGGAAGACTGAAAAACACAAAAACAAGAAAACGAAAGTTATGAGTAATTCTGCAATACATGTCATGATAAATTGACAAAATCAAGTATTCCAAAATACAAATCAGAACTTCATTTATGAAATGTAAGGTCAGAAAGAGTGCAATTTTGTTGATAAGATTATAGTTTCATTAACACAGTATCTATCTACAAATGTAACACACAAAACAAAGAAATAAGAAAAAAATGGATACCCAGAAATGAAATGACTAAAAGCCTACTGCATGTAGTAGCGAGAAGGTGTAAGAAAAATGTAGAAGGGAACAAAATCTTTTTTTTAAGTTTAAAAAAACATCTATTAGAAGTGGACAAGAACTCACTGATTCCAGCAATGGCCAACCAGTCAAACCATTTATCATTTTGTCATTCGATTATTACCCTCATTACTATCAGCAATGAAATGGAAAAAGGTTTCACGGTAAAAAATTGTGAATTTGGTAAAATAATAATAAGATAATTCTAATCATTTCAAATCAAAACTGTGCAGTCATCTTCCTTGTGGTTGCTTCCAAAGTATGAAGAGTAAGTTTTCTCCAAAAATTCTACCAAAGGACTACAAAAGCTATCTTTATGACATAATTTTTAAAACTTTGCATGGCAGACTGGCTGGGCACTTGTTGGAATGAAGGACACACAAGTTGGCTACGGATAAAAAGTGTAACCACCTCAGCTAGATCCACGTCCTGCGCTCCGTTCTGCAGTCATTAGTCATGTGGAAGAACAAAGTTCCGAGTTAGGATCAACTAAAAATGGACCCCAAAAAGCTCCACCCCTGAGGTATTGTCAAAAACCCCACCCAATACACTTCTGACAAATGGTGAAATTGTCAACTGAATATCAACTTTTTATTCATAAACCTTACAATTTCCAAATGGTCATTTTTACCAAGAACATCGAGCCATGTTTTTACACTGAACATTTTCAAAACACAGATATCCAAATCAACAAAGAGCTTTTACCCGCAGTATTTTTGATTTCAGGCAACTGCGTTATCTCGTATTCAAAAAGGGATCAGGTTTATCTATTTGTTTAGCTTTTCCACTTATGGACTACTTTGTGTTTGTTTGTACGCATTTCTGCTTGGCTTGCATCTGAATCAGATGTGCATTACCAATGTATGGTGTACACCAAATTAGTGCCAATTTATGGACCAAACAGGTACCCCTAAGACAAAGATCAAAAAGCTAAATTCTCCCAACGTCACATCACTGGATACCCTTCAGGTCTTCTCAGTCAACTTATTGAGAATTGTGACTTTGATCTCATCTTACCACAGTTGCACTACCAGTGCTAAGATAATCCTTACAGCTGGCATCCCTGAAACAACTTCAGTCGACATTTTTTCTAGGCCAAGAGGGATTAAACATCTTGAAGTACATTTATTAAGTAAACTTGCAAAGAATGTCTTGAGTAGTATCTACTAAAGGTGGGGCATGTTGTTCTAAGATATGATGTAAGCCCTGGAAGTAATCAGCCCCTTCCTTTTAAGAAATCCCTCAAAGCTTTGAGGGAGAGTTGACGAAGGAATGCCAGTCTAAAGTTGGTTTGGTTAAACAATGACTTTCTTGGAGAGTCACTAAATCTAGTTAGCATAGAAACTACAGTCACTGTAGTGGCAGCTACATGGATCTTCAGAGCTCGAAATTCTTATTTGGTGCACCTAACCTGAAAAATTATGTGCACGGAAAAATGTCAGCAAAATGTTATTACTGCCTCTCTTAAGAACTTCAGTCTGCAATCCTCCAAATTCTGAATACATTAAGGAAAATACCTTTTCATAAATTTGTGATTTTCTAAGAATAGTTTCACATCAGCTTTAAAAATAGTCGTTTTTTGAGTAAAACCTTTCATCTCCTGTAAGCATGCAGGTGCCACATGTGTTAGAGACTGCTTCTGTGTGTAAATATACACAGGATTTACAAAAAAAGGAATCTGGCACATCCGATCATGGGATATCCTTTTACCATGACCTTTGAACCACCCGCATCATGTGACTGGCTTGTGTTCAACAGCTATACAATTCTGTTTAAAGTTTTGACCCTGCCAAAGTATTGATTCTGAATGACAACAAATCATTTCTTGGAAGTCCTGTTAAGGGCTTTGATGCAGTTACAACAGGAACATAAAATTTGGGAAAAATTCTTATCTACATATCTGATATGCCAGGATGACTTAGTTCAGTTCACGTAACCACAGTTATACTAGGAGAAGGTGGGATTAAGGGAAATCCTGGACTAAACCTTTCCCTACTCCTGTTCATGCAAAGCGTCCTTGACGTTGGTCTCTAAGGCTTCTTAAGAAAACATGCCTAATGGATCAAACTGGTACCAACAGACTTGAATAGATTAGGGAAGGGGGAAAAGTATAGAATTTCCCTCATGGTCAACTACATGTATAACATAATTTCGATAAAAAGTATCAAAACCTACAACTTTTCAAGTAAGACATTTCAAATGTTATCATTATATGACAATTTGAACACCAAGTCTATTGCTTTTGTTGGAACAGCCTTTGGAAAAATATGATTTTGTCAGTCTGTGTGCAGAAAAGGGCGTTGATATGATATTGTTTTCATACAATTTGAAAGTTTATGAAACTAATCGAATGTATGTCAAGCTTGGTAGAAATGCAATAGATAGCCAGAAACCACCATTCTGCTATGATCAGTACAGCCATTCCTGTTTGATTGGTTCTAATGGTTCTGGCCCATATCCAATCAGAAACCAAAAAACATATGCCGCATGAAAAGATTCTCAGTATTTGAAGATACACAAATACTGGATACTACATTTGAAGATAAAGGTTCTAGAGAATCACCCCGCAAGTTTAGTGGACAACCTAATTCTTGGACCAAGTTTGCCTAGTATATATGTGAAACTATAGCTACTACATCATCAAATCAAACCCAGAATGGCTGCATTTGAAAAACACCTTGCGTCGTAAAGAACACTGCTGGATTGCGGACTTACCCGTGCAACTCTTGGCATACGCGGTCGCCTTCTCCTTCGTCTATGCTTGGTGCCTCGCATCAATCTTGATGACGTAGTACACTCTGTCGTGCTGCTAAATCTGAAAACCGTAACACACACAATTTGGAAAAATAGAAATCAGTTTTACAAGAAAATCTGGTGTTAACAAGATACATTTTCAGTATACATGAAATTCACAAAACTCTTTTAGGCGCTTACAATGTCCTGAAAACTGTGACCCTGTACAGAGAAATGCAACCAGATGAATCATGTCCAAACTAAAACAACATCTAGTCTTTTTCTAGAGCAGCGAAAAAATAAAGCAGTTGAGTAGAGTAAATAAGAATTTTAGACTGTCCATGGGTGGCCAACAACATGTCACACTATATGTTTGGGGTGGCATTTTGTTGCATATTTTGTATCATAATTCATATACATTATAATAATTTGATGAGACTAAGAAGGATAAATCAGACCTGGCTGATAAATCATTAAATGACTTGAAGTAAACCATTACAATTTTCCAAGGAATGTCTTGATAGATAATACTGTTGGTGGCATCTTTTTGTTCTCTTCTGTATCTTGCATCATTACTTCAGGTAGATTAGGATACCACCAATTATAGATAATGTCTCCACAGCTCTCATGTGGGGCCTTTCTTTCAGTGAAAAGAGAGTAAACTCTAAGGCATTTTCTTAATCTCAACTAGGCACATAATGTAAAGCTTTTAATCCTTTAGTGTGACAGTTATGAAGTAAATGTCAACTTATCTGTAAAATCAAAAATCTTTTGACAGTTTAGACTACCTGAAAGACGTCTAATGTGTTATGATATTCTCAAGTCAGGGAAATCAGCTTTTCTACCTTTATTCTAGGATTATTCACAGGATTAGAATCAGAATGTAATAGATCAGTAAAAGTGCCTAATTTTTGTCTATCCCTTTCACTTAATTGAAAAGAAACATCACCTTTATCATAGGATAATCTAGACTATAGTATCGTTGACTTGCTTATAAAACAGCCTAATGCAGCTATGCCTTTCTTGTATTGGCTTGGATAAGCTCTGATTATACTCAACACACACAGCTCAAAACACTCCTTCTGACGAGCATATTCAGTGCTATGCTAGAATATTCAGTCCTTGGCACACACCTGTTGGGCCATGTTGGGGGGCCCTATTAGTGTAATGTAATATGTTAGCTGAATGGCAAAAATGCGGTCGCTGAAAAAGTAGTTTAGGTGATCATTTGCCGAAATTGGTTCATTTTCCTGGACCAGTGACGGCTTTGTGTCCTCGGTAATCACCAGCACCTGAAGAATTTAGAACCATTATCTTTCTGAAAGCCTTCTGAATAAGCAGGTTCTTATCTTCAACAGGATACAAAGGTAAAGGTGGGAGGGGGGCTGTCCTTCGCCACATGAGAAAGCTCAGAAAAGCATTAGTTCTGAGAGAAGCTCCATTCCTCCACATTCACGTCAGTAGGTCAACTGTTCGTAAACAAAATGCTTACTTCGTTGACGGTTGTGATCAGGTTCAAATCTACTCAGCACCTAAATCGTGACTTGACAACCATTTCCGATTGTCGCTCTAAAAACCGCTTCATGGTAAAAGTTCAAGTTTGGATTTAAATAGAACCAGAGGCCAATGCTGGCGCCAAGTGTTCTGTGTTTCCACTGGCGGTTGTGTTTATATGTGCTCTTTGGGGGGAAACATGGTCCTGTTTGCAATCTTCGCCACCAACGTAATGACTTTGCCCAAGGATATCCGATTGGTAAAAATGGTTTATGATTGAGCCAATCTTTTGCCCTTAAAACCAGGAATTTAGATAAGCTTGTACAAGGTGAAGTGGGAGTCTTAAAACTGAGGCTGTTAAAAGTAGGTTGCCCGTCTGCTTCCCTGCTGAGAGTCATGACCACTTTCTCAAGAAAAATAATCAGACATCAGAAGTGATACTGATTCCATCTGGCTAAACACTGTCCTGTATGTGATCTATCATGTTTGGGGGAGGGGGGCAGACTTGCTGACAAGTTGCAAGGGTAAGGAGGAACCACAAGGTCGCAAGAAACAGACACTTGAAAAATGGCAGGGACTGGTATTTTCTTTGGCTGAGAATGTAAACTATAGGTGGCTATTTCATCTGTGTATTTCAAAGGGGGAGGACAAAAAGTTTGTAAGGGATTTTCTTTGCGCTTGAAAGAAAAAAAAAAGAAGTTTTCCTTGAATCAGGGATTGATCACATTTAGTCTTATTTGTTTCTCAACTATAACTATCATCTGTACAAAAATCGCCACAAACTCTCCCATCATCAACATAGAACTTGCCTTACAAATACTTTTGGCATGGTTTTAAAAACATTCTTCGTAAGTGCTTTTTCTAAGCTTATTTCAAGACAACATACTCATAGGTCTCACCATAACATGGCTGTAACAGGCTAACACAATGGTTAGAGTGTTCGGAGCACCCATTCTAACCTTTCCCAGACATGTTAGCACCCAGTTGTTGTTCCTGTTTGATACTTCGTCACCAGCACTAGGTATTGTACCAACACGTCAACACATCTAACTCAATTTCAACAAACACTTTTTGTTCGTGTGCCACAGAATTAGTTTGTACTTTCCCCTATTCTTCCTCTTGCTGTCATTTGATACCCTGTTTTGTTATTACACTTAAAAATGACAAAATATAGTTACTCTTCTTTAGTTGACAGTAAGATAAGCAAGCAACAGCATTTAGTTAATGTTTTCTTGTTTCATTTTTACCAGACTATAAGTTTACGTGAGGAGATTTGCTGTTTAGTCTACGTTTAGGTTCAGCCAAGCTGTAAGGATGGAAATTGACCATAGCGATGGCACTCAGCCTCGAGATACCACCACTAAGCATCACCACTCATCAACCGAATTGTCTTCAAATAGAGGGTTACCATGGATTGCCTCTTGGCGGAATGACCGAACAAAAGAAAGAGGAGGTTTCTTTGTCACGTTGAGAGACACGTCATTACCAGTGTTTTCAAAACAGCATTCCTGACGTGGCGAGGAGAAGTTGAGACGGAAACTACAAGTCAAACTGTCCACATCCATTGTTGTTCTTAATGCCACAACAAGTGTATATAACACTGGTGGGTGCCAGTCGAGTCGTACCAAGAATGGCTTTGCTTAATTTGGGAAAGGTGAGCAGGTACTTGAAAGTAGTTCCATCGTGTTTCGCGATATGTTGGAGGGAACCACGAAAGAACAGTGTCTTCGAGAGAGATGTTTCAAAATCTCTGAATCATTTTCAATGACACCAAGGATGATAAAAAGAAGAAGAAAAGAAAGTTGTAGTAAAGGCCTTACCTGCTATCATCGTCTGTGGAATCAAAGTAACTGGTTGTGTCAATGTCGCTGCTCATCAACGTGGACGAGCTCTCGTAGCCGTGGCCGCTACGATGGCGGTCATGCTTGCTGTGACCGTTGACTCTTGCTACTGCAGCAACAAAAACAAGCAACAATGTTAGCTGTCATAGCACACAGACATTTCAAGGTGTTTAATCTAATGACTCTTTTTTCATATACCAAGTTTGTAAAAAAAAGGGTATGTGTGTGTGTGTGTGTGTGTGTGTGTGTGTGTGTGTGTGTCTAAGCGCTGAGACAAGAAGTAATAATCAGGACTGAGACCCTAACAATCTTTTCTGACTTCTTAACCCTTACTATTGTTCAGTAAACATGAACACTGCATGCTTGTCTACCTGAGATTGCATTGGTGTAGAGAAGGATCTTGTGAAGCATTGACCTGAACTAAATGCTAACACCTTCCCAACAGAAACATACACTGCATCACTGTATAATGCCTTTAGAACTAGAGTATACAAGTACATGTGAGTGTAGCAGTTGTTACTAGTATTCCACAAGTTATCAACTATAATTCATGGTCACACTTAAATGTAAGCTTCAGACTTGGCTTTTAGCTATGCCAGGAAGACAATTCAAGCTGGTGAACATATTAACCAGTCCTTTAATCTGACTGGAGTTAAGATAACCTTTGGTTAGGTTGCCCAGTAGTACTGGGATTTGGACGGAAGTAGACTTGTCCATTGAGGGAAACCCTTAGCTATTAGGCTGGAGATGGGAATGGAATGGAGAAACCACAGCATTCTAAAAGGCTCCACCGTGTAGGTTCTGTTTCACATCAACTAATATGACACGTTCAAGAGCTATTATTAACAAGAATCTGCACACACAACTTCCCAGCCGACTTCCGTAATTCTTGAAAGAAATATACCACCCTTCTGGCCATGAGCACCTTTGTATGTAATGTAACTCTAATTACATCTAGCTGAGTAGTGTTCCTTGTGTAAGCACCCCCCTCCTAACCAATCCTTCATGTGTTTCCTTTCCATCATGATTTGGTTTGATATGTCTTCATTATTGGTCTGACAGAGCATCCAAGATTCAATTCGTTTTGATTTTTGCATAATCTTCATTCTATGACTGACGTGAGTAAGGGAATAACTGTGACATGCTGTGACAATTTAGCTCAACAACATTTCAAGATCAAGTTTGTTCACACCTTCTGATGTTACACCCCTAGTCAGTAGACTGGGTTTCTGCCATTAGCAATGTTTGGCATTGGACCAGGTAAACAGGAAACAAAATGGACCTCGAACTTTGCATTTTCTTCACAGGGGATTTGGTCAGGAAGCTGGACCAGATTTGATATGGTGATCAAATCTAGCAGAGAAACTGAAACCAGGTCAACTAGAAAAAGCACATATCTCCCTCAAGGCTGCATAGCTTTCTTTATGAAGTTTATTGGATTAAAATGCTTGTAATCTGTAATCTTGATCCCCTTTTCCTTAGACCAAGGCCAACCAAAAAGGACAAACTACCCCCATAACAAGGAACTTCACTGGAGCGGGCCTGCTTACTAACTAATCCGCATTTCACCTAAGCTAATGTAACACATGATTCATTAATAGTTGTTCTAATGAAAGAGATTTAAATTGTTTCAGGCTCTGTTCCCATGCTCAACGCTTTATCTGTTTGAAAACCATTCCCATTCTAGAAATTCCTGGACCTATATCAAGGTCTGTTCCGACAATGATAGTCTAATCTTCTTCTTCTTGCATTATAACCTAATCACTTCAACCATTTGCTGGGGTCTTTCTTCACTCTAATCATAGCTTCTTGAGATATCCTGTTTATAGACACATGGACTGCTTTCATAATGCAAACATGAAAAGGTAACCTTCTTGTAAAGTAGGGATGGGTTAGAGCAAGGACATTCCTAGGTTTAGTAATCCACATGACCTCCAGGTCAAAGTACAAAGTTAGCCTGTCATCACTTTCAAGAACAATTACAGTAGGACAAAACACTGTTTCCTACTGTTTCTGAGACCCTTTTCATGTCCTTGGAAGAAGTTGCACTATTCTGTTACAGACGAATGTCACAAAAATAATTGCTGAAGTTAGACATATCCTTGGATCATAATTCTTGTTAAAAAAACTTCGCTTCTTGTACTTTAAATGCAAAGGCCCATAAATTTACTGTACTACAATCTTGAAATGTTTCCTTGACTACAAAGCAATAGTACAGCCCCAAGTAAAGGAGACCCCTTCCATTACTTTGGTTAGTCTGGGCAATAACTCCTGCCCATAATTACCCAGTACCTTTGAAATCCAAACAGTCTAATGGGTAATAATTACCTCATGGGGCCTGCTACTAGTATAGCTACTTCCTACATTACCATTGAATACTTCTCCATTCTACATTGGTTCATGCTGAAATCCTGTTCAACTTCAAGAATAGCGTTCACAGTATTACATTCACTAGGAACTATTTTTTATTGTTAAGAAATGCTCTAATGATTGTAAAGTAAGGTCAGTTGTAAAGATACATGATGATACATCACATTTTCTGTGAACCATAAATCACTTAGCCTGGAAGCCATGCTAGTTAGGCTTACCCTCCCTCCCCCAGTTTCTCCAATCCCTCCCTCCCCCCAACTAGGATGGTATCCAGGCCAGCGTTCCCGCCAGGCATACCTCAGTGCGTCTTTGGACGCACTTTTTTTGGAAAAGACGCACTCAGCTGGGCTGAGTGCGTCCAAACAAAATTTTGAAGGGAGGCTAATTTCTGTCACAAGTTGAACTAGAATCTTAGAACAACCGCTCTTTTAGTAAGAAAGAAGCCTACGATGTACTCCCAGGGCTCTCTGTTACGCATTGTTAGCAGTCCAGGGCCAGGGGCGGAGCACCGCACGCCTTAAAAACATCAAACTCACGCCGGGCGGCCCTGGCCCCAGTGAGACACGCCCCCGTAAGCTCTAAGATCCGAAGTTCAGTGAAGTGCCGACGGTCCTACAGCCGCGGGGCCAGTACACAAGATTCACTCGAACAAGGAGCGCCTCTAAATATCGTGTTGTTGCCCTCATTGTACTTTTTTAATGACAGTCATACAGATATTTGCGGCTCTATTAGTATTTTACAAGCCGTTTATATCTTGATCATGAACTGGGACGAGCTCAGGCGAAAGGTTCGCGCCAAACATGATCATGAAACGCCTGAAGGATGATAGCATCCCAACGTAACAAAGCACACGGCAAGCACATCGATACATGAAAAAAATTATGTATGTCCCAGAAACTAATACAATTCACTAAAATCACACCCAACTTATTGTAATCCTTCGATTTTATATAGAGAAATGTCATTGTGTTTATCAACTTACAATGTGATCATGATTTCCCTCTTTTACGTTTGAATGCGGTGAACACACCTCAGTGCAGCCATCTTGTCAAAAGTTGTGTCGCGATTTCGTTCAATTTGCTATTGGAAAATTGACGCAAAGACCTGATCTCTGGCTCGCAGTATGACTGCACGAGTATGAGCATAGTTTTACGTACATCTAGGAAAAAAAGAATGGTACGTACAGGATGAAGAAAGCATGGAGAGTCGTCACTGGGAGCCGAAGCACGCACGGCTTTTCTGTAGACACACAACTTTCTTTTCCATGGCTGTCGCCTGTAGGACTGTTTGCCTTGCAGCTACGATTTTGCCACTGGATGATCATTGATTTTCTAGGATTGACCCAACATTGAACCGGCCTGGATGTCATGTTCACTTTTGTGACGGTAATTTATGCTTCTTTGACCGACAAATGGATTCTATACTTATCGCATATCGTCCGATAATCAACTAGTTTCGTACTCGGTAACGTTACGAACGTTATGTTTTTTTAATAAACTACGGCCTGCTTGTGAAAATTACTTGTAAGCTCATGTTTACTTACCTTTTCCTGTTAGTAAAGTTCACGAGAACTACCGGTGTTAGTGACATAAAAACGAACTCTCCGGTCGAGAACAAACGATCGAACATAAAATGAAAACTGATAGCCGGTTTTATCAAACTAATCAAAGACTTAAATAGTATTTTCCATGCTCATTATCAAACTTGGTCAGTATCCACGTACCTCAAAACACGAATATAGAAGTAAAACAATGTGTTAGAAGTAAACAACAACGGGTGACAACATAATCTACCGATTTCCTGCGTTTTGAAAAGCACATTTTTGGGTCGTTCTCGTTAGCACTGCCACCGATAATGACAATGGCGGCGGTAAAAGGGACCACTGACAACCACTCTCAATCGCATGATTTGTCTCTCAAAATGCGGGAGATTGCGTTTCTGAAGGCTTGAAGATCCAAAATTTCCCGGGGGAGAATCCCCCCGGACCCCCCTAAATTGCGACCGCCTTCGGCGGTCGGGTCGCGCCTTCGGCGCTCCCCCCCCCTATTTTATTTTCGGGGACGCACTATTAACCTGGGCTGGCGGGAACGCTGATCCAGGCTATCCATGACTGTAACTGACCCACAATATCTCATCTCCACACCTCAGGACCTGATAAACCTGACAATCAGGGAACACTATCTTTCCTTTCCCCATATGGACCTTGTTATGGGTCCTGACAAGAAAAGATATTTCTAGCTAGATTTTCCACCAAAGCACTGTTTACACTAGGACCGTATCAAAAGGCCTAGACTTCATATTTGGGTAGAGATAAATCTAACCTATACTTAGGCACTTTTCATACGTAGCTACCAGTATTCAACAATGTAGTTTGGTAAATTTTAAAGCTCAAAATATCTCTGTCTAAAATCATGGAATTCTTCACGCTATCTCTCTCAATCTAGGGTAATGTCTTCTCCATGTGTGTGTGTGTGTGATTCATAGGCTTGGGCCTCTGGGAATGCTCTTGCATGGGGCAATGGTGCTTCTACCTGAGGGTGTAACTTTTCTACAGTTCAGTCTAAATCACAAAGATGTTTTTCCAGGACAAGTAGATCAGAAAGTACAGTGTATACCACAAAAATGCAAACCATTCTGACAGCCATCCAGATAGTCTACTCAGATAGTAGCTTAAAAGGAAAGAAGATGCTATCTAATAGTATCTTCTATATCACAAGTCTTAGATATATACCTGTCCATCTTGCCTCCACAGGTACATTCCAGTTGTGACACTATTGGATGATAGACTAACTGTCTGTACAAACTTGTTTTCACTGATACTTCTCCCAAGTGTGGGAAAATGTTACCAGAGCTGACAGTGTTTGAATTCCAATGGCACAGACATGCTGCCTTCTCTATGCTGTTGCCAGCGCTCCATGTCTCATTGCATTTCATACTTGAGATGCTAAATACCATGAAACAGCTGAGTTCCTCCCAAGACAGCCTTTTCTGGACAGTATCTTTTTCCATATTCCCAAACATGGGAAACTGAATGTATCAAACCAACAATCAAACACTACTAGAGAATGTTAAGAAAGCATTAATAGGTTGGTTGTATTGTTATCACTATCAATTAGAGAAATAAGATCGTAATAAAAGGTATTTGAGCTAAATTGGGTTATCAATTTCCTATTTCAAACTTTCCACCATTTCATTGTTTTTTCATTCTGAGAATAAATTTACAATTCCTTCAGAACTTGCTATATCAAAAATTGTACGGAGGAAACTAAATGTGTAAATGATACCTCATGCTATCATATTCTCATTTCATATGCATGTAATATTACCTGGATGGCTGGACATGGTTAACCCTCCCCCATCCCCTTGTTTATTTTTCCTTGCCCTCTTGCCCCCATTTTGTTTCCCTCAGAATAGCTACCAAACAGAAGAAGAAAATTGAAAATTCTTCATAGCACATTTTGAGGCAGCCACATGCAACAAACAAAATGGAAGAAAGCCTACATTTTTCCTGCATGTCCAGAATTGATTGGACATGGCAATTTCTTCACAGCCAAACAGGATACAGAACAAATTGAAGCCAGAAGGTTGTGATGTGAAAGGTTGCTACAAAACAGTGCCTCATTGGTTGGGCAAAGATGGGTAATGATGAGTTGAAGAGATAAGTGAGGACAGGAAATTAGGATAGGGTGCATGACCAATGAAAAATTCAGGAAAGTATTAGGTGGGGCAGCTCCCCCCTCCCCTAATGAAAACAGAACCAAACCAAACATTACCACAAACCCAAACCCCAAATAACCACAATTGCTGCAATAAGGTACCACAAAAATATAACTAAGTATGGTTTCAGACCATAAACAACAACCGTTCTTTAGGACAATCAGGTATATCTGGTTTAGAATAAAGGGATAGGTATAAATCACAGTGACATAATGCTGTGACATAGCAACTGACATGAATGAACTTTTAACTTATGTCCTAGTTTATACATTTTTATGTTGAAAGCGATTGACAAGAAAAATCCTATAGGAATCAATGAATTTCAATAAAACATGGTGGTAGAGGAATCAATGAATTTCAATAAAACATGGTGGTAGAAAACAAAAAGAAATTTACGAAAGGCATTTACGTGGTATTCAAACATCCCAAACTGTTATCTTAATGGCTCTAAAAGGCTGCTCAGCCACCTAATTTTAACCCCAGCATATGGGAAAACCACAGTGCCAGAGAAAGGAATGACAAGATAAAAAAGATGACACGAGTACCTGAAATACTTTCTCATCCATAACTGCATACAGCCCCTATTTTGGGGACCTGCCTGTCCCTTCCAAACAAGCAGACGCTATTTGAAATATGGACAGGCAAAATGAGAGAAATCTCCAGATCTATCACAGTTAAATGCTAGCTTGACTCTCCTGCCCTGGCTGTTTTCCTTTGGCCCGGATATATAATCCCCACACACTTGTGAGATCAAAATAAATACCTAGCACCAAGACACTGTTGATTTTCTTCAAAGAAAACATCTAACACCTTGTCATAGCTGCAGTGGTCTGTGACCCTATGGTCCAACCCACCTACCAATCATGATGGTGAGAGAATACAAGAAGATAAAGTAACTCTATATGTTTCCCTAGATCATACACAGACCATATGCTTTGAACAAATAAACTGCAAGTTATGTAGGCAAAATGACTGTAGTGTCAGAGTGAGTTAAAGGTAGCCTTGTGCAGAACAGGTTCACAAAATGGAGTCGCTTACTTCTATGTGTTTGGGGTCCCTGGGAGTAACCTACGAGAATCCGGGGTCCCTGTTTCGCAGGATGACACTTGAACGTCTTTTTCTGCTGCATGTGGCACGCTGCACACGGCGTGGGAAAATACAGGCACATCTGTGAGCCCCCCTGCACCTTCCAACACCACATCGTGCCCACTTCAGAACCACTCTCCAAAATCCTCCTGAAGATCCCAAGAAAACTGGAGGTAATCCGTCTGCCTCGCACACATGTGGGCTGCAACCTTGGTGACACGCATGACCTCCTCCGATCTCAAACCCTCCTTTCTCTGCCGCACAAACACAACCCAAGGCCTGCCACCACCTCTTCTATTCCCCACACTGCCTTCCAACTGTACAGACGTCTGGCAAGTTTCAAGTCTTCCTCCCCAAACACTGCTTCCCTGTGCAGAACTTCCAGGCTATTGTCAGTACTGTTTCCCTTTTCTTCAGGCAGCCAACAAATCCTCTAGTCGGGTGAAAGAACTCTCTTGGGCTGAACCACTCTGGCAGGAGGGGGGGGGCAGGAAGGGGTTCAAACACCACTGCATGCCAAAGCTTCAGTTCGAAGTTTACAGTCAACAAGAAACCATTTTACTCTCTAAAGGAAAAGGCGGCCAAGGTCTTCCGACAAGATATAAAACATCTTTTGGGTGCACAGGGCATGACACAGTTTCTTGTTTTGGGAGATTCCAGTGTTTCCCATGGGATAGCAACTTGTTGCTAGACCAGTGGGCCAACATATGGGGCACTGAACGGTCAGCTATAGAACTCAAACTGGTCTGAGCAACTCACCAGGCCAGAGTATTTCACCAGCTTTGCTGATCACTAGAACAAGTTTACACAAATGATCACGATAAAGAATAAATAAATAAAACCTGCCACCTGAGAAAAAGCGAGGCCCTCCTCTCCCCTTTCTTCCTGTGTGTATATACAAAGTGTGTAAACACACCAACAGAAGTCACCTCAAGACTTACCAACAAATTACCTTGTCTGCGAAAACAAACACAAGGTGATCACTTCCTCTGCATGGTACTGACCAACCTGAACTACTCCTGTTTATTTACAGGCCACTTTCGAATAACTTACCCCAGCTAGAGTTTCAGTTTGCTTGGAGCAAAAGTGTCACATGGTAATCCTTACCATGCAACATTTGCTGACTGATTCTTCAATGGAATGGACATAATGGCTTCTATTTACTTTAAAATGCTCACTGATGGAGATGTATAAGAGTATATTGTAGCCTGGTATCACTCAGCAACAAATGAATAATATACACACATATCAATGCAACTTGTGACTCCCCTATCCCAAAAAACCCTACGGAGGAGGTAAATAATAAACCTACAGTTTTCATCAGGTTCCCTTGAAGATTTGGAAGCCCTTTTCCCTATTGTAGAGCCCATGCTAGCAAGTCTACCTAACTAGCTCCTTTAGTATTTTCTTTGTCCTGTCATGCCTATTTCGTGACACAACAAAAACTACACTTCTTCAATTTGTACTGTATAATGGTACAATCTTAAGTCAATGACTTTCAATTCTGAAATCCACCATTGTCATTAAAGTGAAAGGGATACAATTTAGGGATTGAGGCCAACAACACTGAACATGCTATGCAGGTAAACACAATGCAGTTCAAAACAGGTCCGTCTCAATATCACAGAATACACTTATGGCCTAACGTATACTGTTTACACCATCAAAGCTTCAAAATGGAATTAATAGTAAATCTCCAAATCCTGCAGTGCATGGTGTATCTCTATTGGCGAGATTGTGACATATCAAACACAGCCCGACATGACAGCTCAAAAAGAGCGTGGCCCCGTTGCCAATTCAGTTTGCCAAAGGAAGGAAATGTTCCACGTAATTGCAGCAACTGAAACTACCCTTCCACACCCTGCACTGTAGGAATGTTTCAAGAGGTAAAAGCCAGTTCAATCCCAGTGTAGGATTTCATCTGTTAGAACAAAAGAGGAGATATGATTTCGAGGAGGGAGAGGGGTGTAGCCACACCTCTCCCATGAAGAATACTGTGTGTATTGTCACAGGGTGCCGCACTTGCAAATTTGGAATCCACTTCATCGGGCGATTGACATAACGCTGATCACCCAATGAAATGTTTTGTTGATAGGAATAAATTGTTGGCTTTTACTCACTTTTATGTCTAGTGTCAATCTTTATGGATTATTTGTGGCCATAACTCACCAAAAGGCTTGTGTGTGTTTTATCTAATCTTTTGCTAATGTACATGAAGATTGTAGTTAGTAGGATGTTTGTTGCAAAGAATATGTTCTGGTCTTGGCAAAGCCAATATTTGCGCAGCGTCTTTTGATAGTCCGAACGGGTCAGAACAAGGTCGGAAGTTTTTGACTGGGAGGGGTCTAAGGTGTCCCCATAGATTTCCACTTGGCCGGATCTGATGAGAGATCAAATGCAGGGATCCTCAAACAATCCAGATTACAATTAGGAAGCAATGTGTCAGGGGGCTGAAGTGACTACTGACACTATCCAAAACATGTAAGGAACTAGAAAGGCAACATTTGCGAGCAAATACAGCATGTTTAGCCATACTCCTCGCCATGCAAAAAATGGACTCTCCCAAAATAACAATGGACCATTCTAAAATACTTGCACTAAAAAAATGAATCACCCCAGTCCAAAATTGAGTCTTCCAGTAGCACCTCAACACAATATGGACCAGTCCACAACCATATCCACTAATTGATTAACAAATACACTTCTGCTAAAAAATGGACTTTTTCATAATCATTCCAGCTCAAAATTGAAAGAAATAATTAAATAATCCTCCCCTTGCAAGAATGGGATATTCCGTGCCATTTCCATGTAAACCAGTCGAAACATATCCGCTGAAAATTACACTCTTGCGCATAATCAACCCAGTTCAAAATTGAATTAAAAAAGATCAACCCCAGGGAAGAATGAAGTTTTCCATAGTATACATATGAAGATTTGACAGGAGACGAAGGAAATGACCAAAAACAACATATTTGAGTCAATTCAAAGTCACCGAGAGGGTTTTAATATAATATTTGTAATATGTTTGAACTATTTTGATTAAAAGAATGTCTAAGTCACAATAGTTCTAAAGTGTTCAAACAATTAGAATTGAAACTTATAACATGTTTGAACTTATTTCACATACGTTGGAAACATTTCGAACGTAACTACACAAAAATCTCTTTATTTAGAACAGTTTCAAACCATCTATCCAAATGTTTCAATGTTCGAACAATTTGTAACAAAAGATTTTCACAATTGCCCTCATAAACGAAGGTGCTAAGTCCTCCTGTGTGTTTCTGCCTATTTTCGGTGGCCGCGCTAGACCACCAGCGGATTTGTTTTGACGGAGCGTCACCCGCGCGCGACGATGTACACTGTTCGGCACCGCTAATATCCGGCATTTTCCCGCTCCAAAACACTCCACAAGACCCACGTTTTTAGTGTTTTGCCTCTTGTGCAACACGATTCGATTTGCATTACTAACGGGACGAAAATGATAGAAAAAATTCACCCCGTCCCGGCGTCCGTCCCAAAAACATGAACGACATGAAAATATATTTTCTTACAGATTCAATCACGAAAATCAACAGCATGGGATTCCAAATTTTCGCAACGGCCGACCATTTATCATGGTTGAACTTCCTTCCAAGGCGTGCGATAGATAAACATTCCCGGGGAGAAAGTTTGTCAGTGAAGTTTGGCCACCAGAGGGTACATTCATTTAACGTTACAAGCTAGCGCAAAGGGGCGAATCATTGACCTTACCGGGGACTGACTCTACTGGCCTAATCATTCCTTTTTTGCCGAATTCTACGATCAATACGCCCGTACGTAGGACATGTAGGAAGGCCTGGTGGTGGACGCTACGTCGCGCCAGTCTGAGGAGAAACGATCTCCCGTGTTGTGTTGAAGAATTTGGAGTTTGAAAATATCTGGAATAACTAATGCTAGAATAAACATTCACAAAATCATTGATTTAACTTGTTTTCTGTTATAAAATTTCCTAAACTGCAATTTAACCACTGAGTTTAAGGGAACATGGTGTTTTCCCGATAATCACGTTAAATGTTTATGTCCGGTCTTTCCTCCTCGTAAGCAAACTTCCAGCTTGACCAGGTGCAAGGCACTCGGGGTCAATGACCTGTAGGTCATATGTAGTATTGAAAGTGACAGAAGTGGCAAATATTGTCAAGAAAGCCCAAAATAAATCGTTTTGAATATATGTATGCCAAAAATGGGAATGTAGTCCTTTAAATATTTGTTCAAGCCACATATACAGCAAATTTCAGGTCATTCGGTTGAAATACCAGGGCGCAGGAGGCCAAGATATGCTAAAAATAGCCTAAAAACCTCAATAAAATCACTTTCAAGGTCAATATCAAAACAAGGAAAAGAACGCACATTGGTTTTTGCCTACATTACCTCTGTACCAAATTTCAGGTCATTTGGTCAAAAAATGACAGAGATGAATCGATTTGAAGATTTGACAGGAGAAGAAGAAGAAGAAGAAGAAGAAGAAGAAGAAACATGAGAGAAAACAATATGTTTAGCCATACTTATGGCTAAACATAAATATCACAAGAAAAAACTTCTTCGTTTAGACATTGTACAGTTCACGACTGTGAAGACATTGTGGCATGGTGGTCTTATAAAAAATACTTGCTTGCTTTTATGTCATTCCAGAACAACTTGTAACTGCTTCTTTATAAAATCTTGAGCATGCGATTTTTAGGCAAGCTTGTTATCATCATGGTGGTCATTCCATGGTAAAGTAGGTCTGAGGGTAGAAGAAACGGAGGTATGTGCGGTCTCCCACGGTATGCCACGCAGAAGACTGTCAGCGTACAGAGTTTTGACAGACGGCCTCTCCGGCACTATCACAGTAAATGGTTCGACTAAGTGGTCCTTCTATGAAGAACGTTATATACACTTGTAGGACACAGAAATCTACTCTTTGAAACAAAAGTTTGCGTCTTTTCCTTTATCTCAAGTGCACAGTGTGTCTAGTAGGCAAACACGAAAGGAGCCCTAAAGAGGGTGGGAAAAGTTCCCAAGCTTTTGTGTCTTGTCTGCTACATGTTGGAGGTCGCCATCCTATTTTCAGCGTTCTCATAACAGAGTTTGGTTTTTGTCCCTCACAGTTTATCCGATTGCCCTGAGACATTACAGCTGGTTTTCACCACCAACACTGCACCCACAACACACTGCCTGCTACGATCCGGTTACTTGTGTGGGTACTTATGGCCAGTAGGACTGGGAAAATCACCAAATGAACTTGGAAAAATAAACAAGCCTTCTGATGTGCCCGTGCTTGGTATGTCTTACCAAAGATAACATGGCCATTTGGAACAGGATCACAGAGGAGAACTTAAACTTGAAGTATAAAAAAGATAGACTGTTGAGTGAAGGGATGTGGGGGGGGGGGGGGGGGGGGAAGAGGAGACCATTTTGCTTTCCTGTCTGAATGAACATATTTCGTTCACTAATTTTCAACTTCAAGGGCTTATCATTTTCTTGTAGGATATGCCTAACAAAAAAATGATTCCAGTTCAAAGACATAAGATTAAAAAAAGGAGCAAGTGTCAACTTGTAGTATACATATTGGCATGCATATCTAAAATACCTATCAGAATTACATCAGAGCAGTGAAACCATACAAACATAAAATCATGATTTTCCCATCATTTTAGGAAAAGAAAATATGTAATAATAATCTTTTCTCCTCTGTCAGCATGTGGGCCATGTCAGCTGACAAAAATACGGCCAAGAAATTGATGTAACACCCATTTAATCAGATTTTTCATCCCCAAGTAGGTCAGAAATTTAGATGATCCAAATGTTCCAATTGTTTGAGTTGGACCAAAACCCACAATGAGAGTTAACTGACTCAGCACATTGATACCAACACAGGAAAGACTGTCTAAAAATTGTCATGTCTGGGTGAAATGAGATATTAGCTGGTCACAACAGGTTATAGAGAAAATATATTTTACTTCCTGTCGCTTTTGTTTTACTATGATGACCAATCAGGTGCTAGACTGATCATGTGATTTATACAATCCAATCAGCATTAAGTACCAATATTGCCATGTACAAAATAATGTATTCTGAGACATCAAAGCATGGACAAAAATTCATGTACATTTTGCAAGGGTATTATGTTCCTCACATATTTGTTTTCTCTTTTCATAGTGTTGACAGGGGATGTTGGACTTGTTCCATGTTTTGGAGAGCAGGCAACAACTCTTGACCACCTGCAAGACTCACTTCTACATCAATGCTAATAAAACTACTGTGTGAGCTTTGCTTACTTCAATTTGAAAACAAAAAAAAAGATGTTTCAAATATACAATTTAATGTAAAAACTGTGGAAAATACTTCTTATCTTTGAACGGGATAGGAATTTTTCAGACTGCATTCAGAGCAACTCATCACATATTTTCTTGGCAATAAAATTGGGTCTGAGACTTTTCCTCTACTGATAATTCCTCTTGGGAAATTTCTTCCATAACTTGCCAATAGCACTTCTTTAAAAATTCAAATTCTACCCTCCTGTCCTGGATTAAGGACTGAAAAGCAAGAGTGTGGTACAACAAGGGTCCAAACATGTCCATTTCTCAGGAAGATCCAGCGCTGCATAGACAATAGCCTGTGGTTCATCAGTGACAGTTTATACCATTTCAGCTGATACTGAGCAGTCACCTTTCACCACCCCCATCCCTCATACAGGACACTCTCCTTCCCAGGGTAGCCTGGTACAACATGTCTGTCAACAGCAGAGTTCAGACTCTTTGAAGTTCTTCCATGTCTTTGCATGAATCTCTTTGGTCAACAAAGTGCACACACTTTTAGTGTCGGGGAAATATCTGGTTACAAAAGTTCCTGTATAACAGGAAGATTAGAGAGAAATTTCTCACTGGTGTTTTTACCCATCGATCTTTGGTTCTATAGCAACATATACACCCAACATTCCTTGATGCAGGTATGTTAGCAGACTAGGCCTCAATATTGTCATTCAGGGTTGCAAGATTTTGAAACGTTTTTCTTCAAGCTTGCTTGGGTAGAATGGAACAGAAGCAGTCTGTTTGTTTAAGCAGATTTATTTACAATGGGGCTAATTACACACATCAAGTCTACTGTTCTGGGGCTGCCTTTGTCACAGACACAATGGCAATAACAAGATGACTTCAATGAAGTCCTCCAACGATATACTGCGCCGGCAATAAAACTAAAAGCAATATGCTTCACCTCAATTGATAATGTCTGCTTTACCTTTAGACATGCAACTACCCGACAATCAAGATTATACACCATGGATATCAGGTGGAAATGACTGTGTAGATGATTGAAATGCTACACCGAAGTGGCTCTGACAGAACAAAAAATCCCCTCCCCCTAAATGAAGCCCAGACATGAGACCTCACACACAGACAGGACTCTGCAGGTAGCAGACTTATGGGCCGTCTTGGAGTCCCCGGAAATTACACAGGTGCGTGCAGGCATGGACTACAGCCAAACCATGACATAAATGCTCCACTACCGCATACAATAGTGCCAGGACAGGCCAGTGGCATGGAAGACCTGGCACCGTGCCCCCCTCCCCTAATTTTCCGCCACAAAAAGAGACACACAAGGCTGTTATCTTCATGTGTTCCTCATAAAGGTAAGAACCTGTAACTCTAACACCTCTGGAGACTGACATAATTTATTGTCTCAATCCTCCCTCCCGACCAGGTTCTGGAAGACATTAAGGTTAGTGGCAGTGCAGCAGTCCACCAACAACTTCTCACATTCTTACCTCACTGACTCACAGCCAAAATAATCAAAAAGAGACAGGACAAAAAACATCTGTGGGGACTTGCAACATTTCAATATGGGCCCAAGGGAACACGACTTAGTTACCTTTGAAGATAAGGGAAAGAGAAATGCTTACTTTAGGATAACACTATTGCCAAGACTTGCAGCCTTATCAACAGGTTGATATACTTCTGAGACTTACCTTCAAATTTGGACGCCATCACTGTTAACGAAGTGTCACACCGAATATCTTACTCTTAGCAGTTTTCACAAGCAGCGGTTCACCATTCAAATGTCAGCTCGCGAGAATTGGCAGACAATTACATAACATGAACGATACAGCAAAACCATGGCGTGTATACAGAGAAGATTCCTGGTTACAATGGTTCCTGTGCTCGTATAACGCAAAGCCGAAAAACACTCAGTCTGATGGCTGAGGTTGTTTTCTGGCCGGTCTGCAGCCTCTAATAGAGTGGATACGCCTACAAGTAACTCTTGGGTTACCTCTTTCGTGACAATGTCTGAAACTTCTAATTGTCTCACCGCTGTTTGAGTGTGGTTTGAATTAGCCTAAATGAATCCCTGAATTAACTGTACAGGCAGAGTCCAATTGAAAGCAGCAAATGTTCAGTGTAATTACTGTGTTTTTGCCAACTGTGTAAAGAGTGGTGTATGCACTAAGGTGTAGATTATTGATGTATCCCTGGCACATACCATCATCGTGATGTCTGTCCCTTCTTCGGTGACGATCTGAAACAAGATAGTGACAGTTAAGTACAAGGTATCATAATGACCTCCATGCTACATTGTGGAGAACATCTTGCATTCATTCACTTTATCAGCCTCCTTTTTTTGGCAAGGTGCCCTGAGTTCATTCTTGATCTTAACCAGTCAATTTGAAATGTCTTTCCTGATCAAAATGCATATCAATACAACTAACTTTTCCAAAATGCTACCATCATCAAACCTCCATGGGGATGATGTCTATGGTACAAGTAAGAATAAACTCCTGCCATGTTTCAGTCTCAGACTGATACTGACCGTGCTATACCTACCTGCAGTTCTTGTACTGACCACAAGGAGACCTCACTGTACTAACACAGCAAAGCATCTGGCAGTACAGCGAGGCCCCCTAGTGGTTGTTATCCATGGAGCAACCACAGCTTACTTTGTGCACCATTGGGTTGGGTAACTTTAAAATTTTCTTGTTAATGGCACTTGCATAGAGAAGAAAACAGAAAGAGTATCTACTAACCCAACGTACCTCTTCTATGTGAGAGGACTGATTCAGATTCTGTGTCTCTGTCTAGGTTGTCCCGGCTTTCTGCTGCGTTTGCACTGTGGAGACAAAAAAGTTAAAATAATGTTGTAAAATCAAATTTATTTCCTTGTTACTTGACGCTTTGCCCAGAAGTAACCTATCGAATTCAATGATGAACAATCTATTGTTACATCCCACTTAAAATCAAAATGGCTACAATGAACTCTAACATTACGGAGAGAAATGTTTCTAAAATGACACTTGTGTTCTGTTCTTTTTCTTTCCCAGGCTGGCATTCTATAGAGTTTGTAAATGAAACTTTACTTCACCATTGAAAAGGTGCCAATACTTCTTATTAATCGTATATGAAATAAACAATCAAGTTTAAGTTGACATACTGGAAGGAAGGTGGCCTGGAGTCCCCGATGCCCCCTGTCCTCTCTAAGGCTGGCGGCAGGTCTGTCTGGGGGTCCGTACATTGCGACGATGTGTCTGAGAGGGTCCCTTCAGCTGGAACCAACTGTACCGAAATACGGAGAACAAGACAATCAGAGATGGCAGACTTCACCCCCTTTACTCAATACATTGGCCAAAGTAGGCCAGAAACACATACCCGTAAACGCACACACACGCACATACAGACAAACACACTAAAACATGACTTAACTCCTATAACTACAAAATACCCTAGGAGAGTGTACAAAGTCATAACGAAAAAGCTTATGGGCCTTTATAATTTATGATATCTACTGTCTACATGATTGTAATATACAATTCCATTAGATAAAAATAATCATCCCCGAAGTCACACACAAAAAATGTCAATCCCCTTAAACTTAAAGTCTAATAAGTTGTGGGAACTGGCAAGTGATAAATACTTATTTCCTTGGATTTGTTAGTTGTCTAGTAGTAACATCACACGATACTGTTGAGAGTCATCATTTTCTTATTAACCTTTACCACTCTAGGGGTGACATGGAGCACCCAATTTGTATTGGTTACCAGGGGAGTTTGTGTAATAACTGTTAACACACCTTTTAGTCTTTGTTTGGTAAAGTTGAGATGGACCGTATGATTTGGACTGGTATTGGGTTTCCACAGTTAGACAAAACTACATTCCTTTTATGTATAACTAGATTCCTTGTATGTTTTTCTTAAACAAGATGGCATTTTTATTATCTCAAAATCTTCTTAAACAGGTGGGGCTTTTTTTGTTATGAGATTTCTTATTATTATTCGATAACATCCAAAAGGTACCAAAAAACACAACATCATGATTAATTTGGATGTCTAGTGGAAAAAACAGCTTTGCTCTGTACGCTTTGAAGATAAAATTTCTGTTTGAGGTACATGTGTGCTTTCGTGATGAAAAAGATTGTGGCATTCACATATATATGCAAACATATTTGCATAATCTATGTATTGAAAATAGCATCCTTAGCCCAACAAAATCAGCTAACATGTACCCATTACTTTACACAGTAACAAGTTCCACGTTTCATTGCAATGGTTATATTTTTGTGATAAATTGATCAAACATAAGGACCTACTTGTTTGTAAATTTATCATCAAATTCTTTCATCTATGAGTAAACCAAATACTCTCAGCAAGACTTCACTACTGCTTTCAATTAGGGGAATGTTGGAGAAAGAGAAACTTCAAAGGAGCGTCCTTCCAGAGAGGAAGGTAGGGGAGGATGGACTTTCCAAACAACATCTGGGTAGCACATACCTACATATACATGACATACTTATTCCCTATCTATGAATGACATGCCTATCTGGTTAATGAGTAACAGACAACCTCATATTGGTACATAATCATATCTTCATTTGAAAAAAAAAGAAGAAAAAGAGATTTTTAGTTAGGATGCTTTATGTCTAATGCATTACATGTACTGACAGTATAAAGACAGTCATAACAACTACAGCTTGACACTAAATTTACCATGTAAATGAGGACATCTATTTTTAACCTCAGTTCCCTACATCTTGACACTACCATAACATTCCTACTGTGAAAGGTCGTGGAAGGGTCAAATAGCATGACTTCTTTCAAATTTAAGGTGTAAGGACTTCTTTACCCAAGGGGCTCATAGATCAAACATCTTAGCACAGTATGTGAGACAGATTCTCATATCATTAACAAGAAAGAGTTCTAACATGCAACTCAGAACTCATTTGGTGCATATCACACAATGTTTTATGTTCAGATTGAATTTCCTCCTAATAGACTAAATATTATCAGTTTTAATGACAGTTATAGCAGCCAGGAACTGGATAAGATTATTACATTTTTTTAACCACTAATTAAGTTATTTCCAATAAAAAAAGTACCACCATGATACAAATGTAATATAAGAGTTTGCTGACTAACTTTGGGTTGACTGCACTATCAGAAAAACAAAAAACAAAAGTAAAACCAAGTTGCTGTGAGCATTGTATGTAGACAAGACCTTGGCATACTACAGAGGATCATACATTCCAGCCCTACGTCTAGACCGTGAATTTATATTCTTTAGAATAAGCCACTAAAAGTCACTACAGATAATCTACAAGGATACCTTAAAAGATTCACGTCTAAAAGAATATCCAGTTCCTATCAGTTATCTTACATACTTATTCACTAGTATTCAGACATAATATTCAACAAGACATATATCATTATTCTTCACAGCTTCTACTGTTTTACTATACCCCCTCCCACTCTGTTCCTTGTTCAATAGTCTATGCTCTGATCTATGCATAAGCTCTGCCAAAACTTTTGTCATTAGAAAGGCTTATACATCTATTGAAAGGTACTTACATCTTGGGATTTACAAGCAATAGCTGTCCATTTCTATCAATGCAAGACAAAGGCAGACTGTTTAAAACCAAGTCAGTGTACAAGCCAAATACTAAGAGTAAATATCCCACCTAGATCTCTGTTGGTATTTTAGATCTAACGTGTAAAAGCATGTCCTCTGGCCGACAGCTAGGCTTCGTGAAACGGCCGAGGTTGACAGAAGAGCTCAGAGTCAGACTTGTGAATGTGTGATGTCTGAATGTATAAGGACAGGTTTGTATGTATCAAATCACCTCAAATGTTATAACTTCTCTTACTGTGGGGCAGCAGATTTTCTATAAATACAATCAATTGTCAATGTTAATGTGTGTGGATTAACTAGTGGGTTTTAACCACATTTAAGATATTTTTGTATGTCTAGATAATGCTTGCAATTGGATGTGTAAAAGTTAGGTGTGACAGGACGAGGTCATTGAGTGCAATACTGTATAACCAACTGCTGCAATGATGCGTGCCTGCGAAGCTGGTGTGCCACACTGAAGGGCAGTTATACCAGCTACACAGATACAGATTGTAAATTTCTTATCATTCTCTGATTATGCATGATTTGTATCTTGAAATACTTTATCAACTATCACAACGTCGCAATTGCGAGATGCCTAATTGTTCTGTAACACTCAAGTAATATGAAAATACATTTCGATGATATCATAATGCAAGAGAGACCTAATTCTACAAGGATTATATCCCACTGTTTTTGTCTGGAGATATCGTGATCTTAAAAATCAGTCTACTGACACAGAAAGAAAGAGGCAGGAATGTTAATATAACATCTCACTACTGTACAATGTATGGGCATAATGGCATATATAAAATGGTGGGAATGACCCCTGGTGCAACTGTATGTAAATATTGCTGCATGATGTTTAAATGTAAATATAGCAAATGTAAATATTGCTGAACTTGTAAACATAACATGAAAACATTGCTGTATGACGTTTAATATCATGGTTGAGAAAATACCATCTGCCAGCGGGTGAAAACCATGCTCCCATCACAAACAATTAAAAGAGAAGTACAGTTATAAATTTCACAAGCAACGTGAAACTAAAAAAATCATATTTCCCTTCCACATGTACAAAAACAAGAGAAGCTACAAAAAATAATGTAAAACTGTCAACAATCCTGGAAGTTTACAGCTGCTTTGTACAAATGTGGTGTTTTCCAAACGAGGGGCACCGAAGGCAATATCTCACATGACAAGCATGCACAACACAGATTATGCGTTTGGAAGTCGACTATGCTAACATCGTCCAAATATGGAGCTGACAAATGATCCCAGGATTTATATGTTGGTCTGTTCTGAGCACTAGGTACATTGTAGAGACCAAGCTTTTCTAATGGAGCCAATGCTTGCTACAGAGATTGAAATAGAAAAAAATACAAACTGATAAAAATATTCCTCCTGTGAAAAATCACTTGACGCATTTAACGTTATATAATCAGGTGGCAAAGTGATATGTGAAAGCTGAAGTTTGCTTGTATCAATTGATTAGAACAGATATAGTATGCTTATACATAGTAACATTACATAAATTATAATGTACTTACATATCATAAACATACATATCAAGATCACCAGTCTATCTTTCCAGACAGATAAAAAAAACAGACAGATAAATGCAGTAAACTAGAAAAATAAATGGAATCAGCCATTGATTTGAGGGAATTGGAAGGGCTTTGTTTCAGCAAAATATTTTCTCAACTAGCCGTGATGTGTATCCCTGCTTTCCCAACATGGAAATAGAAGTGTTAGCAAACATGTAGACACATCAGCTTCCTTGTAGGAAAAGCTAATACTAGTAGTAGTAGTAGTACAAAGAAAGCACGACAGCCATCTTTTGTTACAAATGAAGTTGCAGGAACACTAGCGTCAGCATGACGGAATGTGACTAAATGATGACTCATAACCAGCAGCAGCCTTGGACTATATTTGGGCCTTCAGAATTATACCTTTTCTAGTGAGTTTTTTTTACCTACAATTAGTACCACAAATTTCAAATTGAAGGTGGCTATTTTGTGCCATATTCATCAGTTTTCAATATCAGAATAACTTCAAAATAATTTATGCCTTTGACTTGCAAGCTTGCTCATAAGGTGATAAATAATATCATTCCTGGGTCACTTGGAGTAAAAACGTACACATCAAATTAATCTAGTACTAGTACTACTAAGTAAGTGCAAGGTTGAACCTCAGAGTCAGACGAAGCATGGCGCTCTTTTGTGACCTAGTAGCGCAATACCACTTCCCTACGGCTAGCCTATCTAGCCAAGCACACTGGATCACACCTTCTCTTCTCGGTAAGCATGTTCATTCTGAATTTCATTACAACTAGACATGCAAAATGATGATATTGGTGTAAAAATTTCAAGCAAGCAATATTCTATTGACATGATATCAATCAGACTACGACCTGTCTTTCTATATGTCATGTACAACAACTATGTCCAGCTACTCAGCGCAATGCACAGGTGAATCTTTTGCTATTGGCAGATTTATTACCGATAGCCGATTGGTAGTTCAGTCTTGAACAACGATGCTTTTTAAATGTTTAAATGTTGCCCTTTAAATCATACTTAGGACATGACGAGAAGCAAGAAGGTAAAAACTCAAAGATCTGTGAACAAATATAAGAACTTTGAAGACTTTAACATATCATAGGCTCATTCAAGCCCTATGTTCATAGTGGCATAGCGCATATCTGCAGTCAACAGTGCTTTTTCCCCAGTGAACTACACATAGTTTATAGCCACAGAAATGCTTTGAGCTCATTAGGAATCTTAAACAGAGCAATAAATCTTTCCAAAAGAAACCTAAAGTATATATGACACTAGGCTTAATGAACTGACAGACGCCAAAATGTCATTTCGGCTGCCTGTAAGCCTGGAGATGATTGGCTAACAGGATCACGTGACACCCTTCCCACACTGTCTGAGAATCGCCACACCACTTCCCCAAAGACTATGGTACATAGCTGCACAGTTTCTGAAACAGCTGTTTGGTCCTGTTCAGTTTATTGGTATCATCGAACACTGTTGAGTCTGAACCATGGTGTGCCAGTTTTAAGTTCTAGTCTGGCTTTTTCCCCCACCCACACAAAACAGCTTTTTACATCCTGTTTCTGAGGGCAAAATATTTTGTGATACTCATATTGCTGCAGAACTGTACTATGCAAGAAATCTTACATGGACTTTGTCTGCATTGCCTGAAGATTATGTTACGATTTGGTGAAAACTAAATTTTTGGTAATGTTGGAATGGCTGAGCAAGTTGGAAAGGTACTTCTCTAACCAAAACATTTCTTTCAGGACAACTATCAACTTCCATGTACGATAAGCCCTTACAACCAAAATTCTATGGAAAGGAGATCATCATCTCAAGCAATTTGTTACAAATGAAATAGTAACACCAGCATTAGCATTCTGGAACTTCAAATTGCATGTCTCTAATAGTTCACCTGCAATTACGGCCTTTGTCTAAATTGCAGGTTGCAGGTGGGTATTTTGAGCTGTGTGTTTTATCAGTCCTGACAGATACTTATGTCTCATTCAGAACAGATACTGGAGGAGACATTTTTATGGCTTGGCTAGACAACTGTCTGTGTGGGGAGAAATGCCATACACATAGTTCTGGGGAAGCCAGATCTGTACTTCATTTGTATCTCGTACAGAACTCGGTACTTACCCAAGACACAACGCGCCCATTGAAGCAGGGTAGTCGTGTTGTCTCGTCTGTTATTTCTTCTTTAACGACGCTGAAAGAACACAAGGCAACAATAGTCAATACAGAATTCAGTAACAGTGGATCCAAATAATATCAAAGTAACAAATAAATATGGTTTATTTGACTTTATCAATAGAGTATGGGTATACAGTTTACCAGGAAGATCATAAAAGATAGCATACAAACATCAGAATGCAGAATGAGACGTGAAATTTAAGCCAACCTTCCCAACAAAATTTTCCCACCCTGCTCAAACACCAGTGTTATAATTAAAAAATTGCCACATGGAAATGAATGGAAGGACTTAACATCAGAACAAAGCACCAAAATACTGTTTCAAAATAGAACTTTAGAAGTGTATCTATTCCCAAACATTTAAGGCACTATAACATACATTAGGACAATGTTTAGCGCTTTATGGTGCCACTATAATAAAATATGCAAGACAAAGTGACGGATTTATGAGTAGCAAGATGTAATATGTCTGTGTATGTCATTGTTGTACAGTACAGTTTATACTGCAACATGTTGTAAACAGTACAATATTGAGCAATAAAGTTGATTAATTGAAACAATTGTAAAGTATGAACTACTACCATTTATCGTTACCTGGAAAAGTGCATGTTGATAAAATTCCTAAGATTTGGATCTGTATTTGGTTGAGTGAAACTGTTGCAATTTTAGTCACAGTACTAGTACAGTAAAGTAGAAGGACTGTCTTGAAGTTTGATAAATGTTTTCAAGAAAAGTTGCGATGCATGTCTATGCCTGACCAAATAGAAGAGGAACATTCAAACGATGACAGTGATCTTCGTTACGAATCAACTTCACAGTTATACAAGATTAGGCCTGACCCTGACTTTTGATGGTTTATCACAATGCAATGGCCAATAGCTTTGTTTTGTTTGCAAAATTTCAGCTTTAGATCTATAAATTCTAATTTTTCTATGCATTTTTTTCATCTATAATTTCAGTCCTTGCATATAAAGTGCATATTGCAGGTGCACAAAGTTTTACAACGTTTAGATAAGTCCCACAACAAGACAGACCAAATAAATGAGAACTCCATACTGCTCCTAACTCTTAAGTTGAACTTCAACTCTACTGGTGAAATAATTGAGCTGTTTTAACTTTTAACCCTTAGCTGTGATGCATTTTCCATATGTATGTACTTCTTTGGTAGACTGTTGTACATCATTATCCTGTATATCAAACTCAGGACCACACAAAGACTCTACCAAGGATGTTTACACATACTTGTACTTTTGCCAGTGTATCTATCTGTACAATTACAATGCCTCTTTTCTTTGGTGACAAATTTATCAGCAAATCGATCAGCCTATGGCTTCCTTTTGTGTGAAAAGGCATTGCAATGTAAATTCGGCCAGACTGCAATGTGTCTTGAGCTTTGTCTTTCCCCCTTTCTTGATACACACCATAAGAAGTCTAACCAACGTATGATTGATTCACTTTGAACTCATAAGACCCCAACTCATATCCATTACTTCAACAAAAGGCTTGGGATATAGCCTCTGATGCCTTCACCAATACCAGGGGGATAATAATGCTTTCTAAACCAAATTCTCATAAGATTGTAAATGGCACGTGTTCAAGATTTTGTGTCCTGACCACATGCCTTGGTAACGAAAGAAGCCGGGCTTTAAAAACAAGTCTTGGAAGGTTGCAAGGATCTTTCGTGCGAGGTCATTTCTGATTCAAGATGGCTGCTGTCTGTGTTGGGAGTGAAAATTCAAGGGTCAGTAATCACCACAAATCAACACAACCACGCGTACAGCCAGTTTCTGCTGCCTACGATGGACGTTTCTTCCCTTTTCTATCCCTCATTGGCTTTCAGCTAACTCCTGATCATGTGTAGTGAGAAAATAGCTATTTTTTAAAGCACGTTTTTCGCAAAATCCACAATGTTTATGCAAGGAACAGCTTCTCATGGCAAGGAAATCGACCTCATTTTGAAATGGACAACATTCCTGTGTGAAATTGACCCCAAGTGGTCCATGAACCACGCTAAGATCGCAGACACATTATCGACTCTGTATTTATACCACTTCTAGTGTGCTCTCGGCGATAAATGGACTAATTTCGGAGGTCAGAATCTCCAATATGTCTCTTTCAATCAAGCGCGATTGCGAATTGGTAAAGCAGCATGTCTGACACGAACGATGCGAGGAGAAACACATGCGTTTGTTTCAAATCACAGCCAGTTGCTGAGGGTTTATGTGACTGTAAATCTACCCTTGTGGGCACCCCAAATGACTGCTTGAGATCGCGTAAGTTTCAAGCAAAGAAACGGCATGAAAGATGCCATGAATTTTTCATGATCCCACAACTACAAACTAAATAAACCAAGCTATCCGTAGCTGCTAGGTCGAGCCCAAAATGGAAAACTTCCTATGAACAAGACGGGTGGGGGAAGCTTGGGGAGGGCTAGAGATCCCCGATCGACCACCCAACGACTCTAAACCACACACCAAACACCTGAAGTTTAACCACAATGAGCAAATATCAAGGTTATCACGCCAATCAGGGGCTAGCTGCCCCAAAACTTACCCAAAATCATCGTCCATAGACTTGAAGAAGAACTTATAGTTGGGCCGGTTGAGGACATTTTTGAAGTCGCCCAGTGTGACGCGATCGGCGGGGATTGGGAGCTTCACTAGGTACGGTGTGTCCTCATCATCGATGTGGTAAATGATTTTCGTCTCCTCCATGGCCGGAGACGGCACCAGGGAGGGGAAACTGAGGGGATATTGGGCCAAAATAGCACCCGAAATGGCCGCAGTCTTCAGTCCGATTCCCAATATGCAAATGTGGCGACGTAATTCTGACACTTATTTGCGCTGTTCCATTCACGGCCGCTTCCCCCTGTGGAAGGCGTTCTTACATGGCTAGTCATTTCCTTGACGGACGGATTACATCAAATCAAATCAACACAAGACATACAACCTCCTGGACGCTTGATCTTCTCAAGAACCTCGAGATACCTTGGGTGAAACAAAACAGTCTTTTTAATCAGAAGTCTATAAACAAATTGTCTTTATATTTGAAAGCGAACGGGTCCGTTTTCATACTACCGTTTTCATACATCAAGTGAAGTGAAGTGAAGTTTATTGCTCAACAATCGTACATGGTACAATGTATGGCATGAAATCAACAATACTACAAGGCTAATCTATCCTACAATTCTAAGTACAAAATATTTTCGAAACCAGTGCGCATTGAGTTTTATATGTCTATCCATAATCTGGAGATCAGTCCCGCAATAGGGCAGAGGTTCTGAATAGAAATAGAGATTCTTTTAATCATTAAACCGGTACCAACAAGTGTTTCATTACTTTAATCCCAGTACGGAGTTTCTCTAATAACACGCGAATTGTGGAAGTAAGGTTCAGAATTCAAAGTAACGTTACATAAAACTACCTCTTACTGTTATTTCTTATTCTTGATTTTTAACTATGATTTGAGTGCTATGTCTAGTTACGATCAGTTTGATTGTCACCCTTTTGCGTTGCCCTCTGACGATAGACAACTTCAGACAAATCTCAGCAATTGTATGGTTTCCCGAGCGGGTAGCAGTGATGAACGGAACAGCCGGTACTTCATTTGCCTAATAATGCCGCAGGGGTGTCAATCAAGAGGTCATCACGTGACTGCCGACAGCCACTGGAAACATTCCTGCTGGAGAGCGGGGCTTCTGTATGCCCATATTTGGCGCATATAGAATATTGGACAACTATAAAAACATCCAGACCACAACAAGTAGGCTCCATTGAGAGGTGTATGCTCCTGTTCGCTGTTTCAGTGTATTTTTGATGTTTTTCTCTCACGTAAGAGCGTTCAATGAAACGCAATGCAATGAGCGAGAAGACGAACAAAATAAAGCCAAACCGCACACATCTGCTTGGATTAATAACAACAACAAGGAACCGAATCTTTCAAGGTCGCGTTATCACAGCAAAGTAAATAATCAAATAAAATGATTTCTATAAATCTCACAATAAGGACACCGTTGGATTGCTTTATTTCTTACAAAAAATCTTCTTTTCAAAAATTATTTTACGGTCGTAACATAAAACGTCATTTGTGGGGCGGTCAATTTCACCCGATACTTGATCGAAATAAAGTTGTCCCAGGTTTCAGTCCGGCCCTGAGCTCTTTCCTGTAGTTTATCCCAGAATGACCTTGAGTATAAGGATCCTTTTCTTTTATATTCCCAAGTTTGGCCTTGCGCAGTTTCATCAAAGGACAAAATTATTCAATCGAACACTTTTTAACTAAAGGATACGAACAATAGAATCCCCTTGATGAGTACAATGTAAAAAGGCGTGAAACTGATTAACAGAATATCCTCAAATCCTATGTAACATTGTCCCCAACAATGGATCAATTCAACTTTCGTTTTAAAAAGTAATAATAAAAGTTAATCATGTGGATTATTTAGAAGCATGTCGAGACAACACAAGTAGGCGAAAGAAAAGTCAATTATCCAAATTGATGCTTTGAAGTAACTTTTGCACCAAAAGTTGAAATGTCATAGGATGCACATGGGCATTTCAACCTCTTTGGAATTGGAAAAAAAAAAAAAAATTTGATGAGAATTTTTCATGAAGGCGCGAAAGAATTAACTGTTATGCTCTGGTTATGATCATATGAGCTCTGCAGGTGTATTACGTTACCTCACCTGGTTAACAATATAAAATATGTTCTCCATAGACCGCTAGACTATATATAATGGAGCTTGAACAGTTGTACGTAATCTCTTTACCAATGTACAGTTTCAACAAGTGTATTCACAATCGACAATAGATATGTGTATTTACGGAATCACGTCCTATGATCTAAGCGCATGCGTAATAATTTGGGGGAATCCTCCACTGAAAGCAAAGGAGGAAACCATTATAATTCAACCGAAGATGGATGCTTTAAGACTATGAAATATTGTTCTTTTTTTTATGGTAGAAATTAAGGGAAACATTTCAATATATTGATAGTAGTTCTGACCACTTCTTAGATTTCACACAACAATATTTGGAAAGATTTACCTATAATTGTTGACGAATAGACTCGTCCAAAACGACTGGCCAGGAAACGAGAAATGTCGTCCTACACGGTTCTTGGAAGTATTGCACGTTTTCGTCCGCAATTCTCGATGTTCTAGGCCACGTCAAGCACCTAGAAACGCTGCTGAACTTCAGGGCACAGTTTCTGAAAAATGCTGACTCGTTTCTTGAGGTTAAAGGTTCGTAATGTCATTTTTGGGAAGACATCAAAGTAGGTCGTTTGATCCCTTTCTTATGCAGTTCTTGATAAATCGATAGAGCTTTTTGCTAGACATTTCAATTTGAGATGGAATATAGGTATTAAACCTTTGCTTTATCATTACAATTAAAAGAGTCTCGTTTTCGGATGACGCTTCCAATTTTCACATGAACTAAACCTTTTAATTCGTGACACATCAAATCTTTCCACTTATGTTTGCTGCATGATTTGTTGTTGTTTGCAATATGTTCCGAATCTTTGCAGAGATAAAGGAATATTTTGCAACAGTATGATTTATGATCTGTTGTAGTCTATTTCAAATCGTAAGATGAGGAGGTTGGTACTCAGTTTGGCTTCATTAGAGTCAGTGATTCACAGAAATGGCATGGAACGGTCGTATGTCCTTTTGAAGGAAATCGAAGTAGTCCACACCCATTGAAGAGAGGAGTAAGAAACATGATACAGCAATGCTGTGATATTTTATCATGAATAAGCAACCATTTCAGGATTGGAAATACTTGCATGTAACCTGCCATTTACAGAAAAATATATGAAATTACAGAAAAAATATAAGTATAAAATATAAATCTAACAAATTTGCAGGCTGAAAAACATATATGTAAGCTTTTGGGAATCAATATTTCAAAAAAGAAAAGAAAACAGAAACTATTACTAGAGCCCTGCATCTGCAAAGTACCTGCCTGTACCAATGCTCTAGAAATACATGAGGGTCTGCATGCCCTTTTTCGTGAAGCGTTACGAGCGATTTTAATTCACCGTTAATCGTTACCGGCCGCCTTGAATTTACCGTTAAGCGTTATCGGTATATTACTCGTGAAGCGTTACTGGTCGTTTTAATTCCTCGTTAAGCGTTATTTGTCATCCTGAATTCAACGTTAAGTGTTATTGAGTAATTCCCCGTTACGCAGGAAAAAGCATTTCAGTGGGTCAAGATTTCAGAATTTTTCTCCAGGGAGCACACGGCTCCGGCGAAAATATGTCGGTAGGGCGCCCCCCCACAAAATTTTAAGCTGAAACACTTCTATTTTCCACTCTACTAGCAAAGTTTTCTCCTCAAAATTCAGGAAATTAAGCGTTTCGCGGTTCAAGATTTTAAAATTTTCCCCGGGTGCATGCCGTGCGTCCGTCGAAAACTATTGTCAGGAGGGCGTCGACCCCCAAAACTCAAGCTGAAACTCTTCTGTATTTTTACACAAACAGAGATATCATTAAACTTAACTTACATTACCAGTAATATTTGCCCATCGAAATGCAAGAAATAGCGTTTCAGGGTGCAAGAATTTTTCCCGGGAGCATGTCGCAGCTCCGGCGAGGTCTGGAGGGCGTGACGCCCCTCAAAAATCAACCTGAAACTCTTCTGTATTTTTTTTTTCAAATAGAGATATCATAAAACTTAGCTTACTCTTCACTAAATCCCCCCACTCAGAATGCAGGAAATAGCGTTTCAGAGGGTCAAGATTTCAAAATTTTCGTTGCGCCTTCGGCGCTCGTCATCGTGATCATGAAATTTCCTGTCGCCGCCGAATTTAAAGGGTTCGGAGCAGGTGTGCGAGAATGGCATAGCGTAATAGGTCTCTTGCCACAAGATAAGGACGACTTGCGGCAAAAAACCGTCGTCTTCAGGGGTATCTCATGTTCTAAAAATGCTGAATTTACCGTTAAGCGTTATCGGCCGGCCTGAATTTACCGTTAAGCGTTATCGGCTGGCCTGAATTTACCGTTAAGCGTTGCCAGGACCCCCCCATACAGACCCTCATACATGTCATGATGCAAAGTCAAAAGGCCATTCAGTTACAGAGTGTTCTTGATTGAATTATTCCACCATCACTTAGTCCAATACAGTTAATCCAGTTATCAAGCTGCCCTAGCATTAAATAGAGGGGTGTGGAATCAATCAAATCTGTCATTTTGTGTAAATTGACCTGGCGGCTCTATTTCTTGACAGAACTAAGACGATGGAGGTTGGTTTACGCGTCATTCGAGGCCCTGATTGGAAGTGGGCGAACCAGGACGATGGCGAAGGCCACATCGGAACCGTGGTCGAAATTGGCAGACCGGGGAGCACGGCGTCTCCCGATAAAACCGCCGTCGTCCAGTGGGACTCCGGAATGCGTACAAACTATCGTGTTGGCTACCAAGGGTCTTACGACCTTTTGGTCTACGACAATGCCCCCATTGGCGTGAAGCACCCGAATATCATCTGCGACGACTGCAAACAGCACGGAATACGCGGTATCCGCTGGAAATGTACGGAGTGCCACGACTTTGACTTGTGCACAGTTTGTTACATGAATGACAAACATGTCACCACCCACCAGTTTGAAAGATATGAGACTGCACAGTCAGCTGGGTAAGTTGGCAGTCCTTGCTGCATACAAAATGTGCATGACATATGTAAAATACATTGTAAGGCCTGTATTTGTATTGTGATGAATTTGATGCGTAAGTAAAGGTATAATTGCATAATTAGCTATTGTCATGAGATACTGATGGAAAGTATTTAGTGAAGGAAGCTTCACCAAAAGTCAGCATTATGGTGCTGAAGCTTGCATCTTATAGAATGGTAAAACTACCAATAAAGAATACATATGAATTTTGGATTAACATTGAGCTTACACATGTGACACTTATGTGGGGGAGAGGGTATGTAATAAAAATAATATTCAGTACTGTATTGTTGTTATTGTCTGCATACTGTCCCTGATTTCTGTTTTCATATGCACATGGAAAGATGAATTTTCACATTATTGACATACAAAAGTAATTAACCTTTTCCTTGCCACAGGGTAAGAGTGCCGAAACGACATGGCTCTGTGAAGGTACAGTCCAGAGGGATCTTCCCTGGTGCACGTGTTGTCAGGGGGCCAGACTGGGACTGGGGCAACCAGGATGGTGAGGCTTTCTCTTCGTAGCCATAGTCAGGAGGATATTTTTTAAACAAATTTGTTTCAGTGTTTATGAATAAATCAATAAGGTAACTAAAAATGTTACAAATGAATTTTCAAGATTTTTGGCTTCAGAAGGTTAGTCATAGAGCAAGTGATTGACTAAAATTGAATTTTTCTGTAGTCGTCATAATATAAGTATTATGAGATAGGTAACTCCATCTTGCTGTACATTTTTCAAACTGATTACAAGTTTGCACATCCCAAGAATGCACTACCTCGGTTCAATTCTTGTTGTGGAGAGGGGAATGTTAAATGTCAGAAATTAATCTCTATCCAATAAAGGGATCGATCTCAGACATATTTGACAAACGACCTCTGTTGTGGTTTTGATTATAGGAGGCCCAGGGAACACTGGGAAGGTTATCGAGGTCCGCGGCTGGGACAACGAATCAGGAAACAGCGTGGTTCAGGTCACCTGGTCGTCAGGGGCAACCAACGTGTACAGGCTGGGTCACAAGGGCAAGGTCGATGTCAAGTACACCCAGGATGCAACAGGAGGGTACTACTACAAAGATCATCTGCCTAAACTAGGTTGGTAGATTTTCTGGTTTTGGCGATGCCTCGGAGGTGAAGCTATTTGTTATCACTGCTGTATGCGGTGAAGTAAATATCACTGCATATATAGAAGCTTGTTAAGGAGGCTGGAGCTTTTGAATTTGGTAGTTTTATTTTAAATGTCAAGTACTATTTTTCCTAAGTTCTACATTCAATCTTGATGCAGTGCTTGAGCACTTGGGAATAGACATGTGTAACAAAAAATGAGATGAAATGTCATTGATCATTATTCAAATCTTCAACACCTCTCACTAGGTTATCACCATCACCAGACCATTGTCAGCCACATAGAGCCGGTCAGCAGTGCAGCAGGACAAAACTTCAAAGTCGGAGACAAGGTCAAGGTTCAGCTTGACGTGGACATTCTCAAACAGTTACAAGAGGGGCATGGTGGCTGGAACCCCAAAATGGTGGAGGTAAAAATTTATACTGATGTGGAGAAGGAAAGGTGGTGTTAAAATTGTAATGGCCCCCCCTACACTGTTTATTGATATAAGGTTTTCTGAAAGCCCTAAAGATTTTGCCAGCTGACTTTTATACATTTGAGTATAATTGGATGACTTTCTGTTTAAGTACTGTCACTTTTTAATTGATTTGTTGCTATGTCTTATCTATTCGTTTAGACCCTTGTAGTGCCTAGTGACACATAAAGCAGAAAGTTTTCTGGCTATGTCAGTAGCTTCGACAGTATTTTTACAGGGAGGGGTTGCAAGCCCTTCCACTGACAACCATGCTTATGTCATTACTTCAATGTTATACACAGTTTATAGGAAAAGCAGGGACAGTCCATCGTGTGACTGAGAGGGGGGACATCAGGGTCCAGTATGATGGCAGTTCCAACAGATGGACCTTCCACCCAGCTGCTCTCACAAAGGTAGGTGATGAATTAGGGAAAAAACAGAAATAGGGAACTTTTCTTATTCTCTACATTAGTAATGTTTGTCATTGCCTGTTTGTATAATTCTAAGCTGCAATTGTAACCTTTGGTATAAATGTATATCACCTATTTTGAGAATCATCGGTGAGGCCTTTTGACAACTCTTTTTCAGGTGGACATGTTTTCAGTGGGTGATACAGTCAGGATTTCAGACAAGATGGAGGAAGTGAGGAGACTGCAGGCTGGACATGGGGAGTGGACAGATGCAATGAAATCAGTATGTTTCATTTATTCCTCTGTGTATTGTTCTTCTGATGTCAGGTTCATGTACTTGGCCCATATAGGAGAAAGATTTTTAAAAACATTGACAAACATCTGTGAATATACGTACAGCCATGAATAATTTCATCAGGGTTATAAATGACTGAATATCAAAGTTCATTATTCACAACCAAGGAGTTGCATTACAGCAGACGTGATGAGGGGGATATAAACTCAGTCACGTTTGGGGCCTCATTTTTAAGACTGCAGCAGTGACACCTTGCAGTGCAAACTAGAACCAGTTATTATTGCTCTGAGGAAGGTGACAGACGATCGCTGAAACATTGTCTGTTATGTAACTCCCTGGTTGTGAATAAAGAACTTATCATAGTCGCATACATGTACAGTGATGAAAGAAAGGCAAGTCTAATGCAGAAAATAAATAAAGAAATAAGTTCTGCTTTAGCAAAGTTAAAGAGTTGCATTTTCTTGCAAATATGAGCCTTTCATTTTGCCTTGTTGTAGACCCTAGGCCAGCTGGGTACTGTACAGAAGGTGTACCATGATGGAGACCTGAGAGTGCTGGTGAATGGTCAGACATGGACGCTCAACCCCGCCAACATCACCATGGTACCCCGATCTACCATCGACACCAACAACACCATGGCACCGGACAGGGAACGCCACCAGAGTAGTAAGTACCAGGGGAGAAATTACAGAAGTTTCTAAATTATAGCAGATTGTACTTCCGACATACATGTAGAATAATGTAGACTGACCAAATTTAGACCAGTACATGTACATGTATGTGTGCATAGTCCACACGTATGAATACAGGAGAGACTTGATTTTCATATTTTCTTTCTTTTTACTCACCAGGCCTTGGCCAAGAGAGGAAGTCTTGAATGGAACAGATCTAGATTTAGATTATGATTTAGGAATTGTCCTATGGACTCTTTTTGCTGGGATTTTTATGCAGTCCCTGATTTTGGGAAGACAAGTGGAATGCAGACCATGCAAGTTAATATGTATCATGAATGACCAGGCCAGTAAAAAAATTACAAATTTGTTTTTGTTTTGTTCAGACACTGTCCTGTCCTTGCTGGAACAGATTAGAGCCATCCAGGTGGACAACAACACTCCGGACAAACTGGTCAGCGAGGCAGCACAGGGGCATCTTGGAAAGGTTCACGAGCTGGTCACTAAGCACCCTGACAGGGTACGTGTTTGTTTTTTAAAATTGTTCAATTTTTTTTGTGTGCAAAAAGTGGTTAGCCTGAAAAATAGCATGCCAGGTTAGCAACATGTTCAAATTTAGATAATGGATTCAAGCACTTGTAGATGTGACAAATCTCCCAAACTATGTATGTGGATGTCTGAAATATTGTTTGCTTTTTGTTAAGATTTGAAGAGTATGTTAGTAATGTTAGAGACTTTGACACATATGATATTGATGTATTATTTTTCCAAAGACGATGCATCTTATTTCTGCAGGTGGATACAAAGAGTTCTGGGAAGACTGCACTTCAGGTGTCCTGCCATCAAGGCTATCTGGACATGGTCAAGGTCTTAATTCTAGCTGGAGCCAGTCTGGAAGTCAAGGTCAGTGCACTAAAAAATTTTTTAGTCATCTTAGCATGGTCAGACCTGTCCAACAAATTTGCATGTATCTATCTGAGACAAACTAAATTTTCTTTCATATCTAGATACAGAGGTCTGCACTCTGTGCATTCATTTTGAAGTTGTATGTAGCAATAGGTGAAGAATGTAGAATATGTTACGTATTAAGATTTTTTTACAGTTTATCATGATGTTGTATCGGGGAGTCCAACTTCATGTATGTCTTGTTGTTGACTAGGACGATGATGGTGACACAGCCTTGCACTATTCTGCTTTTGGGTAAGTTGATATAACCATTTTTTAAATTGTACATTGGTTGTACTTGTACATCAGTATGATCTGAGGTTCAAATTTAGTGGTGTTTTAAATTTGCAGGCTAAAATAATTCTGTAGTACAGTATTCACACAAATGAGACATATTTGCTGGAGAGGTGCAGTGGAGAGGTGACTGCAAAAAAGGCCAAAATAAAATTAGACTACCACAATATTTTCAAGATTTACAGTTACTGTATACAAATGATTTGTTAGGTTTGTTATAAGAACAGCGTGCGTCACACTTGAACTTGTTGATTTCTGTTGCCATAGAAACCAGCCGGAGATAGCAGAGCAGCTGTTGACGAAGGGTGCTAACGTGAACGTCACCAATAACAGCGGATGTGGAGCTCTGCACGTGGCTGTCAACAAGAGCCATGTCCGCTGTGTCAGGGTGCTGCTCAACCACAACTGTAACATCAACACACAGGTACAACACTGTTGTGTGCTGTTACACAGGGCTCGAAATTCATTTTTGGAAATAGGTGCACTGGTGCACCCAACCCAAAAAATTAGGTGCACAGGAAGAATTTTGGGTGCACCACATAAAATAAAGTTGAATGTCAGCAAAACATAATCACAAAGTTTAACGCTCTTAAGAACATCAATCTGTTTCTATAGCTAACTTTAAAATTTCAAACAAGACTTAGTGATACATCAAATAAAGTACAACAAAAGGTTATATTCCTATTTCTGATACTTACATTTCAAGAATATTCTGTATACTTAGTGTACAATGGTGCCTTTACCCTATAGCCTACAAAAATATCTAGGTACACTGGTGCACCCACAGTCAAGAATTAGGTGCACAGCTCAAATTTTGGGTGCACACAGGTGCACATGCACCCACTTTTTCGAGCCCTGTTACATGATTAACTAAGGAAGAGAATTTGGGACAAAAGATTACGTCATGGAGTGTGGATGAAAAGGAACATCTCATGACTTAGAGTCAGAAATCATTTGTCTAAATTTGATTATAAAATTTAACATCATCTCTACTTTCATTGAAGGTAAAACTGTTGATCCAACACAATTAAAGAAAAACTGTCACTTTCAAAATTTCAGCCCCACCTACATCATGTATGACCTCTTCAGATGACTAACGGATATTGGTCACATGATCTGAGGTGGCTTGTGGGTCAAACATGCCAAAGATTAAGAATGATTAGTCGTCAAACAGGCATCAATTGCAATACAAGCAATTGCTTTTCTCGTTCACATCCAGGGCATTTGAGGACTGGTAGGCAAAATCACATTAGCAGATCAGATTTCTGATTGATATCTAAATTAGCAAATCTAATCATTAATCAATCTTTTGCTTTCCACCTGATTTTTGCTTGCCACTGCATCACCGTGACATCATTGCGATTGCTCATATTGTACATTGCAGGCCTTAGTTGAGTTGTTGAAATTCTCTGTTGTTAGGATTCTTATGGGGACACAGCTCTACATGATGCCATTGCCAAGGACAACAGGGATATTTTAGACATGCTGCTGGCAGTCCCTACTCTTGACCTTCAGCTGCGGAACAACCGAGGGTTCAACCCACTGCACCACGCCTCCCTGAAGGGCAACAAGTAGTCAGTACAATTCATCAGCCCTTATAATTACTTGATTTACCTAAGGTTTGGTACTAGAAAAAGAAATGTTCTCCTTGATAAGTGGCTAGCAATACACAGCAAGCACGTGCATCTTGCTAGGCAAAAATGCCACGAATTGGAAAGTCTGTGTTAACCACATTCAAAAGAATCCCCATTTGAGAGATTATATCATAATTAATTGTTTTCAAACTACATGTTGAAGGTAATCACAGCAGAAAACTGTCTACTTGTTTGTTGTTTGTATCTCACATGAAATCTGTAGTCTCCTTAGCAATTCATTCTTAAAATTGTTTGGCTTTTCATGCAGAGACTTAGTAAGCCAAACCCGTACCTAGCACATTCCCAGAACATAATGCGCATACAGTATTTAGCCTGGTATTCAAACCAATGATAGCTGTGGAGTTTCTTTCGTCCTCTTTGGTCAAAGTTGCATCATTGTAATGGCTGTTACATATTATCTCTCTTTCAACACAACTATGAACCTATATACGTGTTATCAACCTCATATATCATGTGAACACAACCTTTAATGCTTACTTTCCTGTGATGTGCTGTTGTACCTAACTTTACCATTTGTCCTCTCTCTACCTTTGTCCACAGTGCTGCAGAGAAGATCCTGGCCATCTGCCCACAGCTGGTTGATGAGAGGAAAGATGATGGGTACTCAGCGCTGCACCTGGCTGCTCTTAACGGTCACAAGGAGGTGTCTGATGTCTTAATTACACAGGTGGGGAACTTCTTATTACCTTCTACAGGGTTGATTATGTTCCCTTGTTGCCTGGTTGGTTGCTTGCTCGCTTGTCTGCCTCTTCTTGAGCAATCTACTAATCAGTCATTTGTCCTGCTGGGTCTTAAGCATTCACAGAGACTAGTCCTTGCAGTTCCTTTGTTAGTTGCTAGGGGCACACATGTACACATTGCTCTAAAGAAGACTCACATATCCTACAGTACAACCCCCCAATTGTGTATAACCATCCTGACACAGTGTCATGGGAGTGGATGCAATATTTTTTTAGTCAGTAATTTTGCTTGTGTTGTGCCATCGTGTTGGCGTAATCGTGTTGGCAAAATCCAGAGGTCCTGGGTTCAAATCCTCTGACATGCCACCAATGTTCGGAAAGGCACTTAACACGACTTTGCTGGCTACACTCAAATGTAAAAATGGATACCTGACTTTGGTTGGGGAGGTAAAAGGCGGTGTAAGGAGAGTGATAGCTCTCACCTTCCAATATCATGCACCAGACGCAGAGGATAACAACCCACTGTCCCTACGCCCCCCAAAAAGCTATGGAACTACCTTTTCTTACCTACCTCTTTAAATTTGCTTACTGTCTTTTTCCCCCCACATTTTTAGGGCCATTGTGAGGTGAACATCCTGAACAACCGGCACCAGACCCCGCTGCTCCTGGCCGTGAGCCAGGGCCACACCTCCGTCATCGAGCTGCTGGTCTCACGCAACGCCAACGTCAACATGGAGGACGAGGAGGGCGACACCTGCCTGCACCTGGCGCTCATGAGGCAGTCCGACAACACCAACCTCACCAACTCACCGCAAGTCGCAAGTGTGAGCACCTGTTGCCATAGTGTACACGTCTGCTTCCACAGATCTTTGTCCACAGTTTTTGTATCTGTACAATTTGTTTTTGCTGAAAAAGTTTCAATTGGAATGTGTTTCACTATTGCTTTAGAGGTGAAGAAATATCTGTCACATTGAAATTGAAATTAAATTTTGGAAGGACACTTTCAGGTAAGCATATCACCATGTAGCACATGAAATTTGAATATTACATTCTGCAAGGAAACCTTGTAGTCCTGGAAATGTAATCCTAGCAGATGTGCAGGAAATTGAATTGTCATAGCTTTCATCAACTCTGAAAAATGTTTGTCATTACCACTTTGTGTCATGTTAGTAGTTCAAGCATCAAACTGGTACAGTTTCCTCCATTTGTGAAGTTTCTTTTTCCTTTGCCATCTTCATATGTGACGTCTATATTTTCTACACCTCCTCCATGTGTAATGTCTCTCTTTTCTCCACCATTGCCTTCCTTATCCAGACCTATTCCCTTCCGTCCAAGAAGCTCTTAGCGTACCTCCCCTTCCAGGAGCCCCTGAGTGGTATGGCCCAGTATATCTGGGACTCTGTGGTCAAACAGCTAGCCAACATGAACAAACAGGTGTCCATAGCATTTTCCTCTCTTGCCATGCATCCTGGTTCCCCGCTGTATTCCATTGCCTGTTGTTCTCTGTTATGTTTGTTGTGTATGTTGACTTTGGGTCTGCATTGGTGGCTATTTGCTGTTTTTTTACCTAGATTCCGAGTTAATCTACAACTACTTAACCTTTACACAACACTGGTAGAATTATGAAATTTAACTAAAAGCAAGAACTCCAATTTAGAAGAAGGTGATAGGCATTACACAGTACCTGGCAGCAGCTGGTTATAACTTACATTGCATTACTCAACTTTTCACACCTACTGTATAGGTCCTGCATCTCTGATAGCTGTTACATGTACCTAACTGTTTTTGCTTTGCTTTGCTTTGCTTTGCTTTGGCAACAGACACCGCCCTCCCCGGCTGACCTTGCTTAGCCTGTATACCTCTAACAAATGCTGTTGATTTTTGTTATTTATGTCTGTTACTATTTACTACTACAGTACTCTCATTCAATGGACCTTTACATTCTTTAAGCAATGCATCTTAATTAGAAAAAATATCCTGCACTTTCAAAAATTATTTATCAAAATGTGGCTAAAGCTGGACAGGTCTGTGCATAGTTGTTCTAATAATCCTCATCAAATGTTTGCATGATGCAGATCCACTCCTCCATGGGCATTGGTGACACTGGAGGGAATGCTGGAGCGGCCATTGCATGTTTCCTGGTACAGGAAGGAGCCAACTTGAACGCTGCCAATCAGCGAGGCCAGACATCCATGGACCTCGTCACAGACCCACGAATCAAAGAGCTCATCCAGCAGTTCGCCAGTGCCAGGAGGTCAGGATTTTTAACAGTTATTTTGTCTGTTGGGTGAAATTTACAAGTAGTGAATTGTTACTGTAACTTTATCTATTCTCGTGGGGACTTAATTTCACAATAGAAGGGGGGAAAAGGTCTGCACAGTGTTTTAAATTCTGTACTACAGTGTAATACATTGGATTAATGCATAGTTGCAATGTCATAAATTCATGGTGGAGGGGTGTCTGTGAAAACCGTGAAAATAAAACCACTACAAACAAACATTTCAAGATTTACAGTATTCTGTCTGTAGTGTCCTAGACTGGAATGGGTAGGGTCTGTGTGGTTTACATAGCCAACCATGTAAAGTTTTGATTGATTGACTGAATTATTGATGTTTATAGGGACATGGAAGCCAAAAGCTCACGGAGCCAGGCTGACGGAACGAGACCAGGTCCCTCCAACCAGGGCCCCAGAGATCGCAGTCCTCCAGATGCAGAAGAGGATTGTACAGAGTGTATAGTGTGTGATGATAACATGGCCAATGTCAAGTTTGAGCCGTGTAACCACACCATTGTTTGTGTAGGTAAGGGGATGGAAAAACTTACATTGTTTTACCAGTGCATAGCGAGCTGATGAAGGTTAGACATCCAGGTAACCAATATTCATTAAAGAATGATGAAACTACACCTGGATAAAGATTGGTACATTGGGGCCATCACTTTTGAAAAAAGATGATATGTGAACCACTTGCAGTGCCTTTTTTCTAAACTTTTTCACAGAAATCTTTCAGCACAATATTGCTTAGTCCTTGTCATGGTGATATGTAACAGCAACATATTTTTAGAGATTTTACAGAGAAACTGACATTAGTCAGGTATCTAGAACTAAAAATGCTGATTTTTAAAAGATTGTTTAAACTTTTGTAGCTTATTGTTGATGTATATACGACTATAAACAAACATTATGTAACAAATGTTTTTATGTTTTTCACATCCAGAGTGTTCTACCAGGATGAAGAAGTGCATCAAGTGCCAACAACCTATCACCAGGATGGTCAAAATAGGTAAGAACTGTGACATTGAAGGTTTGAACCCTATTTGAGTCAGAAAGAAAAGAAAATCACTTATTGTGTATTTCTTGAGGGAAACATGAATACAACTCATCTTTTTTCATTGATGCATGCACACTTTCATATGTGATTGTATATCCAAAGGTCTCTTTTGACTACTCTAGCCATGAGTAAAATTTGTAACTTGAGTAAAAAATTGTTTTTGAGTCAAGTTGAGTCAAGAGTTAAGTTGCACTGTAATTATGGCAGGTATTCAGTGATAGTTATGAGAAGATTACCTTTGTTCCAGAATTTTTCATAAACTTATACTTGTATTTCATCTTTGCAGATGGTCAGCCAGTAGAAGTTCAACCAACCAGAAACATCCTCCCGGAGAAGGTCGTCGAGTTGGAGCGAAAAGTACGGGAGATGGAGGAATCGGCGCTCTGCATGATCTGCCTGGAACGGAAGCGTAACGTGGCGTTCCTGTGTGGCCACGCAACGTGTGAACAGTGCTCCCGTACCCTCAAACACTGCCCCATGTGTAGGAAGACCATCACAAAGAAGATCTCCCTTTACCTATGACAGTAGTGCATGGACAGGAATACTTATCTTTTTACCAACATTACCATGTGAACATGTCACTAATATAGAGATGGAACCTTTCAATGTTAACAATGGTGGTTAAATCATACTGGGAGCGTCAGCCAACAGTTTCAGCAAGAAAGAAAGTGTTTTTGGAAAGGTACATGAATGCTATGCCTTGATGTACGGTTTTGATCAGTTATTTCTTGTTGTTGTGCTTATCATCATGTATTTTTTTTTCAAAGTGTATGTACAATTGTACAACATGTATAAATTTTTCTTCTTTCCAGTGCGATTACAATTTATGCATGTGCATAAGTTGATGTTGCTTGTATGGGAACTGAACTTTAGAATGTGAGCAATTTTGTCCCTGTATGATTATATCTACCATATCTATTTTCTGAAATTAGCATTATTCTTTTCTAAGAGCTAAGAGTAATTCTTATTTTTCACACATAATGATATGGATGACAAGTTTTGCTTCAAGTTCAGAAGAGTGAAAAACCATGTCATTCTTGACATTGTAGCACAGTACTGGAATAAAACATATTTTTGAAAAAAAATTCTCAGAAGGTTTTAAACATAGGACTTGCAATACTCATGCACATGTATCTGAATAAGACAAAAAACTGCAGTATTTTCTCAAACTATGTATCTCGTTGGCATTATTTCAGGAAAATGTAGCATCTCATTAGAGGTTCAACATTGGAAACTTGACACTTTTAGACGAAGGAAATACTCATCCTTAATTATGCTAACATCCATTACAACATATGTATATTGCATGTATAAATGGCTGCAAATTCATTATGTTCTTTCTCATATACATATATGGTTTTTATTATGTCATTTGTATCAGTATTTACACATGTAAACAATTGATTTTTCTTCACTCTCTAATGTGTCATGTGTATCCAACTTACCATAAACTTACCATTTTGCTGTCCAAAGAATGTACCTTTTTACTATTTCACAGTCTTTTGGAAAAATTGAAACTTTACCCTCTATGACATGTATATTGTTGATGAAATTATCTTCCCCATAAGCTTACTTGTAGAAAACAAGATAAAAATAACTGGAAAATTAAAATTGTGGTGTGATCAACTGTACTAAATGCCATCTGCTGTATGCAATAAAAAGCAATATTGGCATGCAATAGACCCTCAGTGCAGTTGCATAGTATTGAGTTTGACATGATGTTTATGTAGGTCATAAGATATTTACGTTTTCTTGCACACAGCCAAATTCTCCTTACCACGACTGTTTCGATGGCCCCTTTCAAATGCTAGCACACAGACTACTGAAATGTTGGGAGGTAAGAAGAATTTGGTTGTGTAAAAATAATCTCGTATTTATTCCTTTATTTGAATTCATGAATGATGGCATGGCAATTAGTATACATGTTATCTTGATGCCAAAAAAACAGCATGAAGATATTTTTACAAAAGATGCTGCAGAAATAAGATTTATGTTGATTCTACATTGTGTATATAGATGTGTGTAAAGTACTTTATGTTACGCATAAGATTATGCTTGTGCATCTGCAACTACTGATACTCTAAGAGTGCAGATGTTAGTAGATCCAAGATTTTCTCCAGAACTTAGTATTTTGTGATTTGTGAAGAGTAAATAAAGTGGCCATCTAAAATTGATGCATTGTTTTGTTATCTTCATCTTTGTTTGTCAAGTAGCTGGTCCATCAGTGTAGCCCACCAGCTTTGTAGTCACACAACATATAATGTAGCAACGGGGGGGGGGGGGGGGGGGGTAGTTTCAGGCGTTTTTTTTTCTACATTACTTTGAAGATCTGCTATGCTGGGGTATTTCAGACATCTTCATTTACTTGCAACTTGCCAACAAAACACTCTATATCAAACAATATTCTACTTAATGTAGTAGATAACAAATAAAAGCCTCTTCTGTCTATATATCAGTTAATATTATTATTAACCTTCCCATATTGTCCACAGTCATTTCTAATATTGTGACAGTTGCGACCTGCTTCCAAGATGCATATTTGCATAATGATTGCTCGCCGTTTGCTTGTCCCGAGATCTCCCTTTTCGGGAAACTGGCCAAGATCGATGCGCGCGGGGAGGGCGTCCATAGAAATCAAGTTTGCCAGGTCTTACTGGGTTCGTGGAAAAGGGCAGTCCGGGATAACAGCACGTGACCTTCATCGTGTGTTCATGGAGATAATTACACGTACCTACGCCTTCCAAATCAATAATTACAACGTAGAGACTTTATTTCAAGCCGGTTTGATCCTTCGATTCGACATGGCGTTCATGAAACGTGCTATGAATTCATTTTAAAGCAGTTGGACGCTGTTCGATCGCAGTGAGATTTGTAGACGCGCTTGCTTAGACCCCCATTCCACTTGGACGGCGCTCGCACCGCGCTCTCACGGCGACCTAAAATGGCCCAAAGCGCCGTGAGAGCGCTGAACTCCTGGAAAACGTGCTCAAGTGGAATCTCTACGGCGACCCCTGCGCGCTCTCAGCGCGACCAAAATGTCAAATGTCAGTAACTTTTTAAAGATTTCACAGATCACTCAACGAATTCCAGAGATAAAGAACGAATTTTTGTTCCGTTTTGTGTGCTTTGTTTTCTTCTCAGTCATACCTTTACCTCTTGCATCATATTAGAATGATAAAATCAAAGGGAAAACAGATTCAATTTTAGTCGCTGCACGGTCGCTCAGTGTGTGTCTTAAGTAATATATGTATGTTCAACTTGTTTTTTTTCCGTGTTGTCTGTTATGTAAACTGTTTGCAATAAATATATTTTATCATTCTACGTTATAATAGAAACGTAAATCACAGAATTTTGAAACACATTTTGAACCACTGACAATAAAACTTGGAGGGAATTTAATTTGAATGGAAGCACGTACTTGTAGGTATTGGTCAATTTGTATTACCCACGAGCAAAACTATGATTTGACCACAAAATTCCCAGAAATTCAAGATACACCACTTCAAGAATGAAATTTGTTTGAACTACAGTTAAGACCATTCAATCCTCATAGAGCGCTCGCTGCGATCCTTGAGCGCTCGCTGCGGCCCTTTGATCCCACCTTGGGCGCTTTCACGGCGCTCACTGCGCTCTCACCGCGCTCTCACGGCGCTCACCGCGCTCGCTCGGCGCTCTCTCGGCGCTCGCTTTTTGATCGCCATCCTCGGCGCTCTCACGGCGAAGGTTTTGAGCATGTTCAAAACCATCGCCGAGGTGACGGCGCGCATGGCGCTCTCGCCGCGCTGTCGGCGCTCTCGCCGCGCTGTCGGCGCTCTCAATGGCGCTCTCGCCGCGCTGTCGGCGCTCTCACGGCGATCTGGCCAAAATGAGGTCGCAGTGAGAGCGCGGTGAGAGCGCCGTCCAAGTGGAATGGGGGTATTAAAGAGAGTTGTGAGCAAAGTATACTGGCGTGTAGGAAAGTCTACCTTCCATACTATTTAATTAGAGGATGATAGAAAAAATAGCAAGTTCTAATACAAGAGCTGTTGCGATTTTAACGCTGTCATTGCGTACTGTCGTAAGATCGAAGATACATGTATGTACAAGATGAATATGATGTGAATTTCAGTACAAATTCTTGTGAAACTGCACAACAGGCATTCGAAGCCAGTCTCCCTTTGGAATAGGTTTCCCGAACTGCCTTCAGATACATTTTTTTATGTTTGAACACTAGGTGATCTTCGATCGCTCGTCGATAACATTCTATTTTAAATATTTAATACAGAACCCTGTCACATCTCTGATAATTATTCTGTCAGACATTCCTCAATGCTGACAAGCTCAAAGCCAGAATTCTCCACCAAATAGTCCAACAGGAAGGCAGCGATCATGTAGCTATCTGGATGGTCCGAATCCAGACTCAGGATGCCTCCTGTGTCCCCCAGTCTGTCAGCGACCACACGGAGAGCCCTGGGGACCCTCTCTACGTCTCGATAGTGGTAGTAGCTTTTCTCTGTTAAAGGGGTTTCTGTAAACAAAAATCAAGGGGTTTGTGTATGTGACATGTTTGGCAGTCCTATCATGGGATGCAGTGGATTGATATTGATTTCCTTATTGATTATGCAAATTAGATGCTGATTCGAAGAATGAACATTTAAGCATGTTAATCATCACTAAAGTTATGTACACAACAAATTCAATAACGATTTATCAACCCCTTCTTGAGTTATTCTCTTCCAAAATCTGAAACAAAATTGACCCCTGCAGTTCCAAAAAATCCAATAGGGGGCCCATACCTGCAATACTCAAGAGTTGTCCAACATTCAAAAATCACGACCATAGCATGTGGAGATAACGAGATATCCAAATCGATAGCTATCCAAACCGAAGTCACGATAACCACGTTAAACGTATCGAAGCTGTCTCGATGACATACCTTCGGTTGGCGGGAAGCGAGCTGTCGGCTGAACGAGGCTCAATCCTCGACTCTTTGCGACGTTTATAACCGTCTTTGTTGTGTTCTCCGCTAGGTACAATGTAGACTGCAGGCCAGCGTCGCAGAGCCGTTCCATGGCGCTGACGATGCTGAATCTGATCCACCCTGGCGCCTGTCGTGCGAAGTGCCCAGGCGGGAAAGGCTGACTCTTTTGGAAGTTCAACAAAAACCATAAAATAATTTTCTCATGCTTTAAACACAAGTTGACTTTAGATGGGTAACGATATACAACAACAATCTTTATTTATTGGCACAACAGAAGTACAGCGACTTGTAGTTTGGAGATGCCAGCATTGATACCGTACACTTATGTATTGGTGTCTTCAGCTCTCCTGAAATGATACAGTTTTGAATTGTGGTAACCCTCGTTCTGTGTCATGCACTGCGTGAAAAATTAGTCTATGCAAATACAAATACAAAGGCGTCAGTGAAAAATACATTGCCATGGGAGTACGGCCTGACTATCATTTAAGAAATGTGACTGAGCTATCTATGAATTCAAATAAGGTCAGGCTAACAGACTTTTGGCCTTCTTCATGACTATGGACGACCCACAGATGAGCTGAATTTTTAGCAGTGACCAGTATATGACTACCACCATGCAGTGAACAGTAAAGGGTAAAATTGAAAGTACCTCTTTTCTTTTTTTACTCTTTATTCAAATTGCAGCAGGCAATACATGACCACCCAGGCAGCAGTAGCTGACTTTGGGCGTCTAACACAGCACATACAATTACAATGTTGAAAACTACGCATATATACAAATAAGTTCACTAACGTACACAATGATTTAATGATGATAATAATAATAATAATAAACGTACCTCGCGCATGCCGATGGTGAACATCTCAGCCCATTCTTTCACCTGTTGCTGGAACAACTCGACAAAGTCTCCATACAAGAACAGGGCCAGGGGGATGTTGCTTGTGTGCGCGGCGAGAGTTGTCACCAGCTTGCGAGCGGCCTTAGCGTTCATGCCGACCTCAACCACCAAGGCCAGTTTGGGCCGCTTCTGGGCCGACCCGAGGCAGTTATTGTAGACAACACCGGGTTTTCCAACAGAGCCAACCTAGGATAGACATGCGCGCGTGAAACAATAGATTACGTTCAACATATGCATCTACCGTGAATGCAAACTAATAATTACTTCGAATCAGTCCTTGTTACTTTGTTGAAACACAACAAAATGGGCAGAAACAGCAAGAATCACATACCTTTAGACCGTATGAAAGGCCTAAATATACTATTCTTCATGTGGAGGCTACAAATGTGTCTGTGCCTTTTTCTACGTCTATCTTATTCAAACGTCTGAGACACTGACGCGTGACTTTTATTAACGCATAACTTACCAGTTTCGGGTGCAAAACATCAAAGTCCTCATATGTCCTTCTCTCTCCCGTCCATCTTAACAGAGGTTTACCCTTGGCTTCCACCTCCTCGATGAGTTGGGCCTTGTCTGCCTTGTTCCATCCCGCGACAGTCTGCCACCCGTGGTACTCTCCATAATATCTGACACCAAGGACATGACGTATAGTTGATGAGCATCATGAAATCATGCACAACAGATCCAGAATACCGCATTTAGGTATACATTGGGCATATTAAGGTGTATTAGGTATAACCAAGGACTGATACAGTTGCTTGATTAGTTTGTATTTTTTTAGTGTAGTGTGTACATGTTGTGAACAACAACAGGATCGCTCAAAGAAAATGCTAAATGGTAGAAACGCATAAATTACATACTTGTCAATCCATCTAAAAGTATCTTCTTTCAGCATCTTTGTCAGGATGTCATACTCTGCGCCCTCCACGTCAAGCTTGAAAATGACATAGTCGTCTACGTCCGTGTTCTCTTTGATCCATCGGGACAGGTCGACGGTAGGTACCGTCCGTCGGTAGGTCAGCTTCCGGCTGCCTCCCGTGATGTTGTCCTGTATCTCCTTCTTGAGTGCGTACAGGGTTCCCCCTCCCCACTGCATGTCCGTGCCACTGGTCTTTCCCTTTTCTGGCGACCAAGCTGACTCTGCGTACGCCGTCATGTTACCTAATTATACCGGGCAAGTTTAGAACGTTCAACATTGTACAGCGTGCCAAGTACATCGTAACGTTGGTGCGAGGATTGTCAATATTTGCCAACAAATTGTTTTTGTCATGTTTACCTTTACTTTCCTTTCTTCCTCCTTAAAGAAAAATCTATCCGAGGTAGTACATTGGCGAACAAGAAATCGACGATCTCACACATCCGTGAAATATTTAGATTTTTTTCCTAATTTCTCACTAATCCATTTCCCCTGCCTTAAGCTTCGTGCGGGACTTTGCAATTGGATCCGGCCGGGTCAAGGTTGCGGTACCAACCTTTCACTCGGGCAAAACCAGTCTTACCATCCTGCCAGCCTCAAGTTACATCAAATAACTACGAACACACACCTGGGCACACAGACCTAGGATAGACCTCTGGGTTACTCACCTAGCCTCTACCAGGCTCCACAGGTCGCTGGAAAAATAGCAGAAATTGGTCAAATAGACGGATATATAACATGCCAAAGGAGTTAGTCCGCTAAAGGAGTGCGACCTAGTACTATTTTTCTAGCGACCTGTGGAGCTTGGTAGAGGCTAAGACTCACCATCCTTGTTGGACACGGCGGTTGGGCAGTGCAGAACGTGGTTCGAGTAGGGAGCGAAGTACGGGGCCAGACGATCGTCCAGCTCAAAGGAGTGTATGACGTAGTTCTTGCCGTCCGGATAGGTCTCCCGGAACAGCTGGACGGTAGAAGCCACGTTTCCTCCACAGTCCAGCAGGACTTTACGTTTGCCGCGTGCCTGCGCTAAGTCACCCATAAACCTGAAATGGCAATCCATTCTGCATCCACCAATCCGCAAAATGAAACACTGTTCTTGTTTGAGATATTAGTTCTACATGCCGATTGGCTGTGGAAGTACGCAAAGGTCGTACCAATAAGGTCACGAACTCATTAATATCAGAGACTGTCACTTTTGAAAAGTGCTGGAATCAGACCTTTATTGTACACATATACATATGTCCACTGGGCTAAGTGCATGGAAAGAGAGTAGTTTACAGATGCATACGTTGTCAAGCTAACACAAGAACTATTAAAGGAGCAGTAAGGCTAATGAAATAGAATATTGAGGAGAATCATTTACTGTTTCTAGATCGGACCTGGTGCTACCCAGATGAAGAAAGAAGCCTGAAATTAATCGTTTCCAACATGTCTCACATAATGACTTGGCACACGTCTTTAACCACCAACATCGCGGACGCTATACTGCAAACACACTATTTGCTGTGATATTACGTACCTTTTATTTTGAGAAACAATTCTGTCACCATGCTGTCTTGCTGGTCCCCTCAGCCAGCTTGCGCTCCGACGTGGTGACACCACTTGCTGAGTTGTCGGTGTTTTCAGTAGGTAGGACGACAAGATGCCAGCGGCAAATCCTACCAACACAAAGACGCCTCTTCCCAGTGCTACACGCCGAAAGAGCATCGAGAGCCTCATAGTTTTCTACGTGTAAAACGTAAAGAATGTGATGTTTATGCCGACGAACCCGATGACCCCTGAGTTGACAACAAACAAAATGGTGTTGCGCTCAAGATCAAGTTACCTGTAACGGTTCAGGGTTTACTTGGCACCACACATCTCTCTCGCTTTTTATTAATTTTTTTTTGCAAATTCTGAAGTTATGTGAAAGGGTTTTGTTTCCACCGAAGATCAAAAAAGTACGCGACTTCTGTATTGTAGCTCTAACTGTCGCGTGTACCGCCAGTATTAAATCATTGAATATCTGTGGGTAGAATTCACTGTACCTATAAGTGTAAGACCGGAGAAGACAAGAGGAAATTCAGTAGTACTAATAACCCACCGAGCTAGCATTACTGCTGTAATACATGTAAAGAAAACACATTTTCTGGCAAGTGACTCCACTTCGTCGGACTCTCTTCCGAATGTCTTATTAGTAGAACCCGTATCCGCAGGACAATGATGTTGTACCACGACGCGGAAGTGAAACATTGGTCCTGTTCAATGCTGTTTCTCCCCTTCAATGTGGAAGCATGGTGAATTGCAATTCTTCGCACAATTGATAGTGACTATCCATCGAAATTCGGTAAAGATATTTGAATTCTATTTACAACTTTCTTTTGCATATGTGACACTGATATCACTTTTAGATACGATTATTATCGCATCAGTGTGACGAATGTGTGGGGGGAGCGTTCGTAACACGGAACAGCCAGGTGTGGGTTTGTACGTGTACATGGCATATTCGAGTCTGGTTACACAGTAAACAAGTTCATTTGTTAACTAGGCAAAGTGAAGGCCCGTCTCCTTTGTGCATGTTCGCAGTCACCTTTTCACTCGTCAATGAAAACATTCATATAAAACGTTTGCCAAACCTCTGTACAGATTATTGCGGTATTCTGTGCAGAGTATATGGGATATTTTGGGGGTACCAGGCATCATGGTTATATCGATACTTGATCAGTCACGGAGCCATGAATGGCTGTAAGGTAATACGTTAGAGTAAACAAATAACATCAGGTCTTTGTACTGTTGCAGTCATGCATCAAGGTTTCAGCACTGTTGCAACCATACGTGAACATGCACTAGGCTTTTAAGTGCTGCTTCAGCCACACATCATCACTTGGCTATTTCAGACGTTCTGTGGCTACCGGGATCTCTATAGAACTTACCGAATTAATATTTGTTGATATTAATACGTGTATTGAATTGATAGCAGCGCGTGTGTATCATTATTACGCACACAATGAGAGTTACATTGCAGGACATGTGTGTTAGGTGGCGCTCGACTGAAGGCCCTAGTAGAACACACAAAGAGTCTTTATCAAACATTGCAACAAGACAATACACACTGGAGCGCCAGACAAGATTGTCTACGCACGTTTCTCAACGCATGCCTGTCCTGTCCTGAAATGACATATCTATCACGTTTGTAATGTTAGATTTATGTAGGTTTCTTCACGACAGACTATCGAATTGCGTCAAGAATTTACGAGATACAAAAGGACAGATAGACATCAACAATTTATCTGTACATCCCGCTGGTGTCCCTAATCAACTCAACCTACAAGGATGCCAGCAATGTTTCCCTTTATTGTGTCATCCGTCTCTATAACAGATTAAAGCTTCTACATCTTTAATGCTTTCTATATGAATGCACACCGGTGCACCATTAATGTATCCGTGCACATTTTACAAACATTTGACCGCGCGTTTGCTAACGTTACCCGGCGAAGTCACCATAAATCAATTCAATATGTTTACCTTGTTCTGTCATGAAAAGTTGAATTCATTCATCGATGATGATGATGATAGAAATGACCTTTTGTACAAGGCACTGCATGTGTGTGGACAAGATTGCCCCTAGGTATGCACATGAGGAGTGTCAACGTAATGCCTCCCAACAAAGGCTAGAACTTGTATTATCTTGAGACTCACTGAGGGCGAATACGTAGGTTTTCGATTATAGCGTTTGCCAGTGGTCCTTTAATCATCAGAGTTCAATGAAACTGGGCCCTGGTATACATCTCCTTGACAAAACCTGGTCTTATATTGGAGTTAGAGTTAACGTCAATGAAACATTCACGACAAGATGATGATGATATTGGAGTTTGATGGTAATCTGTATCCTGTGTGGTCGGAAATGCATACCTTGAGGGCTGTATGTCGCAGTGACCCAACCCGGGCATCTATCCTTGGCTTCCGGTAGGCCCAAGGCTAGGGAATGTTGATATCATATAGAGATTATGACGCATCCCGAGATGTAAATTCATATATTTCACTGCGAACAAACGATGAGTGACGGCACGCGGCAATGCTCTGACATCCCTGTGACAATCAAGAAGCCACCGTGACCGATGACAAATTACCATACATGATTGCTCCAACACAGCGTAGACAAGTCAAGTCACCAAACTTTAGACCGTCGCTACATACAACATTAGTCAAGAAAAAATGAACTACAACATGCGTTACGGACACATGACTCCAGTTATGATTATTGAAAACAACGTGATTTTGTTGAGGCACATCTTGCTTCTTTTCTCTCTGTCTCCCTCGTCAAATCATGGGTACTGATGCTGTAAAGGATGGCAGCGATATATACGTACGTGTGGACCAATGTTATAAGAATTGATTCAGAAAACGCTTTCCATGTAACGTTAATCCAATCCTGCATTGGGACCATTGATAGAGGCAACTGCTGTGATGTAAGATATTACCTGCATAAATGTTATCCTTGAAAAGAACAGAGAAAAAGAAACAACACTGGAACGGCATAATTTGTTCAAGAGCAATGTTTAATCTACCCATGGGTCAATCTGCTGTTGGAAGTTTTTAAGACTTATGACTTTTCTATATACTCAACATCCAAAGCGCTGTCATGTATATACGTATATATGTGCTGTGAGTTCATAATATACCCCGCGATAGGGTGTGGCAACCTTCATTTTTCACGTAGGTGTTTTCTAAATTCAAAAGCTTTCTGGCTTATCATATCAAAAATGGATTCTTGGTAACCGACGCTTGTAAGATCCGTTCAGCATAATTTACAAATAGGACGCAGTGAGAATTGGACAGAACGTGGTCTAAACCGATAAGGAAAAACTAACTGCAATACATCTTATCTTGCTTCTTCCACTCTGTGTCGGTATTCTTAGTCTTGCTTCCAGCCCCACTATGCATGGCCCCACTCTGCCCTTTTGCGGAAGGAAGCGACCAAAGGAGACTGGGGATAGGATGGATTCCAGGCTACGGTATCCCTACTTTCCTGAAAGGTTGTGAATGGGGAAGACGCTGTGCATGTGTGCAAGGTGGGTCCCAAACATATACCCATCGATCCAGAAGAAGGACATTTCCTTTTCTTCGGGGAAATGGGTCAAAAATCAATATAAGTGTGCGTGGGCTATAATCCATTAAGACTATGTGGCACAATATCAGACTTATCGTGTCTTAAGGCTGCAATCCGTCATTATCTATAGAAGGATCCGGTGCTCAGATTGATTGCATTTATGAATCGATGAGGATCAACTAAGCTTACAAACTTTCTTGACGCCTCGTTTAAAAAAGAGTCAAAGTTAGAATGCGGTCACAGTGGTCAACCCCCCCTCCCCCCATTCAGCTTCAGAGGATCCGCGGAACGCGTTTAAAAGACGCTTAAAAGTGTCGTATATAGTGACCTTTTACGCGTCCTCAATATTAGCTTTACGCTACGCTGCTCCGTAAATTGTCATTTTCATTATTACATCGTCTCCCATTCAAGCGATATTAAAACGTCGTTGCGTCGTGTGGCATAACGGCATGGTTTTCTTGCCCAGAACCCAGCGGTCCCGGGTTCAAATGCCCTGGCCCCACCGATGTTGTGCCCTTGGGAAAAAGCACTTAACACGACTTTCCTCACTCCATCCAAGTGTAAAAATGGGTATATTATGTGTGGGTCACGACACCAGCAATAGCTGACTGTGCCCCATTGCACTGTTGCAATTCTAATAAAATCAAACCATCAAAAATCAAAACGTCATAAAGATTTGACGGAGGACACAACAATAACAAGAAAAAAAAATTAAACTCCAAGCATGTACAAAACGTCTTTTCTGATGTCAAACAAAGGTCACTAGGTAGCAAAGGCATAACAACTAAAACCGAAAACACTATAATTAAGGTACAAGTAAATTAGCCCGCAAAAGCAGGCTATGAGCACTAGAAATAAATGTAGTGACATTGGAATGCACAGTTGGGGCTTCCCAACCCACAGCGCCGTCACCTTCACCTCAGCAAACCGCATACATACAATGTACATGAGCCTCAGTCTCTCGTTATCAGCCGTCTTCACTGGAGTAGTGCAGTCTGATATAACTGTTTGTCATACCGGCGCCACAGAGCCGTCAATCTCGGCACAAAGCCTGCGGCTCTAAAAGCCATTCACAACGGACGAACCATACATGCTTCTATTCATATTCAACAAGAACTCATCAAAACGTGTCGTGTAATGTAATGTCTTTCTGGCAAAGCCAAGGGCTTTTCAGAAAGATATCGTGGCAGTGCGATAAACCAAAACGTTTACAAAGAAAGAAAGAAAAACAAACCACGTAAGATCACGTAACGTTATTACCTTCGCCGAGAAGGTTATGCTTTCGTCAGCGCTCGTGTATGTGTCTGTCTGTGTGCCTCACGATAACTCAAGAATACCTGGATGGACCGTCTTGATACTTGGTATCATTTTTGCTCTCTAGCGGCTTGCTATGGTACTGCAGTGGAACATCCGGGCTTGATATCTCGTGTTCTGAATATGCTATGGGCATGATTTTTGAGTGGTAGCTCTTGGGAGGGAGAGTAGGTCGCGTAGGTTTGGGCACATAAGCGGCTTTTGGAACTGCAAGAGCCGATTCTGTTTCAAATTTGAAAGAGAATAACTCAAAAAGGTGTTGGTAGAGAAAAGGATCAATTGATATAATTTATGCAAATGAGGACCTTATTTGCATAATACATGAGAAACATTCATGATATGTCACTCGAAAAGGCTAGCATCATTCGGAGAATGTATGAGGTCGTGGGTTGTCGAAATCTAGTTACAAAATGTCGCACAATCCATCTGGTCATGATTTCGGAACTTGTAAACTGAAAATATGCAAGTGAGTTTGTATGTTATTCACAGATATGCACAATGGGAATGCAGATTAGTTCTGGATTATTCTCGGACCTTCAAAAGGTACTCTAATCCTACTCTACAGCTTACAGCTTAAATTACCTTTTTAACTGATTAAACTACCTACAGACATTTCATGCATGGATAGATTCGCTGGCTTCAAGTGCCCCCAAAAGTGACAAACAATGCATGGAGGACATTCCGTTTTAGCCTTTGGCAGGCGCACACCACGGCGTGCTTCATATTCTTTTTGAGACGCATAGCACTGGGTTCTTTTAAATTCAAATAGTGGGTCCTCAAATAGTGGATCGCCGGCTTACAACGGAAAGACTAAAAACCCATCCGTTAGCGTGCAAATGGTGTTTTAAATCACCACCCAATCGGCCGGGATTCAAATTCCATCCGAAAGCGGGATTGTGAGCAGCTAGCCCGTGCACGCCACATGCACAATCATGACAACTGACAGCCCCCCGCCCAGGGTCACGCGCCGGAGTGAGTCTTCATCCCCGTGAAAATGTCACCCAGTCGGGTGTACACCTGCACCACCACCACCGGCACGAACCATGCACCCGTGTCTATCTTCATATCTTAGGGAAAATGTCAGAAGTTACTCCCAACATCTTACAGGCCTAGCTACTTGCATGGAAGCTAGTGTAGCAGTTAACATGATTTATGAGGCTGCGAACAAACGCAAGGACTAAATTACCAAACACGTGCGATCTTCATCATGATGACTGACCCAACGACATTGGTCACGTGACTTTACGGTCTCGTGACGTCAGTAATTTCTAAAGCCATGCCATGGTGCGGGAGACTTTCAGGCATATGTTGAATCCCGTGGTAGTAACGTCACCAGGGTCAAGTAATTGGGTCACTCATCTTAAAGGAGGACTTATAAGTAATCATTAAGCCGTAGCTACCGTCTTAAAATTCCCAGTCCCATTTTTTGTGTTGCAAATTAAAATTTAAAAATGAAACTCAGATCGGTATGTAGATATCACGTGCATTCAACGACGTTATCGCAGTAAAAACACATGGGCTTCATGGTTGCTCAGTTCCAAATTTTATTGGTCTATTTTTCTACAGTGGTTGGTTATCAGTACTCGACCCATACATTACCCGCAGACGAGACTAACCAATCAGTCGTTAGCTTACAGTAGTGTGTTTTGCTGAAAATGTAGACCATGTCTATCCTAATAGCAGCAGTATAAAAGTTATCTACGCTATGTTGTAAAATGGTAATTGTTAGGTACGCCACACGCTGGCATTCGATGCTTTGAAACACACGATTTGTGTTTCAGTCATGCATAGCAGCTAGCAACTTCATTTCTCGGCTTTCAAATTAGTCACGCTAGTGACAACGAAGCCATCGGGGGCGGACTAAAAAATAAAAGATGGGTGAGTTCGTCACTGTGGAAATGTTACTGCATAAGGAATCATATGTGCAATGTTCTTCAGATCAACAACAACTCTTGTGTCTTTTCTGTCACATCAGAAATGTATATTGCCATAATTACTGTACAATGTTTACACATAGTGCAAAACAAGTATATCTGTCTTTTCCACCTTTTTATACACTGCCTCTACAACCCTCCATAGTCCATCCTTCAGAGGTACGCATTGCTATGAAGTGAAGGGACAAGCCAGTTTTCATTTCTTTCGCTAAGACTAGTGAGAATTTGCAATGTATTCATAATCAATGCTATTTTCATAAGATGATATCGTTTATTGAAGAAAAATAATTTCCACATCGCTGGCAAGTTCTGTCGTTCGAATGATCTGTCCAGTGATATTAAACCATAGTGCCTGTTTGTGAGTAATCCCACCTCGGTATTTTCTCTGGGATATACGAGGGACTGTGCGATATTTCACCGGGGCGCATCGGCGTACGGAAGGGGAGGGCATTTCTACATCTTCCAGGCCAGATCTTTACGTCTGGTAAAGATTCTAATGTTTGTTAGTCACGTGACTATGACGTAATATAGCGTCCGCCATTTTGGTGGGTTAAAGTCGACGTTTGCAAAATCATCATGTTGGTGAAAGTGGTCGGCAGCGCTAGTATATGTTTAGTGTCTCCAATTTATGCTAGCACACGGCCTAAATGACCCTCCACGGGTTAGTGTCCCGAGTAAATACGTAGAAATACACTAACAAGGGCATACAATCAGATCATACGCCCCTGCCGGAAGAAATGCTTTTGACAAACGCGGTATTTACACATATACGAATCGATTTATAATCTTATTTGCTGCAATTTCGAGGGGATATGACCTCTAATGAGATCAATGGTGCCCTACCGTTAGGTCAGTGATTGCAAAAACAGTGATGTCATTTGAACAACGAAATCAGATGGGTGAATCGTTCTTCATTAAATAACGTTACACTGCGCATGCCCGAAGGACGAGCATTTCCGCTGGCAAATGACACTATGCAGGCTGAATTGGAATCTAACATTATTTCATCGGGAAAAAAGTTGGCACGAAGAACGTTCGCCATTTCAAGACAATTTGGTTCAAATATTACTGTAACAGGAAAAGTCAAGAATGCATTTTAACCCATCATGATAAAACAGTATTGCAAGATACATAACGCTACAAATATTTCATAATCCTCCAGTATGTATTATGTTCCCTACGTTATTTACAGTCAACCAATGTGACAACATAGAATATACACCAGGCATCAGTTAATATATAGCAATTGCTGGAGAGTTGAAATTTGCTGATACTGAGGAATGGTATAGAGGAGAAAATACCGCAATGGGTCGAGCGTCACAATTAGAATACTATTTTTGTTTTAGTAGAACTATGCGTACCTTGATCACACAGTCATTTAGACATCGTACAGTCCCTTTGTGGCACACAATAACGTGCATGGTATTCACTCTGTCTTGAATATCACATGCAAAAGGACGGGATTTAGTTTCATAGATTCATGTGTAGAATATCAAAGCTCTGTCCTAACTCTTTGATGGGATATTTTCTCCATTTCTATTCACAGATCTACAAATCAATAGATGAGACATGTCGTGACAATGTCCAAAATATAAGCATCTAGTGTTGAATCTCTACAAAAATAGTTCTACTTCTGCATATTGGTTTCTAAGAATTCTTCAGTGAATTGCAGTGTTTATATGTTCGTGTGACACGTATGAAGTATCTTTTACAGTACTATCATTGCAATAGGTTTGTTTATGTCTATTCCAAGACACTGCTTGAGATATCTTGCGCCATTTCCAACATGTGTAAAACTTATCATGACATTACCGTCTATATCATGTTGTAGAAAATTTCGATAGAATTTGAAACAAAAATCAGAAATTACTCTACAATATTCCCAGATTGTTACACCTTTTGAAGGAATAGATAGTTATAGTATGAATTGTAATCTTTAAAGTAATCACTTTCAATTCATGACAGTATTAGGTGCAATGTCGTTTACTTTGTTTTGAATTTAAAAAAAAAATGATTCTGTACTGGCAGGTTTAAACGTCTGTACAGACTGACTGACTATATATAAACGTCCATTGTGGTGCAAGCAGCAATGAGAGAAAATTGCTTAATGTTCGAATGTTTTTCAAGAAATGTTCGAAATACCCCAAGCAGTGCCTTGAAATGGATTCTACCTGAACTATTTGCGCGGGAAATTATCACCTCTTCACATCGCAGGGCCTCCTGTCGTCACACCGGAAGCTGCGCGCTGACGTCACCGGAAGTCTGCTGAGGTAACTGCACTAGTAAATCTGACCCAGATTGTGTCGTCTGCATCCCTAACGGCTGAGGAGGTCGGCGACTCGTCGCGCTGTCCTTCCGCCTCACGAGTGGTGTGGATTGTTGTTAAGACAGGGGAAATCGTGGCTGAAACAAAAGGCAATGAAACATATCATTAAGAGCTCATTGTAAAACCGTATATCTAGGTGTCAGGCCAAGTGGGTGTATACAGATATATCCTGTGTGTGCCTGTGTAGTTTATATGTCTGTGGATTTATGAACAAGATTGGGACAGACATAAAGTTGGAATGGCTGCAAGGCAGTCATGTTAGTTCAGCATCACTGGCCTGCAGATGTAATTGAAAATGGGGTTTGTCTGGAAGATGATAGCATTCATGTAATGCTTGCCTGGACAATTTGATTTAACAAATTGATGGGGGGGGGGGATTTGTTGGCAGCGCTTCGTGAATCAGTGGAGGAATTTTGTCCCAACAAATCGGTAGGTCTAACGGTTAGGAAAGGAAGGAATTCAAATAAGTCTAATCAGACAGGAAGGATAGGCGTTGATTAAATTCTGAAAAGTCATTTCAGGAACTTGGAGACGTTAGATACATTTCCGCTCCACTCTCTGAACGTTTTTAAATTGATTTTTGATGCCAGGTTGCAAGAAGCAGTTTCATGGAGAATTTATTTCATGGAAGTCCCGTCGTGTAATCAGCCTTCTTATGTGACGCTAATGGGGAAGATTGACGTCATGAACAATTCCACCCGAGCCCTATCTCTGGAGCTCGGAGCTCGCACTTCAGCTTAATGGCGTCGGAATGCTCGCAATGCATACAAGACAGGCAGCGAGCGGAGGCCAAACGTGAAATTAGTATTCTGCCGAGGCTTGAGAACTAAGTCAGACGTAGGTTTGCGCTGGACTGTTTTTTGGCGTATCCTGTGTGACCCGTGAGTTGGGTCGGTGCATGAAAACGGGTTGAAGCGCTCTATTCCTGGCTGGATTTAACCAGGATTACCGGTATGCGGAACTTTGACGCCGGTGAAAACATGTCTGGGCATTGACAGACTCTCAACTTCGCGAATTGTAATCCCGGAATCCATCACGTTGGAGTAAAGATAGCAGATTGTTCGCTGCTCGCAACTGTTCTTTCGTGCGAATAGTTTGTTCAGGACTAATCCAATATCAGCGCGACCATTCACAATGTACCAACCAGGGTACTCTATCGTTGATTAGCGGTGAATGTAAGGTCACTAGGCGTACAGAGGACATTTGTTTCGTTGTCATATGCAATCAGGAATTGTACTAATCTTCGAAAAGCATCTAATATGTAGAAGCCAACTACATAGATCATTTTCCCGTGGTACTGTTACATAATTCTGCTCTCTGATGTATTATTAATGTCGAGTCAATCAACTGACGCACGATATCTTCTTGATGTCATTTCTTCACGTTTGGGAAGGCATTGCGCATCGCGAATACATTTTACTTGACTGCAGAGGTCAGAGAAAATTGGCCGCTTTGGGGCCACTGGCTTTGGGGTCGTTAGAGAGTGAATCATTCCACTAGAATATTGCGCATAAATACCAGGTTCAATGGAGATGACATTGCTTTCCAATCACTGAACATGCCATCAAATTGCGTCCTTCCTTTTTTTCCTCGAGTGTTTGAAACCAGTTACCGTTGCTAACACATAACCATGCATTTGTGCCAAATCCATCATTCCGAAACGAACGTCCTTTCATAGAATTTCCTTTTCACCTGATGTGTTTTGAAATTGCAGTGATGAGAAGCACGACGATTTATCTAAATCTCTTCCTTTGACATTGCAATGACAGAATAGTTTGTTTTCATTAACCTACGAGTCACCTTTTGTGAGCGATGGAATTCCTGCGGGCCTGCTGTCCCAGTTTCTGGGTGGATTATGGAGTATGGCTTCCTCGATTTTCGACACAAGGGAGCATATATTTCCGCCATCTTATTCAGAGTTTTTCACGTCAGTTTGTCCTGTCAATCACCTTTCTTTGACAGAAATTGTAAATTAAGGCTTTATATACAAAACCTACACGAGAAAGCTAAGGGTGATTTCAACGGCTTGAAGAGAATAAACAACACGCAAAGATGGGTACAGATTAGCCGAGAAGCACGGACATCGACTGAGTGGACTTCAATGAAGAAAACTCACCATGCCACGTGCTTTCGCATCAAGGCTGACCGGAAGTTCCGTTACAAATGTCTTGACAACTCCCTCTCCCTTTAACGCAAAAGACAGAAAGTTTGTGACAATACTTGGCCGGGGAAATTTTGAAATTTTAAAATTTTTCACCACATTTATGGTACCTCGGTTTAGCCAATACTCTAAGAAAGCTACATTTATATCTATTAAACACAAATACAAATAGATCTTTTGTGTGTCACAGGAGTCGCCGAATCTGTTGTAAGCTGTGGAGCATTGTAACTCCTGATGTTTTGATTTTCTTTGACGATGTAGCTGAATGACATACCTGGTAAACTGCTGTTGATCATGTTGTACTTGTGGTAGACGTACACAGCGCCGATGATGTTCCCCACCACTATGATGACGATCAGAACTATGGTAAGTGTGCAGCCATCACAGTATCTGCGTTCCTTGGATCGCGTTTCAGTACCACGGCTACCCACAGTTACTACAGACTCTTTACTCTCGGTACCGGATGTCTTTTGTGTTTGCACGTCATCCTTGTTGTCGTCGCTGTCAAAAACAACCAAGTGCGGCTGGTCATACCGTTGCTGTACCAACGCGTAAGGTACCTCGAATGTGAAGACGATAGGTTTCTGAGGTTCTTGCGTACTTTCTAATTTCGTGCCCGCTTCACTCTCACAGCTCTCCACGCCTGAGTCGTTGGCTCTCTGCGGTTTAATGATCGGCGGATGCGGTTCCGGCGGCATGAGGTACTGTAATTTCTGCGTCTCTGGGATGTGTACAACCGCAGTCGTGGCCTGTTTGGCCGAGGAGGAGTTCTTGTAGGCCGTTGGCACTCGCGCTCGGGAAGACTTGAGGGAGCTGTCGCTTACATTCAGTTCTGTTGGCCGCCGTGGCTGGGTTCTCGGCCCGCTGGCTAGCTCTGCCGTGTGATCGGTACCATTTTGTGTCACAACCCCGGGGAGACAGACGTCCCCCGGCGTCAGCACACCAGGGTCCCGGTTTGGAGATTGTTCTGCAGGTGGAATCTCCAAATTGTCCATCTTGACTTTGCCCCTCCCCTTCTTTTCTGGCATCTCTTTCGTCGTTTCCCGCATACTTGTAGGCTGTCCAGGGTAGCAATACACTGTTTCCTACGATTGTCCTTGCTTGTGCCCCGTTCGTACGCGCTAGTCTGGCTAGTACAATGACAGATCGAACAGAATGCCGGTACCCTATATCATATACGACACGGCGCTCTATTTACAATGGATGTGACGACGCATTAGTACATCCGGCGGCGAGGGAGGCCAGCTTCCCCCAAGAGGCACGGCTAAGATGTACCCAGGTGAAGGAAGGAACACGTAATGAGATTGCGGGTGTTCGATCTCACCGTGGCCCCTCTCCCTGCAGTGCCTCTTCCGCTGTGTGATCTTCCGGTGCCCGATGAATCGGAAGCCTACTCACGTGCTCGGATGCAAAGGACGCTGGAGCCGGAAAGTGGGATGGGGGCGATGATAGAGCTTGTTCTCAGTCAGAAGGAGCAGAATTACTGCCAACGTGATAGTTCAGCGGGTTGTAACTACAGATATAAAACCGACTAGGGAGGGGCAATGCGTTCATAAATGTTCCATCACAACAAAGAACAGGGATTATTGAACTAAATCAAAACTCTACGTACAGTTGGTAATGGGTCTGCCCTGACATCCTATGAATAATCAGTTTCGCATTATCAATTATGACAAGCCAATTTGACGCTATCATGATTTCTAAATATACGTACATATACTTTAGATATGTTTATGAACCTCAAATAGCCCCCCCCCCTCTGTGCACAAAAAGGATGTCAAGGAATTTAAGAAAAGGTATTACAATTTATTATCAATTCCTTGCCATCTTTGTACAAATGACACATTTCGTACGCTATCGATACATATACGACTGCGATAGACTGATTTATTTCGAAACTGTTAAATTTCCATACAAATCTCTCAGACATTACGTCACAAATCAAACATATAATCACCAAGTAGAGACAAAATCAATACTAGTCGTGCAATGTGAAACCTTGATTACACTCACTCTTCTTTGTTCATTAGCACTAGAATAGCTCAGCTACCGTTTAGCTTTCAAACTTTGGAATGAGTCATGGCTTTCACTTTAAAAACACATTAAACATCTAACAGGAACGAAATACTTTTCCTTGACTAGAATGTGGTTTCAGCCGGAACATGTTGTTGTGGTCGTTTGATGGAATAATAAAAGCGTAGAATTGATGTGTCCCCCCCCCCCTCCCTCGGAAAACAAATCAGAGCAATTGTAGTACTAGTGTTTAGATCTCTGAATCGTTGTATAGCTACAATGTAGAAGCATAATCAGAATTGGCCCAAATTGTCTGTTAATATATCATTTTGTGATTGATGGTTGTTTGTAAAGCCTATAAGGGCGGGCTGTTGATAAAGCAAATGCCTGTAATCATGTTTAGATTGCACCGAATTTCTGCCAGTGATTGTGACCATTAGGTACACGCACCGAATACGTCTTCTTTGTGACCGGTGATATTTTTTGTGAAAAAATTGGATGTTTTATTTAGTACGGCGAAGAAAACACCATGAAAGCAGTGCGGTGACAAGCGATCCCACCCACATCAAACGGAATACAGAGACCAGAAAACGTGACCCATTTGCACTTTCAACGAGCTATCAATCATTAGCGGCCGGCAAGGTGACTTCGACTGTTCCAATGTCAGATAAGCATAGTCGCTACGAATCCCTACCCCGCATGCGTCATAGCGGGTGGCCTTTGACCCGTCGAACGATACTGTCGTCTGAAGTGGTGAGAATGTCACGTTTTCGAAGCTGAGAAGGCGATACCACCTAAATCTACCCGAGGATGGCGATCGTTAGAAATTCGTCCTGCAGTTTTACAGACCAGATAATCGATAGGTCGATGATACAAACAGTGCCGGGGCCGGGCAACCTTATCAACTTAGGCTTTTGTTCCATCAGGCTGCTGCCTGCTGCTGGTAAGGAACGACATCGGAAGGACATCTGAGCTGATAGGCACTGCAGGTAGTCTGCTTAAAATGGGCTGAGCAGCAGCCTCTCCACGCACCGGAACGTCGTGACGTAGCGTATCAATGACGTAAACGGGAGGAGGCTATGGTGCGTGCGTTCTATGGATGACGTCCGCTCACGTTTCACTCTCGACGTTTTATGATTAATGGCAAGCTATAGCCTGAGCACGTCAAAACTGAATATCATATACTATTGCTTTCGGTTCGTATGTCTTCATAGTGATCCTCAGCTAGATAACGTTTTATTTAAAAATTTATTTCAAAGACTGAATGCAAAGAACTTATATTGTAGCAAAAATATAATTAACAACTATGAAAATCACATGATGTGCATGCTATGTGACTTATAAAGCTTATTTCTGTATAGCTTACAAATGTCACAAAAATAAAATCTCTATTGACAATGAGTTTGTGCAGAATTGCTCACTCTGTCACTTCTTTGTCATCCCCAGATCTATCTACCACTCCGATTTGGTGACAGTACCATATTCAGATGAAAAAAAAACAAACACGGAAGTTCCCGAACGTTGCGCTACAGTACCATTACAAGCCGATAGGGACCCCAAAATCGGACCCATTAGAGCTCCTATCAACAACTAACCACATGGCAAATATCAACACAACGCGGCAAGGCATTTTTGAGTTATACTGTTTACAAACACCAAATTTCACACCAAACCAGGCAAAAACATTACCTTTTGCCATTCTGGCAAAGGTAATTAACTTCTTGCAACCACTAGTCTAGCCAAGCGAATGATTTATAACGATAGTGAAGATACTGACCACTAACTAGAAATATACTGTAGGTTATTGTGGATTTACAGAGTAGAAAGGAAATATTTGCAAGCGAATTCATGATGTTTGCCTTCACATCGTCTAGCCAAACAAACTACTGCTCTGTTTATTCCGACTCAAACACATTCATATACACCTGGGTACATTTGGTAACCAACCCACGTATTGCTACTTGCTACGAAATATAATCGCACACCACGGGGTGTCTCCATGGTGACAGCCGTCTGGTCCAGGTCATTGACCTTATTTGTTTGGAGAAGAAGAAGAAGAAACTGAGCAAAACCGATATTCTTCCGTGAAGGTAAACATAATAAGCGAAAGGAGCATGATGTTAGGGTGACGGGGTAGGTATGACATTCAAACTTTGTTCAAGCTTCAACATGCCATGGCAAGTAATTGCAAAGTAAAGGTCTGTATGGTAGAATGCACCTGTCAGTACTAGTACTTTGACATTACATGACAGGGCGGTGCACAGATGGTTCAAGGTGAATCCCAAGGTCAAACGGTACGTTGTACCATTATGTACATCTATCATTTATGTAAATGTATATTCTGCATATGTTATGTTTTTGTGTATCGTGTAGCTTTGTATAGTTGCGAATGAATAGCTGAACGTATATACATATATGTATTTATCATAGAATTAAATTATTATTTAAACAATCATCTAAATCGACCTAATAGATTTAGATGTAAGGTAGATTCATAACAGAGCAACTCAACAAAACTAAATAGTTCCCTACCCAAGGTAATATAATGTAGTAATAATCAGAATTGTCCTAAGCATGATTCTTTTTTTGACAACTTTGTTCATATTTGCTTGCTATGCATGACCAGGTGTCCAAAAGCCCGGTTAGACAACAACAGAATTCTCCATATAGATGTCTTGTCCTTGAAAGCAAAATGCAATCCGCACCTCCTGGTGTCAAACATGCCAGGAACCTTTAAATGTCAACATCGTGTACTGCAGCCGCATGGGCATATTGGAATTAGTCTGAAAAAGTATGATCACTTACAGACTTTCGGAACTGAATTTCACGAGTTTTACGACCACATACTTTCGTCAAAACAATACCTTGGTCTCTTATCATGTCTTATGTGTATCCGTCAGAAACGGCTGATTATGATGTCATTGCCTTTCAACTGATCAAGTCACTCTAAGGAAGCTACGCATGGCATTATTTCAGCAAGTATGCAATTCACGTTATGTTACGTTATACTGTGCTGAATTCAAATCAAAATGTTTTTAGTTTGGAAGAAGTTTTGCTAATTGTAACATCATGTTCATTGTACTGGCTACTTAACAGGAAGCCTAGTTTGAAATGTCCAGTTCTTCCACGATGATTCTTGAGTGGGAGTTCCACCCGGTGTAGGCGTCTCCGCCGGCGGCACCATCTGCGCATTCACCGACGTTCAAGGCCACTGTTACCGGGCCGGCCGGCAAGTTGTAACAAAGGCCGTCAACTGAAAAAGACGATCACGACACATATCACACTACGATGGGTACAAGAGTGTCAATCAACAGATCAATCAATCAATCAATCAAATAAGGAAGTGAACAATCGATAAATCAACCAATAAATAAATCAACCGACTTCCTCCCAAATGACTGAAACCCCTTCCTTTAGAATAAAAAGTTTGGTCTGTTAAAATGTGACACTAGGAAAAGGACAAGTAACAAATAAGTCATGTCAAAATCTTATACAACGTTACAGTTTAACACACACATTGAAATTATTCTATGTATATATACATGTACGTGTCCTTGAACTTCGCGATGATCAAGCAGAACTTTCTTGAGAACGTTTACCCCTGGGTTTTGGATACCCCCTTGTCTATCATACTTAAAGATAAAATGTTCGATCCTTACTTGTGGATACACGATGGAGGTTTATGTCGTTGGCGCCATTAGTGTACATGACACCGTCAATGGTGGCGCACAGTTCACTGTTCACTGTAAAGTACCAGCGCTGACAGCATGGGGTGGCCGACTTAACTCTGATGGCGCCGTTCCACGTCAGACGGAGGGCGGATGTGGTGGACACCTTGTTGAACGGACACTCCTGTGGTTGAAATGTCTAGAATGTTAGAATATGACAGAACGTTTCTAGACTCTGCTCTCAGTACACTGTCTAAAATTAACCGTATAACCGTATATATATGAATATGTTTCTACTAAGATTATTGCACCTCAAAGTGATCAGCTATTATATATACATAGATTCCCTACAAGCTCCTTGGCTCTACTTACATGCTCTACGTATAACAACTTAGTGAACTGTCGTGTTTTACTATCTTCGACCAATGAGAGTGGAATACAAATGGATTAAGTATAGATAACTTTACCACAATCTTCCCGGAGTCCGCGTCTTCATTCAGGTTGTTCCAGACACACTGTTTCACGTTCACCCCGATCGGTGTACCAGGAGACCCCTTCTCTCCGGGCGGTCCCTGTTCTCCCCGGTCCCCCCTGGCACCGTCCCGGCCGGGAACACCATTGCCACCAGGGACACCGTTGCTACCAGGAACACCATTGCTGCCAGGAACACCCGGTGACCCCTGTGGCCCGGCAACGCAGCCTTCGCAACACTACAGGGTACAGCCATGAATATATATCATCTTTTGAATTTATTTCTAAAAATACAAAAAAACAACAACATGTAAGTTTGAAGAATCAGTGACTTTATCAGTCGGTGGTATGGTCAAATATGTAAAACTTTTATCACAGATGTGAATAGGCTATAATTAGAGACAGGCGACATGTGAAATTTGACTGTCCATACAACAAAAAGTTAACATGACATCTTTGACAATCGGAACGTCTAGTGCTATAACGACAAGCCCTAGATTTTAAACCATGATGAATTGACGTACGCCCCCTTATGTATTTATTCGAATTCCTCTCACCTGAGGTGTGCTGTCGTCCTGACAGCGACCTGTCTGCGCTAACAACACCGCGGCAAACGCCACAACTGTCAACCATGGGTATGGAGCCATGGCGTCCTCTTCACATCTGTGAAAAGCTGTTGCGACAGTCTTGCGGATCAACGTTATGGCATGTTGCCAACTATATCAAGTCTAATTATACCCATTTTTGTCATGCGACACCATTTTCTGACACATAACTCCCCATCTCATGCTACATCAGACATATAGTACTATTTGTAGCAGCACTGTTGGTCGATAACATAGAAGGCATCTGGTGTATTATCATAAGTTACCAGTTTGGGCGGTTGTATCGTTGCATTCCTTTATTATCTCCATGAAAAATGGAGATATAGTTTTGGGTGTGTCTGTGTATGTGTTTGTCTGTCTGTCTGTCTGTTTGTTTGTGTTTCCGCACTACTGTAGTCAGTATAACTCAGGAACCTCTTGATGGATTACGATGATATTTGGTATGTGGGCAGGTGTTGTGAAGCCGAAGTTCAAGGTCGATTTTGGGCCCCCTGGTATGTGACCTTGGTACTGCAGCGGAACTTCAATTTTTGTATCTTTTGACCTGGACGTGCTGTGGTCTTGATTTTTAAGTGGGAGATAGCTTGTGATGTAATAAAGAAGTGGTGTAGGTTTGGGCCACCTAGCAGCTTCCTCTGGAATTGCAGGGGCGTTTTTGTGAAAATCTTCTAAGGAGAATAACTGAACAAAGGAACAACCGATTTCCATGATATTTAGTATGCAGTTAGCTTAGACAGCGATATACACAATGAAGTGCAAATTATGCTAATTGGGATTTAATTTGCATAGCTAATGAGGAAAACCTATATTTGCAGTGTTTTCCATTATCAGACTCAAATATATGTAACGTATGTAGTTTATGGAAAGTGGATCATCAACAGATACCGATTATGCAAATAAATTCCTAATTTGCATAATTAATGCAAAACACCATATCTCATCTAATTGGAAAATCATAGGACTGCCAATATTGCAACATGTGTAAGTTAGATAAAGGTGTTTATGACCAAGCATATATTATGCAAATGTGTAAGTCATTTGCATGAATAGAATTGTTCATGGAGATATGAGGTCGTGGAACTCTTGTTTTGTCATTTGTCTTTCGCACATGGTTTCCATTTCATGTCCCCAAGATCCTTCCTGAATCCTTTTCTGTACTTCTTCTTCTCACCTTCTCACACTGACGCCTTTAGGCCAATGGCCTGTAAGTTGTAAGCCTCATGGTGAACTCTCTCCATACTGCTCTATCCTCAGTCATTTTCTTCACTACTTGGAAGTTTGGTTCTTCTCTTCTAGTAATCTCAACGATTTGGTCTAGCCACCTCTTTCTTGGTCTGCCTGCTGGCCTTTTCCTTTTAGGTGTCCAGTTGAAGATTCTTTTTACATCTCTGTCCTCTGGCATTCTGTGCAGGTGTCCAAACCACCTCAGTTGATTTAACTTTTATTATAACTTAATATTGGCATATTTGCCACCTCCTAGATCATTCCTGCTTTGTCCCTCAGCAAATTTGCTACTTAACCGCCACCCTCTACTTACACTTAAACATCATACTAAATATACTCAAGATCACATTGTTATGTTGCTGTTTTCACTCCTATGATTGAACTCTTAAAATGCAAAAATATGATCTATAATTATAATACATGTGTCAAGATATATGCATGAAAGTCTGCATTAATGTATAGTATTAAACATTGTAGATGAGCTCTAAAGGTATAACTTCATTGTTGCTAACTGAAGTACAGAGAATTTTATACGATCGTCTGCATTTCTAAAGATAGTTGATGATAGCTGAGAACCAAAACTTAACCCGAGGTCAGGATCCATAGGATATAAGTTCATACCAATATTTAAGATTTTGTATTCCAATATATGTTTACCAAAAGACTAGCATAAGGTTGAATATCAAAGAAACATTCACAAGAAACAAATCATCTCAAACTGTGCTGCGTCCTCACTAAGGCTTCTGTACTTTACGTTAGGCCATTTTGTTGTTTCTTGAAATCAGTTGTTCAGCTGTATCAAACCTGTAATCGCAAGAATAGTATACAGTTAATTATTTTGTTGACGATCATATTTATTTTCTAGCAAGACAGGGTATGTCTGAATTAGCGTTGCCACTTCGCAGACAAAACAATTATCACACAACATTTAGGCTTTTTCAAGAACTATCCAATTTACAGCTTCACGCC